>CAXAJV010001011.1:1800000-2314686 GCA_963969225.1 Xylocopa violacea | reverse complement strand
TGGCTTGTTGGCTTCTACGTCTCCGTGAGGCCTTCATATACATCAATAACGTAATATAACCTAACCTAACCCAACATAACATCTCGGTACTAATATTTAACAACATTCCTGCCTTTTTGGCTTCTACGTCTCTGTGAGACTTTCATATCCATCAATAACGTAATTTAACCTAAAATAACCCAACGTAACATCTCGGCTGTAATATTTGACAACATTCCTGGCTTGTTGGCCTCTATGATTCCGTGGGACCTTTATATACATTAATAACGTAATATAACCTAACCTAACCCACCCTAACATCTCCGCGGTAATGTTTGACAACATTACTGGCGAGTTGGCCTCTACGTCTCCGTGAGACCTTCATATCCATCAATAACCTAATATAACCTAACCTAACCCAACCTAACCTTTCGGCGCTATTATTTGGCAACATTCCTGGCGAGTTCGCCTCTACGTCTCCGTGGGGCCTTTATATACACCAATAACGTAATATAACCTAACCTAACCCAACCTAACCTTTCGGCGCTATTATTTGACAACATTCCTGGCGAGTTGGCCTCTACGTTTACCTGAGACCTTTATATACATCAATAACGTAATATAACCTAACCTAACCCAAAGTAACGTCTCGGAGGTAATGTTTAACCACATTCCTGGCTTGTTGGCTTCTACGTCTCCGTGAGGCCTTCATATACATCAAAAACGTAATATAACCTAACCTAACCCAACGTAACATCTCGGCTGTAATATTTGACAACATTCCTGGCGAGTTGGCCTCTACGTTTCCGTCAGGCCTTCATATCCGTCAATAACGTAATATAACCTTATATAACCCAACCTAACCTCTCGGCGCTATTATTTGACAACATTACTGGCGAGTTGGCCTCTACGTCTCCGTGGGACTTTTATATACATCAATAACGTAATATAACCTAACCTAACCCAACCTAACCTTTCGGCGCTATTATTTGATAACATTCCTGGCGAGTTGGCCTCTACGTCTCCGTGGGGCCTTTATGTACATCAATTTCGTAATATAACCTAACCTAACACTACCCAACCTCTCGGCACTGATATTTGACAACATTCCTGGCGAGTTGGCCTCTACGTTTCCGTGGGGCTTTTATATACATCAATAGCGTAATATAACCTAACCTAACACAACCTAACATCTCGGTAGTAATATTTGACAACATGCCTGGCGAGTTGGCCTCTACGTTTCCGTGGGGCTTTTACATACATCAATAACGTAATGTAACCTAACCTAACCCAAAGTAACATCTCGGAGGTAATGTTTAACCACATTCCTGGCTTGTTGGCCTCTACGTTTCCTGAGACCTTTATATACATCAATAACGTATTATAACCTAACCTAACCCAACCTAACATCTCGGCGGTAATATTTGACAACATTCCTGGCGAGTTGGCCTCTACGTCTCCGTGAGGCCTTCATATCCATCAATAACGTAATATAACCTTATATAACCCAACGAAACCTGTCGGCGCTATTATTTGACAACATTCCTGGCGAGTTGGCCTCTACGTCTCCGTGGGACTTTTATGCACATCAATAACGTAATATAACCTAACCTAACCCAACCTAACCTTTCGGCGCTATTATTTGACAACATTCCTGGCGAGTTGGCCTCTACGTCTCCGTGGGGCCTTCATATACATCAAAAACATAATATAACCTAACCTAACCCAACCTAACATCTCGGCGGTAATATTTAACAACATTCCTGGCTTGTTGGCCTCTACGTCTCCGTGGGACATTCATATCCATCAATAACGTAATTTAACCTAAAATAACCCAACGTAACATCTCGGCTGTAATATTTGACAACATTCCTGGCTTGTTGGCCTCTACGTCTCCGTGGGACTTTTATATACATCAATAACGTAATATAACCTAACCTAACCCAACCCAACCTCTCGGCACTAATATTTGACAACATTCCTGGCGAGTTGGCCTCTACGTTTCCGTGGGGCTTTTATATACATCAATAACGTAATATAACCTAACCTAACCCAAAGTAACGTCTCGGAGGTAATGTTTAACCACATTCCTGGCTTGTTGGCCTCTACGTTTCCCTGAGAACTTTATATACATCAATAACGTAATATAACCTAACCTGACCCAACCTAACATCTCGGTACTAATATTTAACAACATTCCTGGCTTGTTGGCTTCTACGTCTCCGTGGGACTTTCATATCCATCAATAACGTAATTTAACCTAAAATAACCGAACTTAACATCTCGGCTGTAATATTTGACAACATTCCTGGCTTGTTCGCCTCTATGATTCCGTGGGACCTTTATATACATCAATAACGTAATATAACCTAACCTAACCCAACCTAACCTCTCGGCGCTATTATTTGACAACATTCCTGTCGAGTTGGCCTCTACGTCTCCGTGGGGCCTTCATATACATCAAAAACCTAATATAACCTAACCTAACCCAACCTAACATCTCGGCGGTAATATTTGACAACATTCGTGGCGAGTTGGCCTCTACGTCTCCGTGGGGCCTTTATATACATCAATCTCGTAATATAACCTAACCTAACACTACCCAACCTCTCGGCACTAATATTTGACAACATTCCTGGCGAGTTGGCCTCTACGTCTCCGTGGGACTTTTATATACATCAATAACCTAATATAACCTAACTTAACCCAACCTAACCTTTCGGCGCTATTATTTGACAACATTCCTGGCGAGTTGGCCTCTACGTCTCCGTGGTGCCTTTATATACATCAATAACGTAATATAACCTAACCTAACACAACCCAACCTCTCGGCACTAATATTTCACAACATTCCTGGCGAGTTGGCCTCTACGTTTCCGTGGGGCTTTTATATACATCAATAACGTAATATAACCTAACCTAACCCAAAGTAACCTCTCGGAGGTAATGTTTAACCACATTCCTGGCTTGTTGGCCTCTACGTTTCCCTGAGAACTTTATATTCATCAATAACGTAATATAACCTAACCTAACCCAACCTAACATCTCGGTACTAATATTTAACAACATTCCTGGCTTGTTGGCTTCTACGTCTCCGTGGGACTTTCATATCCATCAATAACGTAATTTAACCTAAAATAACCCAACTTAACATCTCGGCTGTAATATTTGACAACATTCCTGGCTTGTTGGCCTCTATGATTCCGTGGGACCTTTATATACATCAATAACGTAATATAACCTAACCTAACCCAACCTAACCTCTCGGCGCTATTATTTGACAACATTCCTGTCGAGTTGGCCTCTACGTCTTCGTGGGGCCTTCATATACATCAAAAACGTAATATAACCTAACCTAACCCAACCTAACATCTCGGCGGTAATATTTGACAACATTCCTGGCGAGTTGGCCTCTACGTCTCCGTGAGGCCTTCATATCCATCAATAACGTAATATAACCTTATATAACCCAACCTAACCTCTCGGCGCTATTATTTGACAATATTCCTTGCGAGTTGGCCTCTACGTCTCCGTGGGAATTTTATATACATCAATAACGTAATATAACCTAACCTAACCCAACCTAACCTCTCGGCGCTATTATTTGACTACATTCCTGTCGAGTTGGCCTCTACGTCTCCGTGGGGCCTTCATATACATCAAAAACATAATATAACCTAACCTAACCCAACCTAACCTCTCGGCGCTATTATTTGACAACATTCGTGGCGAGTTGGCCTCTACGTCTCCGTGGGGCCTTTATATACATCAATCTCGTAATATAACCTAACCTAACACTACCCAACCTCTCGGCACTAATATTTGACAACATTCCTGGCGAGTTGGCCTCTACGTCTCCGTGGGACTTTTATATACATCAATAACCTAATATAACCTAACTTAACCCAACCTAACCTTTCGGCGCTATTATTTGACAACATTCCTGGCGAGTTGGCCTCTACGTCTCCGTGGGGCCTTTATATACATCAATAACGTAATATAACCTAACCTAACACAACCCAACCTCTCGGCACTAATATTTCACAACATTCCTGGCGAGTTGGCCTCTACGTTTCCGTGGGGCTTTTATATACATCAATAACGTAATATAACCTAACCTAACCCAAAGTAACGTCTCGGAGGTAATGTTTAACCACATTCCTGGCTTGTTGGCCTCTACGTTTCCCTGAGAACTTTATATACATCAATAACGTAATATAACCTAACCTAACCCAACCTAACATCTCGGTACTAATATTTAACAACATTCCTGGCTTGTTGGCTTCTACGTCTCCGTGGGACTTTCATATCCATCAATAACGTAATTTAACCTAAAATAACCCAACTTAACATCTCGGCTGTAATATTTGACAACATTCCTGGCTTGTTGGCCTCTATGATTCCGTGGGACCTTTATATACATCAATAACGTAATATAACCTAACCTAACCCAACCTAACCTCTCGGCGCTATTATTTGACAACATTCCTGTCGAGTTGGCCTCTACGTCTTCGTGGGGCCTTCATATACATCAAAAACGTAATATAACCTAACCTAACCCAACCTAACATCTCGGCGGTAATATTTGACAACATTCCTGGCAAGTTGGCCTCTACGTCTCCGTGAGGCCTTCATATCCATCAATAACGTAATATAACCTTATATAACCAACCTAACCTCTCGGCGCTATTATTTGACAATATTCCTTGCGAGTTGGCCTCTACGCCTCCGTGGGACTTTTATATACATCAATAACCTAATATAACCTAACTTAACCCAACCTAACCTTTCGGCGCTATTATTTGACAGCATTCCTGGCGAGTTGGCCTCTACGTTTCCGTGGGGCTTTTATATACATCAATAACGTAATATAACCTAACCTAACCCAAAGTAACGTCTCGGAGGTAATGTTTAACCACATTCCTGGCTTGTTGGCCTCTACGTTTCCCTGAGAACTTTATATACATCAATAACGTAATATAACCTAACCTAACCCAACCTAACATCTCGGTACTAATATTTAACAACATTCCTGGCTTGTTGGCTTCTACGTCTCCGTGGGACTTTCATATCCATCAATAACGTAATTTAACCTGAAATAACCCAACCTAACATCTCGGCTGTAATATTTGACAACATTCCTGGCTTGTGGGCCTCTATGATTCCGTGGGACCTTTATATACATCAATAACGTAATATAACTTAACCTAACCCAACCTAACCTCTCGGCGCTATTATTTGACAACATTCCTGGCGAGTTGCCCTCTACGTCACCCTGGGACTTTTATATACATCAAAAACGTAATATAACCTAACCTAACCCAACCTAACCTCTCGGCGCTATTATTTGACAACATTCGTGGCGAGTTGGCCTCTACGTCTCCGTGGGGCCTTTATATACATCAATCTCGTAATATAACCTAACCTAACACTACCCAACCTCTCGGCACTAATATTTGACAACATTCCTGGCGAGTTGGCCTCTACGTCTCCGTGGGACTTTTATATACATCAATAACCTAATATAACCTAACTTAACCCAACCTAACCTTCGGCGCTATTATTTGACAACATTCCTGGCGAGTTGGCCTCTACGTCTCCGTGGGGCCTTTATATACATCAATAACGTAATATAACCTAACCTAACACAACCCAACCTCTCGGCACTAATATTTCACAACATTCCTGGCGAGTTGGCCTCTACGTTTCCGTGGGGCTTTTATATACATCAATAACGTAATATAACCTAACCTAACCCAAAGTAACGTCTCGGAGGTAATGTTTAACCACATTCCTGGCTTGTTGGCCTCTACGTTTCCCTGAGAACTTTATATACATAAATAACGTAATATAACCTAACCTAACCCAACCTAACATCTCGGTACTAATATTTAACAACATTCCTGGCTTGTTGGCTTCTACGTCTCCGTGGGACTTTCATATCCATCAATAACGTAATTTAACCTAAAATAACCCAACTTAACATCTCGGCTGTAATATTTGACAACATTCCTGGCTTGTTGGCCTCTATGCTTCCGTGGGACCTTTATATACATCAATAACGTAATATAACCTAACCTAACCCAACCTAACCTCTCGGCGCTATTATTTGACAACATTCCTGGCGAGTTGCCCTCTACGTCACCCTGGGACTTTTATATACGTCAATAACCTAATATAACCTAACTTAACCCAACCTAACCTTTCGGCGCTATTATTTGACAACATTCATAGCGAGTTGGCCTCTACGTCTCCGTGGGGCCTTTATATACATCAATAACGTAATATAACCTAACCTAACACAACCCAACCTCTCGGCACTAATATTTCACAACATTCCTGGCGAGTTGGCCTCTACGTTTCCGTGGGGCTTTTATATACATCAATAACGTAATATAACCTAACCTAACCCAAAGTAACGCCTCGGAGGTAATGTTTAACCACATTCCTGACTTGTTGGCCTCTACGTTTCCCTGAGAACTTTATATACATCAATAACGTAATATAACCTAACCTGACCCAACCTAACATCTCGGTACTAATATTTAACAACATTCCTGGCTTGTTGGCTTCTACGTCTCCGTGGGACTTTCATATCCATCAATAACGTAATTTAACCTAAAATAACCGAACTTAACATCTCGGCTGTAATATTTGACAACATTCCTGGCTTGTTCGCCTCTATGATTCCGTGGGACCTTTATATACATCAATAACGTAATATAACCTAACCTAACCCAACCTAACCTCTCGGCGCTATTATTTGACAACATTCCTGTCGAGTTGGCCTCTACGTCTCCGTGGGGCCTTCATATACATCAAAAACGTAATATAACCTAACCTAACCCAACCTAACATCTCGGCGGTAATATTTGACAACATTCGTGGCGAGTTGGCCTCTACGTCTCCGTGGGGCCTTTATATACATCAATCTCGTAATATAACCTAACCTAACACTACCCAACCTCTCGGCACTAATATTTGACAACATTCCTGGCGAGTTGGCCTCTACGTCTCCGTGGGACTTTCATATACATCAATAACCTAATATAACCTAACTTAACCCAACCTAACCTTTCGGCGCTATTATTTGACAACATTCCTGGCGAGTTGGCCTCTACGTCTCCGTGGGACCTTTATATACATCAATAACGTAATATAACCTAACCTAACCCAACCTAACCTCTCGGCGCTATTATTTGACAACATTCCTGGCGAGTTGCCCTCTACGTCACCCTGGGAGTTTTATATACATCAATAACCTAATATAACCTAACTTAACCCAACCTAACCTTTCGGCGCTATTATTTGACAACATTCCTGGCGAGTTGGCCTCTACGTCTCCGTGGGGCCTTTATATACATCAATAACGTAATATAACCTAACCTAACACAACCCAACCTCTCGGCACTAATATTTCACAACATTCCTGGCGAGTTGGCCTCTACGTTTCCGTGGGGCTTTTATATACATCAATAACGTAATATAACCTAACCTAACCCAAAGTAACGTCTTGGAGGTAATGTTTAACCACATTCCTGGCTTGTTGGCCTCTACGTTTCCCTGAGAACTTTATATACATCAATAACGTAATATAACCTAACCTGACCCAACCTAACATCTCGGTACTAATATTTAACAACATTCCTGGCTTGTTGGCTTCTACGTCTCCGTGGGACTTTCATATCCATCAATAACGTAATTTAACCTAAAATAACCGAACTTAACATCTCGGCTGTAATATTTGACAACATTCCTGGCTTGTTGGCCTCTATGATTCCGTGGGACCTTTATATACATCAATAACGTAATATAACCTAACCTAACCCAACCTAACCTCTCGGCGCTATTATTTGACAACATTCCTGTCGAGTTGGCCTCTACGTCTCCGTGGGGCCTTCATATACATCAAAAACGTAATATAACCTAACCTAACCCAACGTAACCTCTCGGCGCTATTATTTGACAACATTCGTGGCGAGTTGGCCTCTACGTCTCCGTGGGGCCTTTATATACATCAATCTCGTAATATAACCTAACCTAACACTACCCAAACTCTCGGCACTAATATTTGACAACATTCCTGGCGAGTTGGCCTCTACGTCTCCGTGGGACTTTTATATACATCAATAACCTAATATAACCTAACTTAACCCAACCTAACCTTTCGGCGCTATTATTTGACAACATTCCTGGCGAGTTGGCCTCTACGTCTCCGTGGGGCCTTTATATACATCAATAACGTAATATAACCTAACCTAACACAACCCAACCTCTCGGCACTAATATTTCACAACATTCCTGGCGAGTTGGCCTCTACGTTTCCGTGGGGCTTTTATATACATCAATAACGTAATATAACCTAACCTAACCCAAAGTAACGTCTCGGAGGTAATGTTTATCCACATTCCTGGCTTGTTGGCCTCTACGTTTCCCTGAGAACTTTATATACATCAATAACGTAATATAACCTAACCTAACCCAACCTAACATCTCGGTACTAATATTTAACAACATTCCTGGCTTGTTGGCTTCTACGTCTCCGTGGGACTTTCATATTCATCAATAACGTAATTTAACCTAAAATAACCCAACTTAACATCTCGGCTGTAATATTTGACAACATTCCTGGCTTGTTGGCCTCTATGATTCCGTGGGACCTTTATATACATCAATAACGTAATATAACCTAACCTAACCCAACCTAACCTCTCGGCGCTATTATTTGACAACATTCCTGTCGAGTTGGCCTCTACGTCTCCGCGGGGCCTTCATATACATCAAAAACGTAATATAACCTAACCTAACCCAACCTAACATCTCGGCGGTAATATTTGACAACATTCCCGGCGAGTTGGCCTCTACGTCTCCGTGGGGCCTTCATATCCATCAATAACGTAATATAACCTTATATAACCCAACCTAACCTCTCGGCGCTATTATTTGACAATATTCCTTGCGAGTTGGCCTCTACGTCTCCGTGGGACTTTTATATACATCAATAACCTAATATAACCTAACTTAACCCAACCTAACCTTTCGGCGCTATTATTTGACAGCATTCCTGGCGAGTTGGCCTCTACGTTTCCGTGGGGCTTTTATATACATCAATAACGTAATATAACCTAACCTAACCCAAAGTAACGTCTCGGAGGTAATGTTTAACCACATTCCTGGCTTGTTGGCCTCTACGTTTCCCTGAGAACTTTATATACATCAATAACGTAATATAACCTAACCTAACCCAACCTAACATCTCGGTACTAATATTTAACAACATTCCTGGCTTGTTGGCTTCTACGTCTCCGTGGGACTTTCATATCCATCAATAACGTAATTTAACCTGAAATAACCCAACCTAACATCTCGGCTGTAATATTTGACAACATTCCTGGCTTGTGGGCCTCTATGATTCCGTGGGACCTTTATATACATCAATAACGTAATATAACTTAACCTAACCCAACCTAACCTCTCGGCGCTATTATTTGACAACATTCCTGGCGAGTTGCCCTCTACGTCACCCTGGGACTTTTATATACATCAATAACCTAATATAACCTAACTTAACCCAACCTAACCTTTCGGCGCGATTATTTGACAACATTCCTGGCGAGTTGGCCTCTACGTCTCCGTGGGGCCTTTATATACATCAATAACGTAATATAACCTAACCTAACACAACCCAACCTCTCGGCACTAATATTTCACAACATTCCTGGCGAGTTGGCCTCTACGTTTCCGTGGGGCTTTTATATACATCAATAACGTAATATAACCTAACCTAACCCAAAGTAACGCCTCGGAGGTAATGTTTAACCACATTCCTGGCTTGTTGGCCTCTACGTTTCCCTGAGAACTTTATATACATCAATAACGTAATATAACCTAACCTAACCCAACCTAACATCTCGGTACTAATATTTAACAACATTCCTGGCTTGTTGGCTTCTACGTCTCCGTGGGACTTTCATATCCATCAATAACGTAATTTAACCTAAAATAACCCAACTTAACATCTCGGCTGTAATATTTGACAACATTCCTGGCTTGTTGGCCTCTGTGATTCCGTGGGACCTTTATATACATCAATAACGTAATATAACCTAACCTAACCCAACCTAACCTCTCGGCGCTATTATTTGACAACATTCCTGGCGAGTTGCCCTCTACGTCACCCTGGGACTTTTATATACATCAAAAACGTAATATAACCTAACCTAACCCAACCTAACCTCTCGGCGCTATTATTTGACAACATTCGTGGCGAGTTGGCCTCTACGTCTCCGTGGGGCCTTTATATACATCAATCTCGTAATATAACCTAACCTAACACTACCCAACCTCTCGGCACTAATATTTGACAACATTCCTGGCGAGTTGGCCTCTACGTCTCCGTGGGACTTTTATATACATCAATAACCTAATATAACCTAACTTAACCCAACCTAACCTTTCGGCGCTATTATTTGACAACATTCCTGGCGAGTTGGCCTCTACGTCTCCGTGGGGCCTTTATATACATCAATAACGTAATATAACCTAACCTAACACAACCCAACCTCTCGGCACTAATATTTCACAACATTCCTGGCGAGTTGGCCTCTACGTTTCCGTGGGGCTTTTATATACATCAATAACGTAATATAACCTAACCTAACCCAAAGTAACGTCTCGGAGGTAATGTTTAACCACATTCCTGGCTTGTTGGCCTCTACGTTTCCCTGAGAACTTTATATACATCAATAACGTAATATAACCTAACCTAACCCAACCTAACATCTCGGTACTAATATTTAACAACATTCCTGGCTTGTTGGCTTCTACGTCTCCGTGGGACTTTCATATCCATCAATAACGTAATTTAACCTAAAATAACCCAACTTAACATCTCGGCTGTAATATTTGACAACATTCCTGGCTTGTTGGCCTCTATGCTTCCGTGGGACCTTTATATACATCAATAACGTAATATAACCTAACCTAACCCAACCTAACCTCTCGGCGCTATTATTTGACAACATTCCTGGCGAGTTGCCCTCTACGTCACCCTGGGACTTTTATATACATCAATAACCTAATATAACCTAACTTAACCCAACCTAACCTTTCGGCGCTATTATTTGACAACATTCATGGCGAGTTGGCCTCTACGTCTCCGTGGGGCCTTTATATACATCAATAACGTAACATAACCTAACCTAACACAACCCAACCTCTCGGCACTAATATTTCACAACATTCCTGGCGAGTTGGCCTCTACGTTTCCGTGGGGCTTTTATATACATCAATAACGTAATATAACCTAACCTAACCCAAAGTAACTCCTCGGAGGTAATGTTTAACCACATTCCTGGCTTGTTGGCCTCTACGTTTCCCTGAGAACTTTATATACATCAATAACGTAATATAACCTAACCTGACCCAACCTAACATCTCGGTACTAATATTTAACAACATTCCTGGCTTGTTGGCTTCTACGTCTCCGTGGGACTTTCATATCCATCAATAACGTAATTTAACCTAAAATAACCGAACTTAACATCTCGGCTGTAATATTTGACAACATTCCTGGCTTGTTCGCCTCTATGATTCCGTGGGACCTTTATATACATCAATAACGTAATATAACCTAACCTAACCCAACCTAACCTCTCGGCGCTATTATTGGCAACATTCCTGTCGAGTTGGCCTCTACGTCTCCGTGGGGCCTTCATATACATCAAAAACGTAATATAACCTAACCTAACCCAACCTAACATCTCGGCGGTAATATTTGACAACATTCGTGGCGAGTTGGCCTCTACGTCTCCGTGGGGCCTTTATATACATCAATCTCGTAATATAACCTAACCTAACACTACCCAACCTCTCGGCACTAATATTTGACAACATTCCTGGCGAGTTGGCCTCTACGTCTCCGTGGGACTTTTATATACATCAATAACCTAATATAACCTAACTTAACCCAACCTAACCTTTCGGCGCTATTATTTGACAACATTCCTGGCGATTTGGCCTCTACGTCTCCGTGGGACCTTTATATACATCAATAACGTAATATAACCTAACCTAACCCAACCTAACCTCTGGGCGCTATTATTTGACAACATTCCTGGCGAGTTGCCCTCTACGTCACCCTGGGAGTTTTATATACATCAATAACCTAATATAACCTAACTTAACCCAACCTAACCTTTCGGCGCTATTATTTGACAACATTCCTGGCGAGTTGGCCTCCACGTCTCCGTGGGGCCTTTATATACATCAATAACGTAATATAACCTAACCTAACACAACCCAACCTCTCGGCACTAATATTTCACAACATTCCTGGCGAGTTGGCCTCTACGTTTCCGTGGGGCTTTTATATACATCAATAACGTAATATAACCTAACCTAACCCAAAGTAACGTCTCGGAGGTAATGTTTAACCACATTCCTGGCTTGTTGGCCTCTACGTTTCCCTGAGAACTTTATATACATCAATAACGTAATATAACCTAACCTGACCCAACCTAACATCTCGGTACTAATATTTAACAACATTCCTGGCTTGTTGGCTTCTACGTCTCCGTGGGACTTTCATATCCATCAATAACGTAATTTAACCTAAAATAACCGAACTTAACATCTCGGCTGTAATATTTGACAACATTCCTGGCTTGTTGGCCTCTATGATTCCGTGGGGCCTTCATATACATCAAGAACGTAATATAACCTAACCTAACCCAACCTAACATCTCGGCGGTAATATTTGACAACATTCCTGGCGAGTTGGCCTCTACGTCTCCGTGAGGCCTTCATATCCATCAATAACGTAATATAACCTTATATAACCCAACCTAACCTCTCGGCGCTATTATTTGACAATATTCCTTGCGAGTTGGCCTCTACGTCTCCGTGGGACTTTTATATACATCAATAACCTAATATAACCTAACTTAACCCAACCTAACCTTTCGGCGCTATTATTTGACAGCATTCCTGGCGAGTTGGCCTCTACGTTTCCGTGGGGCTTTTATATACATCAATAACGTAATATAACCTAACCTAACACAACCCAACCTCTCGGCACTAATATTTCACAACATTCCTGGCGAGTTGGCCTCTACGTTTCCGTGGGGCTTTTATATACATCAATAACGTAATATAACCTAACCTAACCCAAAGTAACGCCTCGGAGGTAATGTTTAACCACATTCCTGGCTTGTTGGCCTCTACGTCTCCCTGAGAACTTTATATACATCAATAACGTAATATAACCTAACCTGACCCAACCTAACATCTCGGTACTAATATTTAACAACATTCCTGGCTTGTTGGCTTCTACGTCTCCGTGGGACTTTCATATCCATCAATAACGTAATTTAACCTAAAATAACCCAACTTAACATCTCGGCTGTAATATTTGACAACATTCCTGGCTTGTTGGCCTCTATGATTCCGTGGGACCTTTATATACATCAATAACGTAATATAACTTAACCTAACCCAACCTAACCTCTCGGCGCTATTATTTGACAACATTCCTGGCGAGTTGCCCTCTACGTCACCCTGGGACTTTTATATACATCAATAACCTAATATAACCTAACTTAACCCAACCTAACCTTTCGGCGCTATTATTTGACAACATTCCTGGCGAGTTGGCCTCTACGTCTCCGTGGGGCCTTTATATACATCAATAACGTAATATAACCTAACCTAACACAACCCAACCTCTCGGCACTAATATTTCACAACATTCCTGGCGAGTTGGCCTCTACGTTTCCGTGGGGCTTTTATATACATCAATAACGTAATATAACCTAACCTAACCCAAAGTAACGCCTCGGAGGTAATGTTTAACCATATTCCTGGCTTGTTGGCCTCTACGTTTCCCTGAGAACTTTATATACATCAATAACGTAATATAACCTAACCTGACCCAACCTAACATCTCGGTACTAATATTTAACAACATTCCTGGCTTGTTGGCTTCTACGTCTCCGTGGGACTTTCATATCCATCAATAACGTACTTTAACCTAAAATAACCGAACTTAACATCTCGGCTGTAATATTTGACAACATTCCTGGCTTGTTCGCCTCTATGATTCCGTGGGACCTTTATATACATCAATAACGTAATATAACCTAACCTAACCCAACCTAACCTCTCGGCGCTATTATTTGACAACATTCCTGTCGAGTTGGCCTCTACGTCTCCGTGGGGCCTTCATATACATCAAAAACGTAATATAACCTAACCTAACCCAACCTAACATCTCGGCGGTAATATTTGACAACATTCGTGGCGAGTTGGCCTCTACGTCTCCGTGGGGCCTTTATATACATCAATCTCGTAATATAACCTAACCTAACACTACCCAACCTCTCGGCACTAATATTTGACAACATTCCTGGCGAGTTGGCCTCTACGTCTCCGTGGGACTTTTATATACATCAATAACCTAATATAACCTAACTTAACCCAACCTAACCTTTCGGCGCTATTATTTGACAACATTCCTGGCGAGTTGGCCTCTACGTCTCCGTGGGGCCTTTATATACATCAATAACGTAATATAACCTAACCTAACACAACCCAACCTCTCGGCACTAATATTTCACAACATTCCTGGCGAGTTGGCCTCTACGTTTCCGTGGGGCTTTTATATACATCAATAACGTAATATAACCTAACCTAACCCAAAGTAACGCCTCGGAGGTAATGTTTAACCACATTCCTGGCTTGTTGGCCTCTACGTTTCCCTGAGAACTTTATATACATCAATAACGTAATATAACCTAACCTAACCCAACCTAACATCTCGGTACTAATATTTAACAACATTCCTGGCTTGTTGGCTTCTACGTCTCCGTGGGACTTTCATATCCATCAATAACGTAATTTAACCTAAAATAACCCAACTTAACATCTCGGCTGTAATATTTGACAACATTCCTGGCTTGTTGGCCTCTGTGATTCCGTGGGACCTTTATATACATCAATAACGTAATATAACCTAACCTAACCCAACCTAACCTCTCGGCGCTATTATTTGACAACATTCCTGGCGAGTTGCCCTCTACGTCACCCTGGGACTTTTATATACATCAAAAACGTAATATAACCTAACCTAACCCAACCTAACCTCTCGGCGCTATTATTTGACAACATTCGTGGCGAGTTGGCCTCTACGTCTCCGTGGGGCCTTTATATACATCAATCTCGTAATATAACCTAACCTAACACTACCCAACCTCTCGGCACTAATATTTGACAACATTCCTGGCGAGTTGGCCTCTACGTCTCCGTGGGACTTTTATATACATCAATAACCTAATATAACCTAACTTAACCCAACCTAACCTTTCGGCGCTATTATTTGACAACATTCCTGGCGAGTTGGCCTCTACGTCTCCGTGGGGCCTTTATATACATCAATAACGTAATATAACCTAACCTAACACAACCCAACCTCTCGGCACTAATATTTCACAACATTCCTGGCGAGTTGGCCTCTACGTTTCCGTGGGGCTTTTATATACATCAATAACGTAATATAACCTAACCTAACCCAAAGTAACGTCTCGGAGGTAATGTTTAACCACATTCCTGGCTTGTTGGCCTCTACGTTTCCCTGAGAACTTTATATACATCAATAACGTAATATAACCTAACCTAACCCAACCTAACATCTCGGTACTAATATTTAACAACATTCCTGGCTTGTTGGCTTCTACGTCTCCGTGGGACTTTCATATCCATCAATAACGTAATTTAACCTAAAATAACCCAACTTAACATCTCGGCTGTAATATTTGACAACATTCCTGGCTTGTTGGCCTCTATGCTTCCGTGGGACCTTTATATACATCAATAACGTAATATAACCTAACCTAACCCAACCTAACCTCTCGGCGCTATTATTTGACAACATTCCTGGCGAGTTGCCCTCTACGTCACCCTGGGACTTTTATATACATCAATAACCTAATATAACCTAACTTAACCCAACCTAACCTTTCGGCGCTATTATTTGACAACATTCATGGCGAGTTGGCCTCTACGTCTCCGTGGGGCCTTTATATACATCAATAACGTAACATAACCTAACCTAACACAACCCAACCTCTCGGCACTAATATTTCACAACATTCCTGGCGAGTTGGCCTCTACGTTTCCGTGGGGCTTTTATATACATCAATAACGTAATATAACCTAACCTAACCCAAAGTAACGCCTCGGAGGTAATGTTTAACCACATTCCTGGCTTGTTGGCCTCTACGTTTCCCTGAGAACTTTATATACATCAATAACGTAATATAACCTAACCTGACCCAACCTAACATCTCGGTACTAATATTTAACAACATTCCTGGCTTGTTGGCTTCTACGTCTCCGTGGGACTTTCATATCCATCAATAACGTAATTTAACCTAAAATAACCGAACTTAACATCTCGGCTGTAATATTTGACAACATTCCTGGCTTGTTGGCCTCTATGAGTCCGTGGGACCTTTATATACATCAATAACGTAATATAACCTAACCTAACCCAACCTAACCTCTCGGCGCTATTATTTGACAACATTCCTGTCGAGTTGGCCTCTACGTCTCCGTGGGGCCTTCATATACATCAAAAACGTAATATAACCTAACCTAACCCAACGTAACCTCTCGGCGCTATTATTTGACAACATTCGTGGCGAGTTGGCCTCTACGTCTCCGTGGGGCCTTTATATACATCAATCTCGTAATATAACCTAACCTAACACTACCCAAACTCTCGGCACTAATATTTGACAACATTCCTGGCGAGTTGGCCTCTACGTCTCCGTGGGACTTTTATATACATCAATAACGTAATATAACCTAACCTAACCCAAAGTAACGTCTCGGAGGTAATGTTTATCCACATTCCTGGCTTGTTGGCCTCTACGTTTCCCTGAGAACTTTATATACATCAATAACGTAATATAACCTAACCTGACCCAACCTAACATCTCGGTACTAATATTTAACAACATTCCTGGCTTGTTGGCTTCTACGTCTCCGTGGGACTTTCATATCCATCAATAACGTAATTTAACCTAAAATAACCCAACTTAACATCTCGGCTGTAATATTTGACAACATTCCTGGCTTGTTGGCCTCTATGATTCCGTGGGACCTTTATATACATCAATAACGTAATATAACTTAACCTAACCCAACCTAACCTCTCGGCGCTATTATTTGACAACATTCCTGGCGAGTTGCCCTCTACGTCACCCTGGGACTTTTATATACATCAATAACCTAATATAACCTAACTTAACCCAACCTAACCTTTCGGCGCTATTATTTGACAACATTCCTGGCGAGTTGGCCTCTACGTCTCCGTGGGGCCTTTATATACATCAATAACGTAATATAACCTAACCTAACACAACCCAACCTCTCGGCACTAATATTTCACAACATTCCTGGCGAGTTGGCCTCTACGTTTCCGTGGGGCTTTTATATACATCAATAACGTAATATAACCTAACCTAACCCAAAGTAACGTCTCGGAGGTAATGTTTAACCACATTCCTGGCTTGTTGGCCTCTACGTTTCCCTGAGAACTTTATATTCATCAATAACGTAATATAACCTAACCTAACCCAACCTAACATCTCGGTACTAATATTTAACAACATTCCTGGCTTGTTGGCTTCTACGTCTCCGTGGGACTTTCATATCCATCAATAACGTAATTTAACCTAAAATAACCCAACTTAACATCTCGGCTGTAATATTTGACAACATTCCTGGCTTGTTGGCCTCTATGATTCCGTGGGACCTTTATATACATCAATAACGTAATATAACCTAACCTAACCCAACCTAACCTCTCGGCGCTATTATTTGACAACATTCCTGTCGAGTTGGCCTCTACGTCTCCGTGGGGACTTCATATGCATCAAAAACGTAATATAACCTAACCTAACCCAACCTAACCTCTCGGCGCTATTATTTGACAACATTCCTGTCGAGTTGGCCTCTACGTCTCCGTGGGGCCTTCATATACATCAAAAACGTAATATAACCTAACCTAACCCAACCTAACCTCTCGGCGCTATTATTTGACAACATTCCTGGCGAGTTGGCCTCTACATCTCGGTGGGGCCTTTATATACATCAATTACATAATATAACCTTATATAACCCAACCAAACCTCTCGGCGCTATTATTTGACAACATTCCTGGCGAGTTGGCCTCTACGTCTCCGTGAGGCCTTCATATCCATCAATAACGTAATATAACCTTATATAACCCAACCTAACCTCTCGGCGCTATTATTTGACAATATTCCTTGCGAGTTGGCCTGTACGTCTCCGTGGGACTTTTATATACATCAATAACCTAATATAACCTAACTTAACCCAACCTAACCTTTCGGCGCTATTATTTGACAACATTCCTGGCGAGTTGGCCTCTACGTTTCCGTGGGGCTTTTATATACATCAATAACGTAATATAACCTAACCTAACCCAAAGTAACGTCTCGGAGGAAATGTTTAACCACATTCCTGGCTTGTTGGCCTCTACGTTTCCCTGAGAACTTTATATACATCAATAACGTAATATAACCTAACCTAACCCAACCTCACATCTCGGTACTAATATTTAACAACATTCCTGGCTTGTTGGCTTCTACGTCTCCGTGGGACTTTCATATCCATCAATAACGTAATTTAACCTAAAATAACCCAACTTAACATCTCGGCTGTAATATTTGACAACATTCCTGGCTTGTTGGCCTCTATGATTCCGTGGGACCTTTATATTCATCAATAACGTAATATAACCTAACCTAACCCAACCTAACCTCTCGGCGCTATTATTTGACAACATTCCTGGCGAGTTGGCCTCTACGTCTCCGTGGGACTTTTATATACATCAATAACCTAATATAACCTAACTTAACCCAACCTAACCTTTCGGCGCTATTATTTGACAACATTCCTGGCGAGTTGGCCTCTACGTCTCCGTGGGGCCTTTATATACATCAATAACGTAATATAACCTAACCTAACACAACCCAACCTCTCGGCACTAATATTTCACAACATTCCTGGCGAATTGGCCTCTACGTTTCCGTGGGGCTTTTATATACATCAATAACGTAATATAACCTAACCTAACCCAAAGTAACGTCTCGGAGGTAATGTTTAACCACATTCCTGGCTTGTTGGCCTCTACGTTTCCCTGAGAACTTTATATACATCAATAACGTAATATAACCTAACCTAACCCAACCTAACATCTCGGTACTAATATTTAACAACATTCCTGGCTTGTTGGCTTCTACGTCTCCGTGGGACTTTCATATCCATCAATAACGTAATTTAACCTAAAATAACCCAACTTAACATCTCGGCTGTAATATTTGACAACATTCCTGGCTTGTTGGCCTCTATGATTCCGTGGGACCTTTATATACATCAATAACGTAATATAACCTAACCTAACCCAACCTAACCTCTCGGCGCTATTATTTGACAACATTCCTGTCGAGTTGGCCTCTACGTCTCCGTGGGGCCTTCATATACATCAAAAACGTAATATAACCTAACCTAACCCAACCTAACATCTCGGCGGTAATATTTGACAACATTCGTGGCGAGTTGGCCTCTACGTATCCGTGGGGCCTTTATATACATCAATCTCGTAATATAACCTAACCTAACACTACCCAACCTCTCGGCACTAATATTTGACAACATTCCTGGCGAATAGGCCTCTACGTTTCCGTGGGGCTTTTATATACATCAATAACGTAATATAACCTAACCTAACCCAAAGTAACGTCTCGGAGGTAATGTTTAACCACATTCCTGGGTTGTTGGCTTCTACGTTTCCCTGAGACCTTTATATACATCAATAACGTATTATAACCTAACCTAACCCAACCTAACATCTCGGCGGTAATATTTGACAACATTCCTGGCGAGTTGGCCTCTACGTCTCCGTGAGGCCTTCATATCCATCAATAACGTAATATAACCTTATATAACCCAACCAAACATCTCGGCGCTATTATTTGACAACATTCCTGGCGAGTTGGCCTCTACGTCTCCGTGGGACTTTTATATACATCAATAACGTAATATAACCTAACCTATCCCAACCTAACCTTTCGGCGCTATTATTTGAGAACATTCCTGGCGAGTTGGCCTCTAGGTCTCCGTGGGGCCTTTATATACACCAATAACGTAATATAACCTAACCTAACACAACCCAACCTCACGGCACTAATATTTGACAACATTCCTGGCGAGTTGGCCTCTACGTTTCCGTGGGGCTTTTATATACATCAATAACGTAATATAACATAACCTAACCCAACCTAACATCTCGGCGGTAATGTTTGACAACATTCCTGGCGAGTTGGCATCTACGTTTCCCTGAGACCTTTATATACATCAATAACGTAATATAACCTAACCTAACCCAAAGTAACGTCTCGGAGGTAATGTTTAACCACATTCCTGGCCTGTTGGCTTCTACGTCTCCGTGAGGCCTTCATATACATCAAAAACGTAATATAACCTAACCTAACCCAACGTAACATCTTGGCTGTAGTATTTGACAACATTCCTGGCTTGTTGGCCTCTACGTCTCCGTGGGACATTCATATCCATCAATAACGTAATTTAACCTAAAATAACCCAACGTAACATCTCGGCTGTAATATTTGGCAACATTCCTGGCTTGTTGGCCTCTATGTTTCCGTGGGACCTTTATATACATCAATAACGTAATATAACCTAGCCTAACCCAACCTAACATCTCGGCGGTAATATTTGACAACATTCCTGGCGAGTTGGCCTCTACGTCTCCGTGAGGCCTTCATATCCATCAATAACGTAATATAACCTTATATAACCCAACCTGACCTCTCGGCGCTATTATTTGACAATATTCCTTGCGAGTTGGCCTCTTCGTCTCCGTGGGACTTTTATATACATCAATAACCTAATATAACCTAACTTAACCCAACCTAACCTTTCGGCGCTATTATTTGACAACATTCCTGGCGAGTTGGCCTCTACGTCTCCGTGGGGCCTTTATATACATCAATAACGTAATATAACCTAACCTAACCCAAAGTAACGTCTCGGAGGTAATGTTTAACCACATTCCTGGCTTGTTGGCCTCTACGTTTCCCTGAGACCTTTATATACATCAATAACGTAATATAACCTAACCTAACCCAACCTAACCTCTCGGCGCTATTATTTGACAACATTCCTGGCTTGTTGGCCTCTATGATTCCGTGGGACCTTTATATACATCAATAACGTAATATAACCTAGCCTAACCCAACCTAACCTTTCGGCGCTATTATTTGACAACATTCCTGACGAGTTGGCCTCTACGTTTCCGTGGGGCTTTTATATACATCAATAACGTAATATAACCTAACCTAACCCAAAGTAACGTCTCGGAGGTAATGTTTAACCACATTCCTGGCTTGTTGGCCTCTACGTTTCCCTGAGAACTTTATATACATCAATAACGTAATATAACCTAACCTAACCCAACCTTACATCTCGGTACTAATATTTAACAACATTCCTGGCTTGTTGGCTTCTACGTCTCCGTGGGACTTTCATATCCATCAATAACGTAATTTAACCTAAAATAACCCAACTTAACATCTCGGCTGTAATATTTGACAACATTCCTGGCTTGTTGGCCTCTATGATTCCGTGGGACCTTTATATACATCAATAACGTAATATAACCTAACCTAACCCAACCTAACCTCTCGGCGCTATTATTTGACAACATTCCTGTCGAGTTGGCCTCTACGTCTCCGTGGGGCCTTCATATACATCAAAAACGTAATATAACCTAACCTAACCCAACCTAACATCTCGGCGGTAATATTTGACAACATTCGTGGCGAGTTGGCCTCTACGTCTCCGTGGGGCCTTTATATACATCAATCTCGTAATATAACCTAACCTAACACTACCCAACCTCTCGGCACTAATATTTGACAACATTCATGGCGAGTTGGCCTCTACGTCTCCGTGGGACTTTTATATACATCAATAACCTAATATAACCTAACTTAACCCAACCTAACCTTTCGGCGCTATTATTTGACAACTTTCCTGGCGAGTTGGCCTCTACGTCTCCGTGGGGCCTTTATATACATCAATAACGTAATATAACCTAACCTAACCCAAAGTAACGTCTCGGAGGTAATGTTTAACCACATTCCTGGCTTGTTGGCCTCTACGTTTCCCTGAGACCTTTATATACATCAATAACGTAATATAACCTAACCTAACCCAACCTAACATCTCGGTACTAATATTTAACAACATTCCTGGCTTGTTGGCTTCTACGTCTCCGTGGGACTTTCATATCCATCAATAACGTAATTTAACCTAAAATAACCCAACATAACATCTGGGCTGTAATATTTGACAACATTCCTGGCTTGTTGCGCTCTATGATTCCGTGGGACCTTTATATACATCAATAACGTAATATAACCTAACCTAACCCAACCTAACCTCTCGGCACTAATATTTGACAACATTCATGGCGAGTTGGCCTCTACATCTCCGTGGGACTTTTATATACATCAATAACCTAATATAACCTAACTTAACCCAACCTAACCTTTCGGCGCTATTATTTGAGAACATTCCTGGCGAGTTGGCCTCTACGTCTCCGTGGGGCCTTTATATACACCAATAACGTAATATAACCTAACCTAACACAACCCAACCTCACGGCACTAATATTTGACAACATTCCTGGCGAGTTGGCCTCTACGTTTCCGTGGGGCTTTTATATACATCAATAACGTAATATAACATAACCTAACCCAACCTAACAT
Source organism: Xylocopa violacea (assembly GCA_963969225.1). Classification (NCBI taxonomy): domain Eukaryota; kingdom Metazoa; phylum Arthropoda; class Insecta; order Hymenoptera; family Apidae; genus Xylocopa; species Xylocopa violacea. The sequence continues at coordinate 2,291,827 of CAXAJV010001011.1, read as the reverse complement.
CTCGGCGGTAATGTTCGACAACATTCCTGGCGAGTTGGCCTCTACGTTTCCCTGAGACCTTTATATACATCAATAACGTAATATAACCTAACCTAACCCAAAGTAACGTCTCGGAGGTAATGTTTAACCACATTCCTGGCTTGTTGGCTTCTACGTCTCCGTGAGGCCTTCATATACATCAAAAACGTAATATAACCTAACCTAACCCAACGTAACATCTTGGCTGTAGTATTTGACAACATTCCTGGCTTGTTGGCCTCTACGTCTCCGTGGGACATTCATATCCATCAATAACGTAATTTAACCTAAAATAACCCAACGTAACATCTCGGCTGTAATATTTGGCAACATTCCTGGCTTGTTGGCCTCTATGTTTCCGTGGGACCTTTATATACATCAATAACGTAATATAACCTAGCCTAACCCAACCTAACATCTCGGCGGTAATATTTGACAACATTCCTGGCGAGTTGGCCTCTACGTCTCCGTGAGGCCTTCATATCCATCAATAACGTAATATAACCTTATATAACCCAACCTGACCTCTCGGCGCTATTATTTGACAATATTCCTTGCGAGTTGGCCTCTACGTCTCCGTGGGACTTTTATATACATCAATAACCTAATATAACCTAACTTAACCCAACCTAACCTTTCGGCGCTATTATTTGACAACATTCCTGGCGAGTTGGCCTCTACGTTTCCGTGGGGCTTTTATATAAATCAATAACGTAATTTAACCTAAAATAACCCAACATAACATCTGGGCTGTAATATTTGACAACATTCCTGGCTTGTTGCGCTCTATGATTCCGTGGGACCATTATATACATCAATAACGTAATATAACCTAACCTAACCCAACCTAACCTCTCGGCGCTATTATTTGACAACATTCCTGGCGAGTTGCCCTCTACGTCACCGTGGGACTCTTATATACATCAATAACGTAATATAACCTAACCTAACCCAACCTAACATCTCGGTACTAATATTTAACAACATTCCTGGCTTGTTGGCTTCTACGTCTCCGTGGGACTTTCATATCCATCAATAACGTAATTTAACCTAAAATAACCCAACTTAACATCTCGGCTGTAATATTTGACAACATTCCTGGCTTGTTGGCCTCTATGATTCCGTGGGACCTTTATATACATCAATAACGTAATATAACCTAACCTAACCCAACCTAACATCTCGGCGGTAATATTTGACAACATTCGTGGCGAGTTGGCCTCTACGTATCCGTGGGGCCTTTATATACATCAATCTCGTAATATAACCTAACCTAACACTACCCAACCTCTCGGCGCTATTATTTGAGAACATTCCTGGCGAGTAGGCCTCTACGTTTCCGTGGGGCTTTTATATACATCAATAACGTAATATAACCTAACCTAACCCAAAGTAACGTCTCGGAGGTAATGTTTAACCACATTCCTGGGTTGTTTGCGTCTACGTTTCCCTGAGACCTTTATATACATCAATAACGTATTATAACCTAACCTAACCCAACCTAACATCTCGGCGGTAATATTTGACAACATTCCTGGCGAGTTGGCCTCTACGTCTCCGTGAGGCCTTCATATCCATCAATAACGTAATATAACCTTATATAACCCAACCAAACCTCTCGGCGCTATTATTTGACAACATTCCTGGCGAGTTGGCCTCTACGTCTCCGTGGGACTTTTATATACATCAATAACGTAATATAACCTAACCTATCCCAACCTAACCTTTCGGCGCTATTATTTGAGAACATTCCTGGCGAGTTGGCCTCTACGTCTCCGTGGGGCCTTTATATACACCAATAACGTAATATAACCTAACCTAACACAACCCAACCTCACGGCACTAATATTTGACAACATTCCTGGCGAGTTGGCCTCTACGTTTCCGTGGGGCTTTTATATACATCAATAACGTAATATAACATAACCTAACCCAACCTAACATCTCGGCGGTAATGTTAGACAACATTCCTGGCGAGTTGGCCTCTACGTTTCCCTGAGACCTTTATATACATCAATAACGTAATATAACCTAACCTAACCCAAAGTAACGTCTCGGAGGTAATGTTTAACCACATTCCTGGCTTGTTGGCTTCTACGTCTCCGTGAGGCCTTCATATACATCAAAAACGTAATATAACCTAACCTAACCCAACGTAACATCTTGGCTGTAGTATTTGACAACATTCCTGGCTTGTTGGCCTCTACGTCTCCGTGGGACATTCATATCCATCAATAACGTAATTTAACCTAAAATAACCCAACGTAACATCTCGGCTGTAATATTTGGCAACATTCCTGGCTTGTTGGCCTCTATGTTTCCGTGGGACCTTTATATACATCAATAACGTAATATAACCTAGCCTAACCCAACCTAACATCTCGGCGGTAATATTTGACAACATTCCTGGCGAGTTGGCCTCTACGTCTCCGTGAGGCCTTCATATCCATCAATAACGTAATATAACCTTATATAACCCAACCTGACCTCTCGGCGCTATTATTTGACAATATTCCTTGCGAGTTGGCCTCTACGTCTCCGTGGGACTTTTATATACATCAATAACCTAATATAACCTAACTTAACCCAACCTAACCTTTCGGCGCTATTATTTGACAACATTCCTGGCGAGTTGGCCTCTACGTTTCCGTGGGGCTTTTATATACATCAATAACGTAATTTAACCTAAAATAACCCAACATAACATCTGGGCTGTAATATTTGACAACATTCCTGGCTTGTTGCGCTCTATGATTCCGTGGGACCATTATATACATCAATAACGTAATATAACCTAACCTAACCCAACCTAACCTCTCGGCGCTATTATTTGACAACATTCCTGGCGAGTTGCCCTCTACGTCACCGTGGGACTCTTATATACATCAATAACGTAATATAACCTAACCTAACCCAACCTAACATCTCGGTACTAATATTTAACAACATTCCTGGCTTGTTGGCTTCTACGTCTCCGTGGGACTTTCATATCCATCAATAACGTAATTTAACCTAAAATAACCCAACTTAACATCTCGGCTGTAATATTTGACAACATTCCTGGCTTGTTGGCCTCTATGATTCCGTGGGACCTTTATATACATCAATAACGTAATATAACCTAACCTAACCCAACCTAACATCTCGGCGGTAATATTTGACAACATTCGTGGCGAGTTGGCCTCTACGTATCCGTGGGGCCTTTATATACATCAATCTCGTAATATAACCTAACCTAACACTACCCAACCTCTCGGCGCTATTATTTGAGAACATTCCTGGCGAGTAGGCCTCTACGTTTCCGTGGGGCTTTTATATACATCAATAACGTAATATAACCTAACCTAACCCAAAGTAACGTCTCGGAGGTAATGTTTAACCACATTCCTGGGTTGTTTGCGTCTACGTTTCCCTGAGACCTTTATATACATCAATAACGTATTATAACCTAACCTAACCCAACCTAACATCTCGGCGGTAATATTTGACAACATTCCTGGCGAGTTGGCCTCTACGTCTCCGTGAGGCCTTCATATCCATCAATAACGTAATATAACCTTATATAACCCAACCAAACCTCTCGGCGCTATTATTTGACAACATTCCTGGCGAGTTGGCCTCTACGTCTCCGTGGGACTTTTATATACATCAATAACGTAATATAACCTAACCTATCCCAACCTAACCTTTCGGCGCTATTATTTGAGAACATTCCTGGCGAGTTGGCCTCTACGTCTCCGTGGGGCCTTTATATACACCAATAACGTAATATAACCTAACCTAACACAACCCAACCTCACGGCACTAATATTTGACAACATTCCTGGCGAGTTGGCCTCTACGTTTCCGTGGGGCTTTTATATACATCAATAACGTAATATAACATAACCTAACCCAACCTAACATCTCGGCGGTAATGTTCGACAACATTCCTGGCGAGTTGGCCTCTACGTTTCCCTGAGACCTTTATATACATCAATAACGTAATATAACCTAACCTAACCCAAAGTAACGTCTCGGAGGTAATGTTTAACCACATTCCTGGCTTGTTGGCTTCTACGTCTCCGTGAGGCCTTCATATACATCAAAAACGTAATATAACCTAACCTAACCCAACGTAACATCTTGGCTGTAGTATTTGACAACATTCCTGGCTTGTTGGCCTCTACGTCTACGTGGGACATTCATATCCATCAATAACGTAATTTAACCTAAAATAACCCAACGTAACATCTCGGCTGTAATATTTGGCAACATTCCTGGCTTGTTGGCCTCTATGTTTCCGTGGGACCTTTATATACATCAATAACGTAATATAACCTAGCCTAACCCAACCTAACCTTTCGGCGCTATTATTCGACAACATTCCTGACGAGTTGGCCTCTACGTTTCCGTGGGGCTTTTATATACATCAATAACGTAATATAACCTAACCTAACCCAAAGTAACGTCTCGGAGGTAATGTTTAACCACATTCCTGGGTTGTTTGCGTCTACGTTTCCCTGAGACCTTTATATACATCAATAACGTATTATAACCTAACCTAACCCAACCTAACATCTCGGCGGTAATATTTGACAACATTCCTGGCGAGTTGGCCTCTACGTCTCCGTGAGGCCTTCATATCCATCAATAACGTAATATAACCTTATATAACCCAACCAAACCTCTCGGCGCTATTATTTGACAACATTCCTGGCGAGTTGGCCTCTACGTCTCCGTGGGACTTTTATATACATCAATAACGTAATATAACCTAACCTATCCCAACCTAACCTTTCGGCGCTATTATTTGAGAACATTCCTGGCGAGTTGGCCTCTACGTCTCCGTGGGGCCTTTATATACACCAATAACGTAATATAACCTAACCTAACACAACCCAACCTCACGGCACTAATATTTGACAACATTCCTGGCGAGTTGGCCTCTACGTTTCCGTGGGGCTTTTATATACATCAATAACGTAATATAACATAACCTAACCCAACCTAACATCTCGGCGGTAATGTTAGACAACATTCCTGGCGAGTTGGCCTCTACGTTTCCCTGAGACCTTTATATACATCAATAACGTAATATAACCTAACCTAACCCAAAGTAACGTCTCGGAGGTAATGTTTAACCACATTCCTGGCTTGTTGGCTTCTACGTCTCCGTGAGGCCTTCATATACATCAAAAACGTAATATAACCTAACCTAACCCAACGTAACATCTTGGCTGTAGTATTTGACAACATTCCTGGCTTGTTGGCCTCTACGTCTCCGTGGGACATTCATATCCATCAATAACGTAATTTAACCTAAAATAACCCAACGTAACATCTCGGCTGTAATATTTGGCAACATTCCTGGCTTGTTGGCCTCTATGTTTCCGTGGGACCTTTATATACATCAATAACGTAATATAACCTAGCCTAACCCAACCTAACATCTCGGCGGTAATATTTGACAACATTCCTGGCGAGTTGGCCTCTACGTCTCCGTGAGGCCTTCATATCCATCAATAACGTAATATAACCTTATATAACCCAACCTGACCTCTCGGCGCTATTATTTGACAATATTCCTTGCGAGTTGGCCTCTACGTCTCCGTGGGACTTTTATATACATCAATAACCTAATATAACCTAACTTAACCCAACCTAACCTTTCGGCGCTATTATTTGACAACATTCCTGGCGAGTTGGCCTCTACGTTTCCGTGGGGCTTTTATATACATCAATAACGTAATTTAACCTAAAATAACCCAACATAACATCTGGGCTGTAATATTTGACAACATTCCTGGCTTGTTGCGCTCTATGATTCCGTGGGACCATTATATACATCAATAACGTAATATAACCTAACCTAACCCAACCTAACCTCTCGGCGCTATTATTTGACAACATTCCTGGCGAGTTGCCCTCTACGTCACCGTGGGACTCTTATATACATCAATAACGTAATATAACCTAACCTAACCCAACCTAACATCTCGGTACTAATATTTAACAACATTCCTGGCTTGTTGGCTTCTACGTCTCCGTGGGACTTTCATATCCATCAATAACGTAATTTAACCTAAAATAACCCAACTTAACATCTCGGCTGTAATATTTGACAACATTCCTGGCTTGTTGGCCTCTATGATTCCGTGGGACCTTTATATACATCAATAACGTAATATAACCTAACCTAACCCAACCTAACATCTCGGCGGTAATATTTGACAACATTCGTGGCGAGTTGGCCTCTACGTATCCGTGGGGCCTTTATATACATCAATCTCGTAATATAACCTAACCTAACACTACCCAACCTCTCGGCGCTATTATTTGAGAACATTCCTGGCGAGTAGGCCTCTACGTTTCCGTGGGGCTTTTATATACATCAATAACGTAATATAACCTAACCTAACCCAAAGTAACGTCTCGGAGGTAATGTTTAACCACATTCCTGGGTTGTTTGCGTCTACGTTTCCCTGAGACCTTTATATACATCAATAACGTATTATAACCTAACCTAACCCAACCTAACATCTCGGCGGTAATATTTGACAACATTCCTGGCGAGTTGGCCTCTACGTCTCCGTGAGGCCTTCATATCCATCAATAACGTAATATAACCTTATATAACCCAACCAAACCTCTCGGCGCTATTATTTGACAACATTCCTGGCGAGTTGGCCTCTACGTCTCCGTGGGACTTTTATATACATCAATAACGTAATATAACCTAACCTATCCCAACCTAACCTTTCGGCGCTATTATTTGAGAACATTCCTGGCGAGTTGGCCTCTACGTCTCCGTGGGGCCTTTATATACACCAATAACGTAATATAACCTAACCTAACACAACCCAACCTCACGGCACTAATATTTGACAACATTCCTGGCGAGTTGGCCTCTACGTTTCCGTGGGGCTTTTATATACATCAATAACGTAATATAACATAACCTAACCCAACCTAACATCTCGGCGGTAATGTTCGACAACATTCCTGGCGAGTTGGCCTCTACGTTTCCCTGAGACCTTTATATACATCAATAACGTAATATAACCTAACCTAACCCAAAGTAACGTCTCGGAGGTAATGTTTAACCACATTCCTGGCTTGTTGGCTTCTACGTCTCCGTGAGGCCTTCATATACATCAAAAACGTAATATAACCTAACCTAACCCAACGTAACATCTTGGCTGTAGTATTTGACAACATTCCTGGCTTGTTGGCCTCTACGTCTCCGTGGGACATTCATATCCATCAATAACGTAATTTAACCTAAAATAACCCAACGTAACATCTCGGCTGTAATATTTGGCAACATTCCTGGCTTGTTGGCCTCTATGTTTCCGTGGGACCTTTATATACATCAATAACGTAATATAACCTAGCCTAACCCAACCTAACCTTTCGGCGCTATTATTCGACAACATTCCTGACGAGTTGGCCTCTACGTTTCCGTGGGGCTTTTATATACATCAATAACGTAATATAACCTAACCTAACCCAAAGTAACGTCTCGGAGGTAATGTTTAACCACATTCCTGGCTTGTTGGCCTCTACGTTTCCCTGAGAACTTTATATACATCAATAACGTAATAAAACCTAACCTAACCCAACCTTACATCTCGGTACTAATATTTAACAACATTCCTGGCTTGTTGGCTTCTACGTCTCCGTGGGACTTTCATATCCATCAATAACGTAATTTAACCTAAAATAACCCAACTTAACATCTCGGCTGTAATATTTGACAACATTCCTGGCTTGTTGGCCTCTATGATTCCGTGGGACCTTTATATACATCAATAACGTAATATAACCTAACCTAACCCAACCTAACCTCTCGGCGCTATTATTTGACAACATTCCTGTCGAGTTGGCCTCTACGTCTCCGTGGGGCCTTCATATACATCAAAAACGTAATATAACCAAACCTAACCCAACCTAACATCTCGGCGGTAATATTTGACAACATTCGTGGCGAGTTGGCCTCTACGTATCCGTGGGGCCTTTATATACATCAATCTCGTAATATAACCTAACCTAACACTACCCAACCTCTCGGCACTAATATTTGACAACATTCCTGGCGAGTAGGCCTCTACGTTTCCGTGGGGCTTTTATATACATCAATAACGTAATATAACCTAACCTAACCCAAAGTAACGTCTCGGAGGTAATGTTTAACCACATTCCTGGGTTGTTGGCGTCTACGTTTCCCTGAGACCTTTATATACATCAATAACGTATTATAACCTAACCTAACCCAACCTAACATCTCGGCGGTAATATTTGACAACATTCCTGGCGAGTTGGCCTCTACGTCTCCGTGAGGCCTTCATATCCATCAATAACGTAATATAACCTTATATAACCCAACCGAACCTCTCGGCGCTATTATTTGACAACATTCCTGGCGAGTTGGCCTCTACGTCTCCGTGGGACTTTTATATACATCAATAACGTAATATAACCTAACCTATCCCAACCTAACCTTTCGGCGCTATTATTTGAGAACATTCCTGGCGAGTAGGCCTCTACGTTTCCGTGGGGCTTTTATATACATCAATAACGTAATATAACCTAACCTAACCCAAAGTAACGTCTCGGAGGTAATGTTTAACCACATTCCTGGGTTGTTTGCGTCTACGTTTCCCTGAGACCTTTATATACATCAATAACGTATTATAACCTAACCTAACCCAACCTAACATCTCGGCGGTAATATTTGACAACATTCCTGGCGAGTTGGCCTCTACGTCTCCGTGAGGCCTTCATATCCATCAATAACGTAATATAACCTTATATAACCCAACCAAACCTCTCGGCGCTATTATTTGACAACATTCCTGGCGAGTTGGCCTCTACGTCTCCGTGGGACTTTTATATACATCAATAACGTAATATAACCTAACCTATCCCAACCTAACCTTTCGGCACTATTATTTGAGAACATTCCTGGCGAGTTGGCCTCTACGTCTCCGTGGGGCCTTTATATACACCAATAACGTAATATAACCTAACCTAACACAACCCAACCTCACGGCACTAATATTTGACAACATTCCTGGCGAGTTGGCCTCTACGTTTCCGTGGGGCTTTTATATACATCAATAACGTAATATAACATAACCTAACCCAACCTAACATCTCGGCGGTAATGTTCGACAACATTCCTGGCGAGTTGGCCTCTACGTTTCCCTGAGACCTTTATATACATCAATAACGTAATATAACCTAACCTAACCCAAAGTAACGTCTCGGAGGTAATGTTTAACCACATTCCTGGCTTGTTGGCTTCTACGTCTCCGTGAGGCCTTCATATACATCAAAAACGTAATATAACCTAACCTAACCCAACGTAACATCTTGGCTGTAGTATTTGACAACATTCCTGGCTTGTTGGCCTCTACGTCTCCGTGGGACATTCATATCCATCAATAACGTAATTTAACCTAAAATAACCCAACGTAACATCTCGGCTGTAATATTTGGCAACATTCCTGGCTTGTTGGCCTCTATGTTTCCGTGGGACCTTTATATACATCAATAACGTAATATAACCTAGCCTAACCCAACCTAACCTTTCGGCGCTATTATTTGACAACATTCCTGGCGAGTTGGCCTCTACGTTTCCGTGGGGCCTTTATATACATCAATAACGTAATATAACCTAACCTAACCCAAAGTAACGTCTCGGAGGTAATGTTTAACCACATTCCTGGCTTGTTGACCTCTACGTTTCCCTGAGAACTTTATATACATCAATAACGTAATATAACCTAACCTAACCCAACCTTACATCTCGGTACTAATATTTAACAACATTCCTGGCTTGTTGGCTTCTACGTCTCCGTGGGACTTTCATATCCATCAATAACGTAATTTAACCTAAAATAACCCAACTTAACATCTCGGCTGTAATATTTGACAACATTCCTGGCTTGTTGGCCTCTATGATTCCGTGGGACCTTTATATACATCAATAACGTAATATAACCTAACCTAACCCAACCTAACCTCTCGGCGCTATTATTTGACAACATTCCTGTCGAGTTGGCCTCTACGTCTCCGTGGGGCCTTCATATACATCAAAAACGTAATATAACCTAACCTAACCCAACCTAACATCTCGGCGGTAATATTTGACAACATTCGTGGCGAGTTGGCCTCTACGTATCCGTGGGGCCTTTATATACATCAATCTCGTAATATAACCTAACCTAACACTACCCAACCTCTCGGCACTAATATTTGACAACATTCCTGGCGAGTAGGCCTCTACGTTTCCGTGGGGCTTTTATATACATCAATAACGTAATATAACCTAACCTAACCCAAAGTAACGTCTCGGAGGTAATGTTTAACCACATTCCTGGGTTGTTGGCGTCTACGTTTCCCTGAGACCTTTATATACATCAATAACGTATTATAACCTAACCTAACCCAACCTAACATCTCGGCGGTAATATTTGACAACATTCCTGGCGAGTTGGCCTCTACGTCTCCGTGAGGCCTTCATATCCATCAATAACGTAATATAACCTTATATAACCCAACCAAACCTCTCGGCGCTATTATTTGACAACATTCCTGGCGAGTTGGCCTCTACGTCTCCGTGGGACTTTTATATACATCAATAACGTAATATAACCTAACCTATCCCAACCTAACCTTTCGGCGCTATTATTTGAGAACATTCCTGGCGAGTTGGCCTCTAGGTCTCCGTGGGGCCTTTATATACACCAATAACGTAATATAACCTAACCTAACACAACCCAACCTCACGGCACTAATATTTGACAACATTCCTGGCGAGTTGGCCTCTACGTTTCCGTGGGGCTTTTATATACATCAAAAACGTAATATAACATAACCTAACACAACCTAACATCTCGGTACTAGTATTTGACAACATTCCTGGCGAGTTGGCCTCTACGTCTCCTTGGGAATTTTATATACATCAAAAACGTAATATAACCTAACCTAACCCAACCTAACATCTCGGCGGTCATATTTGACAACATTCCTGTCGAGTTGGCTTCTACGTCTCCGTGGGGCCTTCATATACATCAAAAACGTAATATAACCTAACCTAACCCATCCCAAACTCTCGGTACTAATATTTGACAACATTCCTGGCGAGTTGGCCTCTACGTCTCCGTGGGGCCTTCATATACACCAATAACGTAATATAACCTAACCTAACACAACCCAACCTCTCGGCACTAATATTTGACAACATTCCTGGCGAGTTTGCCTCTACGTTTCCGTGGGACTTTTATATACATCAATAACGTAATATAACCTAACCTAACCCAAAGTAACGTCTCGGAGGTAATGTTTAACCACATTCCTGGCTTGTTGGCTTCTACGTCTCCGTGAGGCCTTCATATACATCAAAAACGTAATATAACCTAACCTAACCCAACGTAACATCTTGGCTGTAGTATTTGACAACATTCCTGGCTTGTTGGCCTCTACGTCTCCGTGGGACATTCATATCCATCAATAACGTAATTTAACCTAAAATAACCCAACGTAACATCTCGGCTGTAATATTTGGCAACATTCCTGGCGAGTTGGCCTCTACGTTTCCGTGGGGCTTTTATATACTTCAATAACGTAATATAACATAACCTAACCCAACCTAACATCTCGGCGGTAATGTTCGACAACATTCCTGGCGAGTTGGCCTCTACGTTTCCCTGAGACCTTTATATACATCAATAACGTAATATAACCTAACCTAACCCAAAGTAACGTCTCGGAGGTAATGTTTAACCACATTCCTGGCTTGTTGGCCTCTACGTCTCCGTGGGACATTCATATCCATCAATAACGTAATTTAACCTAAAATAACCCAACGTAACATCTCGGCTGTAATATTTGGCAACATTCCTGGCTTGTTGGCCTCTATGTTTCCGTGGGACCTTTATATACATCAATAACGTAATATAACCTAGCCTAACCCAACCTAACCTTTCGGCGCTATTATTTGACAACATTCCTGACGAGTTGGCCTCTACGTTTCCGTGGGGCTTTTATATACATCAATAACGTAATATAACCTAACCTAACCCAAAGTAACGTCTCGGAGGTAATGTTTAACCACATTCCTGGCTTGTTGGCCTCTACGTTTCCCTGAGAACTTTATATACATCAATAACGTAATAAAACCTAACCTAACCCAACCTTACATCTCGGTACTAATATTTAACAACATTCCTGGCTTGTTGGCTTCTACGTCTCCGTGGGACTTTCATATCCATCAATAACGTAATTTAACCTAAAATAACCCAACTTAACATCTCGGCTGTAATATTTGACAACATTCCTGGCTTGTTGGCCTCTATGATTCCGTGGGACCTTTATATACATCAATAACGTAATATAACCTAACCTAACCCAACCTAACCTCTCGGCGCTATTATTTGACAACATTCCTGTCGAGTTGGCCTCTACGTCTCCGTGGGGCCTTCATATACATCAAAAACGTAATATAACCTAACCTAACCCAACCTAACATCTCGGCGGTAATATTTGACAACATTCGTGGCGAGTTGGCCTCTACGTATCCGTGGGGCCTTTATATACATCAATCTCGTAATATAACCTAACCTAACACTACCCAACCTCTCGGCACTAATATTTGACAACATTCCTGGCGAGTAGGCCTCTACGTTTCCGTGGGGCTTTTATATACATCAATAACGTAATATAACCTAACCTAACCCAAAGTAACGTCTCGGAGGTAATGTTTAACCACATTCCTGGGTTGTTGGCGTCTACGTTTCCCTGAGACCTTTATATACATCAATAACGTATTATAACCTAACCTAACCCAACCTAACATCTCGGCGGTAATATTTGACAACATTCCTGGCGAGTTGGCCTCTACGTCTCCGTGAGGCCTTCATATCCATCAATAACGTAATATAACCTTATATAACCCAACCAAACCTCTCGGCGCTATTATTTGACAACATTCCTGGCGAGTTGGCCTCTACGTCTCCGTGGGACTTTTATATACATCAATAACGTAATATAACCTAACCTATCCCAACCTAACCTTTCGGCGCTATTATTTCAGAACATTCCTGGCGAGTAGGCCTCTACGTTTCCGTGGGGCTTTTATATACATCAATAACGTAATATAACCTAACCTAACCCAAAGTAACGTCTCGGAGGTAATGTTTAACCACATTCCTGGGTTGTTTGCGTCTACGTTTCCCTGAGACCTTTATATACATCAATAACGTATTATAACCTAACCTAACCCAACCTAACATCTCGGCGGTAATATTTGACAACATTCCTGGCGAGTTGGCCTCTACGTCTCCGTGAGGCCCTCATATCCATCAATAACGTAATATAACCTTATATAACCCAACCAAACCTCTCGGCGCTATTATTTGACAACATTCCTGGCGAGTTGGCCTCTACGTCTCCGTGGGACTTTTATATACATCAATAACGTAATATAACCTAACCTATCCCAACCTAACCTTTCGGCACTATTATTTGAGAACATTCCTGGCGAGTTGGCCTCTACGTCTCCGTGGGGCCTTTATATACACCAATAACGTAATATAACCTAACCTAACACAACCCAACCTCACGGCACTAATATTTGACAACATTCCTGGCGAGTTGGCCTCTACGTTTCCGTGGGGCTTTTATATACATCAATAACGTAATATAACATAACCTAACCCAACCTAACATCTCGGCGGTAATGTTCGACAACATTCCTGGCGAGTTGGCCTCTACGTTTCCCTGAGACCTTTATATACATCAATAACGTAATATAACCTAACCTAACCCAAAGTAACGTCTCGGAGGTAATGTTTAACCACATTCCTGGCTTGTTGGCTTCTACGTCTCCGTGAGGCCTTCATATACATCAAAAACGTAATATAACCTAACCTAACCCAACGTAACATCTTGGCTGTAGTATTTGACAACATTCCTGGCTTGTTGGCCTCTACGTCTCCGTGGGACATTCATATCCATCAATAACGTAATTTAACCTAAAATAACCCAACGTAACATCTCGGCTGTAATATTTGGCAACATTCCTGGCTTGTTGGCCTCTATGTTTCCGTGGGACCTTTATATACATCAATAACGTAATATAACCTAGCCTAACCCAACCTAACCTTTCGGCGCTATTATTTGACAACATTCCTGACGAGTTGGCCTCTACGTGTCCGTGGGGCTTTTATATACATCAATAACGTAATATAACCTAACCTAACCCAAAGTAACGTCTCGGAGGTAATGTTTAACCACATTCCTGGCTTGTTGGCCTCTACGTTTCCCTGAGAACTTTATATACATCAATAACGTAATATAACCTAACCTAACCCAACCTTACATCTCGGTACTAATATTTAACAACATTCCTGGCTTGTTGGCTTCTACGTCTCCGTGGGACTTTCATATCCATCAATAACGTAATTTAACCTAAAATAACACAACTTAACATCTCGGCTGTAATATTTGACAACATTCCTGGCTTGTTGGCCTCTATGATTCCGTGGGACCTTTATATACATCAATAACGTAATATAACCTAACCTAACCCAACCTAACCTCTCGGCGCTATTATTTGACAACATTCCTGTCGAGTTGGCCTCTACGTCTCCGTGGGGCCTTCATATACATCAAAAACGTAATATAACCTAACCTAACCCAACCTAACATCTCGGCGGTAATATTTGACAACATTCGTGGCGAGTTGGCCTCTACGTATCCGTGGGGCCTTTATATACATCAATCTCGTAATATAACCTAACCTAACACTACCCAACCTCTCGGCACTAATATTTGACAACATTCCTGGCGAGTAGGCCTCTACGTTTCCGTGGGGCTTTTATATACATCAATAACGTAATATAACCTAACCTAACCCAAAGTAACGTCTCGGAGGTAATGTTTAACCACATTCCTGGGTTGTTGGCGTCTACGTTTCCCTGAGACCTTTATATACATCAATAACGTATTATAACCTAACCTAACCCAACCTAACATCTCGGCGGTAATATTTGACAACATTCCTGGCGAGTTGGCCTCTACGTCTCCGTGAGGCCTTCATATCCATCAATAACGTAATATAACCTTATATAACCCAACCAAACCTCTCGGCGCTATTATTTGACAACATTCCTGGCGAGTTGGCCTCTACGTCTCCGTGGGACTTTTATATACATCAATAACGTAATATAACCTAACCTATCCCAACCTAACCTTTCGGCGCTATTATTTGAGAACATTCCTGGCGAGTTGGCCTCTAGGTCTCCGTGGGGCCTTTATATACACCAATAACGTAATATAACCTAACCTAACACAACCCAACCTCACGGCACTAATATTTGACAACATTCCTGGCGAGTTGGCCTCTACGTTTCCGTGGGGCTTTTATATACATCAAAAACGTAATATAACATAACCTAACACAACCTAACATCTCGGTACTAGTATTTGACAACATTCCTGGCGAGTTGGCCTCTACGTCTCCTTGGGAATTTTATATACATCAAAAACGTAATATAACCTAACCTAACCCAACCTAACATCTCGGCGGTAATATTTGACAACATTCCTGTCGAGTTGGCTTCTACGTCTCCGTGGGGCCTTCATATACATCAAAAACGTAATATAACCTAACCTAACCCATCCCAAACTCTCGGTACTAATATTTGACAACATTCCTGGCGAGTTGGCCTCTACGTCTCCGTGGGGCCTTCATATACACCAATAACGTAATATAACCTAACCTAACACAACCCAACCTCTCGGCACTAATATTTGACAACATTCCTGGCGAGTTTGCCTCTACGTTTCCGTGGGACTTTTATATACATCAATAACGTAATATAACCTAACCTAACCCAAAGTAACGTCTCGGAGGTAATGTTTAACCACATTCCTGGCTTGTTGGCTTCTACGTCTCCGTGAGGCCTTCATATACATCAAAAACGTAATATAACCTAACCTAACCCAACGTAACATCTTGGCTGTAGTATTTGACAACATTCCTGGCTTGTTGGCCTCTACGTCTCCGTGGGACATTCATATCCATCAATAACGTAATTTAACCTAAAATAACCCAACGTAACATCTCGGCTGTAATATTTGGCAACATTCCTGGCTTGTTGGCCTCTATGTTTCCGTGGGACCTTTATATACATCAATAACGTAATATAACCTAGCCTAACCCAACCTAACCTTTCGGCGCTATTATTTGACAACATTCCTGACGAGTTGGCCTCTACGTGTCCGTGGGGCTTTTATATACATCAATAACGTAATATAACCTAACCTAACCCAAAGTAACGTCTCGGAGGTAATGTTTAACCACATTCCTGGCTTGTTGGCCTCTACGTTTCCCTGAGAACTTTATATACATCAATAACGTAATATAACCTAACCTAACCCAACCTTACATCTCGGTACTAATATTTAACAACATTCCTGGCTTGTTGGCTTCTACGTCTCCGTGGGACTTTCATATCCATCAATAACGTAATTTAACCTAAAATAACACAACTTAACATCTCGGCTGTAATATTTGACAACATTCCTGGCTTGTTGGCCTCTATGATTCCGTGGGACCTTTATATACATCAATAACGTAATATAACCTAACCTAACCCAACCTAACCTCTCGGCGCTATTATTTGACAACATTCCTGTCGAGTTGGCCTCTACGTCTCCGTGAGGCCTTCATATCCATCAATAACGTAATATAACCTTATATAACCCAACCAAACGTCTCGGCGCTATTATTTGACAACATTCCTGGCGAGTTGGCCTCTACGTCTCCGTGGGACTTTTATATACATCAATAACGTAATATAACCTAACCTATCCCAACCTAACCATTCGGCGCTATTATTTGAGAACATTCCTGGCGAGTTGGCCTCTACGTCTCCGTGGGGCCTTTATATACACCAATAACGTAATATAACCTAACCTAACACAACCCAACCTCACGGCACTAATATTTGACAACATTCCTGGCGAGTTGGCCTCTACGTTTCCGTGGGGCTTTTATATACTTCAATAACGTAATATAACATAACCTAACCCAACCTAACATCTCGGCGGTAATGTTCGACAACATTCCTGGCGAGTTGGCCTCTACGTTTCCCTGAGACCTTTATATACATCAATAACGTAATATAACCTAACCTAACCCAAAGTAACGTCTCGGAGGTAATGTTTAACCACATTCCTGGCTTGTTGGCTTCTACGTCTCCGTGAGGCCTTCATATACATCAAAAACGTAATATAACCTAACCTAACCCAACGTAACATCTTGGCTGTAGTATTTGACAACATTCCTGGCTTGTTGGCCTCTACGTCTCCGTGGGACATTCATATCCATCAATAACGTAATTTAACCTAAAATAACCCAACGTAACATCTCGGCTGTAATATTTGGCAACATTCCTGGCTTGTTGGCCTCTATGTTTCCGTGGGACCTTTATATACATCAATAACGTAATATAACCTAGCCTAACCCAACCTAACCTTTCGGCGCTATTATTTGACAACATTCCTGACGAGTTGGCCTCTACGTTTCCGTGGGGCTTTTATATACATCAATAACGTAATATAACCTAACCTAACCCAAAGTAACGTCTCGGAGGTAATGTTTAACCACATTCCTGGCTTGTTGGCCTCTACGTTTCCCTGAGAACTTTATATACATCAATAACGTAATAAAACCTAACCTAACCCAACCTTACATCTCGGTACTAATATTTAACAACATTCCTGGCTTGTTGGCTTCTACGTCTCCGTGGGACTTTCATATCCATCAATAACGTAATTTAACCTAAAATAACCCAACTTAACATCTCGGCTGTAATATTTGACAACATTCCTGGCTTGTTGGCCTCTATGATTCCGTGGGACCTTTATATACATCAATAACGTAATATAACCTAACCTAACCCAACCTAACCTCTCGGCGCTATTATTTGACAACATTCCTGTCGAGTTGGCCTCTACGTCTCCGTGGGGCCTTCATATACATCAAAAACGTAATATAACCTAACCTAACCCAACCTAACATCTCGGCGGTAATATTTGACAACATTCGTGGCGAGTTGGCCTCTACGTATCCGTGGGGCCTTTATATACATCAATCTCGTAATATAACCTAACCTAACACTACCCAACCTCTCGGCACTAATATTTGACAACATTCCTGGCGAGTAGGCCTCTACGTTTCCGTGGGGCTTTTATATACATCAATAACGTAATATAACCTAACCTAACCCAAAGTAACGTCTCGGAGGTAATGTTTAACCACATTCCTGGGTTGTTGGCGTCTACGTTTCCCTGAGACCTTTATATACATCAATAACGTATTATAACCTAACCTAACCCAACCTAACATCTCGGCGGTAATATTTGACAACATTCCTGGCGAGTTGTCCTCTACGTCTCCGTGAGGCCTTCATATCCATCAATAACGTAATATAACCTTATATAACCCAACCAAACCTCTCGGCGCTATTATTTGACAACATTCCTGGCGAGTTGGCCTCTACGTCTCCGTGGGACTTTTATATACATCAATAACGTAATATAACCTAACCTATCCCAACCTAACCTTTCGGCGCTATTATTTCAGAACATTCCTGGCGAGTAGGCCTCTACGTTTCCGTGGGGCTTTTATATACATCAATAACGTAATATAACCTAACCTAACCCAAAGTAACGTCTCGGAGGTAATGTTTAACCACATTCCTGGGTTGTTTGCGTCTACGTTTCCCTGAGACCTTTATATACATCAATAACGTATTATAACCTAACCTAACCCAACCTAACATCTCGGCGGTAATATTTGACAACATTCCTGGCGAGTTGGCCTCTACGTCTCCGTGAGGCCCTCATATCCATCAATAACGTAATATAACCTTATATAACCCAACCAAACCTCTCGGCGCTATTATTTGACAACATTCCTGGCGAGTTGGCCTCTACGTCTCCGTGGGACTTTTATATACATCAATAACGTAATATAACCTAACCTATCCCAACCTAACCTTTCGGCACTATTATTTGAGAACATTCCTGGCGAGTTGGCCTCTACGTCTCCGTGGGGCCTTTATATACACCAATAACGTAATATAACCTAACCTAACACAACCCAACCTCACGGCACTAATATTTGACAACATTCCTGGCGAGTTGGCCTCTACGTTTCCGTGGGGCTTTTATATACATCAATAACGTAATATAACATAACCTAACCCAACCTAACATCTCGGCGGTAATGTTCGACAACATTCCTGGCGAGTTGGCCTCTACGTTTCCCTGAGACCTTTATATACATCAATAACGTAATATAACCTAACCTAACCCAAAGTAACGTCTCGGAGGTAATGTTTAACCACATTCCTGGCTTGTTGGCTTCTACGTCTCCGTGAGGCCTTCATATACATCAAAAACGTAATATAACCTAACCTAACCCAACGTAACATCTTGGCTGTAGTATTTGACAACATTCCTGGCTTGTTGGCCTCTACGTCTCCGTGGGACATTCATATCCATCAATAACGTAATTTAACCTAAAATAACCCAACGTAACATCTCGGCTGTAATATTTGGCAACATTCCTGGCTTGTTGGCCTCTATGTTTCCGTGGGACCTTTATATACATCAATAACGTAATATAACCTAGCCTAACCCAACCTAACCTTTCGGCGCTATTATTTGACAACATTCCTGGCGAGTTGGCCTCTACGTTTCCGTGGGGCCTTTATATACATCAATAACGTAATATAACCTAACCTAACCCAAAGTAACGTCTCGGAGGTAATGTTTAACCACATTCCTGGCTTGTTGACCTCTACGTTTCCCTGAGAACTTTATATACATCAATAACGTAATATAACCTAACCTAACCCAACCTTACATCTCGGTACTAATATTTAACAACATTCCTGGCTTGTTGGCTTCTACGTCTCCGTGGGACTTTCATATCCATCAATAACGTAATTTAACCTAAAATAACCCAACATAACATCTCGGCTGTAATATTTGACAACATTCCTGGCTTGTTGGCCTCTATGATTCCGTGGGACCTTTATATACATCAATAACGTAATATAAGCTCTACCTAACCCAACCTAACCTCTCGGCGCTATTATTTGACAACATTCCTGTCGAGTTGGCCTCTACGTCTCCGTGGGGCCTTCATATACATCAAAAACGTAATATAACCTAACCTAACCCAACCTAACATCTCGGCGGTAATATTTGACAACATTCGTGGCGAGTTGGCCTCTACGTATCCGTGGGGCCTTTATATACATCAATCTCGTAATATAACCTAACCTAACACTACCCAACCTCTCGGCACTAATATTTGACAACATTCCTGGCGAGTAGGCCTGTACGTTTCCGTGGGGCTTTTATATACATCAATAACGTAATATAACCTAACCTAACCCAAAGTAACGTCTCGGAGGTAATGTTTAACCACATTCCTGGGTTGTTGGCGTCTACGTTTCCCTGAGACCTTTATATACATCAATAACGTATTATAACCTAACCTAACCCAACCTAACATCTCGGCGGTAATATTTGACAACATTCCTGGCGAGTTGGCCTCTACGTCTCCGTGAGGCCTTCATATCCATCAATAACGTAATATAACCTTATATAACCCAACCAAACCTCTCGGCGCTATTATTTGACAACATTCCTGGCGAGTTGGCCTCTACGTCTCCGTGGGACTTTTATATACATCAATAACCTAATATAACCTAACTTAACCCAACCTAACCTTTCGGCGCTATTATTTGAGAACATTCCTGGCGAGTTGGCCTCTACGTCTCCGTGGGGCCTTTATATACACCAATAACGTAATATAACCTAACCTAACACAACCCAACCTCACGGCACTAATATTTGACAACATTCCTGGCGAGTTGGCCTCTACGTTTCCGTGGGGCTTTTATATACATCAATAACGTAATATAACATAACCTAACCCAACCTAACATCTCGGCGGTAATGTTCGACAACATTCCTGGCGAGTTGGCCTCTACGTTTCCCTGAGACCTTTATATACATCAATAACGTAATATAACCTAACCTAACCCAAAGTAACGTCTCGGAGGTAATGTTTAACCACATTCCTGGCTTGTTGGCTTCTACGTCTCCGTGAGGCCTTCATATACATCAAAAACGTAATATAACCTAACCTAACCCAACGTAACATCTTGGCTGTAGTATTTGACAACATTCCTGGCTTGTTGGCCTCTACGTCTCCGTGGGACATTCATATCCATCAATAACGTAATTTAACCTAAAATAACCCAACGTAACATCTCGGCTGTAATATTTGGCAACATTCCTGGCTTGTTGGCCTCTATGTTTCCGTGGGACCTTTATATACATCAATAACGTAATATAACCTAGCCTAACCCAACCTAACATCTCGGCGGTAATATTTGACAACATTCCTGGCGAGTTGGCCTCTACGTCTCCGTGAGGCCTTCATATCCATCAATAACGTAATATAACCTTATATAACCCAACCTGACCTCTCGGCGCTATTATTTGACAATATTCCTTGCGAGTTGGCCTCTACGTCTCCGTGGGACTTTTATATACATCAATAACCTAATATAACCTAACTTAACCCAACCTAACCTTTCGGCGCTACTATTTGACAACATTCCTGGCGAGTTGGCCTCTACGTTTCCGTGGGGCTTTTATATACATCAATAACGTAATTTAACCTAAAATAACCCAACATAACATCTGGGCTGTAATATTTGACAACATTCCTGGCTTGTTGCGCTCTATGATTCCGTGGGACCATTATATACATCAATAACGTAATATAACCTAACCTAACCCAACCTAACCTCTCGGCGCTATTATTTGACAACATTCCTGGCTTGTTGGCCTCTACGTCTCCGTGGGACATTCATATCCATCAATAACGTAATTTAACCTAAAATAACCCAACGTAACATCTCGGCTGTAATATTTGGCAACATTCCTGGCTTGTTGGCCTCTATGTTTCCGTGGGACCTTTATATACATCAATAACGTAATATAACCTAGCCTAACCCAACCTAACCTTTCGGCGCTATTATTTGACAACATTCCTGACGAGTTGGCCTCTACGTTTCCGTGGGGCTTTTATATACATCAATAACGTAATATAACCTAACCTAACCCAAAGTAACGTCTCGGAGGTAATGTTTAACCACATTCCTGGCTTGTTGGCCTCTACGTTTCCCTGAGAACTTTATATACATCAATAACGTAATAAAACCTAACCTAACCCAACCTTACATCTCGGTACTAATATTTAACAACATTCCTGGCTTGTTGGCTTCTACGTCTCCGTGGGACTTTCATATCCATCAATAACGTAATTTAACCTAAAATAACCCAACTTAACATCTCGGCTGTAATATTTGACAACATTCCTGGCTTGTTGGCCTCTATGATTCCGTGGGACCTTTATATACATCAATAACGTAATATAACCTAACCTAACCCAACCTAACCTCTCGGCGCTATTATTTGACAACATTCCTGTCGAGTTGGCCTCTACGTCTCCGTGGGGCCTTCATATACATCAAAAACGTAATATAACCTAACCTAACCCAACCTAACATCTCGGCGGTAATATTTGACAACATTCGTGGCGAGTTGGCCTCTACGTCTCCGTGGGGCCTTTATATACATCAATCTCGTAATATAACCTAACCTAACACTACCCAACCTCTCGGCACTAATATTTGACAACATTCATGGCGAGTTGGCCTCTACGTCTCCGTGGGACTTTTATATACATCAATAACCTAATATAACCTAACTTAACCCAACCTAACCTTTCGGCGCTATTATTTGACAACATTCCTGGCGAGTTGGCCTCTACGTCTCCGTGGGGCCTTTATATACATCAATAACGTAATATAACCTAACCTAACCCAAAGTAACGTCTCGGAGGTAATGTTTAACCACATTCCTGGCTTGTTGGCCTCTACGTTTCCCTGAGACCTTTATATACATCAATAACGTAATATAACCTAACCTAACCCAACCTAACATCTCGGTACTAATATTTAGCAACATTCCTGGCTTGTTGGCTTCTACGTATCCGTGGGACTTTCATATCCATCAATAACGTAATTTAACCTAAAATAACCCAACATAACATCTGGGCTGTAATATTTGACAACATTCCTGGCTTGTTGCGCTCTATGATTCCGTGGGACCTTTATATACATCAATAACGTAATATAACCTAACCTAACCCAACCTAACCTCTCGGCACTAATATTTGACAACATTCATGGCGAGTTGGCCTCTACATCTCCGTGGGACTTTTATATACATCAATAACCTAATATAACCTAACTTAACCCAACCTAACCTTTCGGCGCTATTATTTGAGAACATTCCTGGCGAGTTGGCCTCTACGTCTCCGTGGGGCCTTTATATACACCAATAACGTAATATAACCTAACCTAACACAACCCAACCTCACGGCACTAATATTTGACAACATTCCTGGCGAGTTGGCCTCTACGTTTCCGTGGGGCTTTTATATACATCAATAACGTAATATAACATAACCTAACCCAACCTAACATCTCGGCGGTAATGTTCGACAACATTCCTGGCGAGTTGGCCTCTACGTTTCCCTGAGACCTTTATATACATCAATAACGTAATATAACCTAACCTAACCCAAAGTAACGTCTCGGAGGTAATGTTTAACCACATTCCTGGCTTGTTGGCTTCTACGTCTCCGTGAGGCCTTCATATACATCAAAAACGTAATATAACCTAACCTAACCCAACGTAACATCTTGGCTGTAGTATTTGACAACATTCCTGGCTTGTTGGCCTCTACGTCTCCGTGGGACATTCATATCCATCAATAACGTAATTTAACCTAAAATAACCCAACGTAACATCTCGGCTGTAATATTTGGCAACATTCCTGGCTTGTTGGCCTCTACGTTTCCGTGGGACCTTTATATACATCAATGCGGTAATATAACCTAGCCTAACTCAACCTAACCTTTCGGCGCTATTATTTGACAACATTCCTGACGAGTTGGCCTCTACGTTTCCGTGGGGCTTTTATATACATCAATAACGTAATATAACCTAACCTAACCCAAAGTAACGTCTCGGAGGTAATGTTTAACCACATTCCTGGCTTGTTGGCCTCTACGTTTCCCTGAGAACTTTATATACATCAATAACGTAATATAACCTAACCTAACCCAACCTTACATCTCGGTACTAATATTTAACAACATTCCTGGCTTGTTGGCTTCTACGTCTCCGTGGGACTTTCATATCCATCAATAACGTAATTTAACCTAAAATAACCCAACTTAACATCTCGGCTGTAATATTTGACAACATTCCTGGCTTGTTGGCCTCTATGATTCCGTGGGACCTTTATATACATCAATAACGTAATATAACCTAACCTAACCCAACCTAACCTCTCGGCGCTATTATTTGACAACATTCCTGTCGAGTTGGCCTCTACGTCTCCGTGGGGCCTTCATATACATCAAAAACGTAATATAACCTAACCTAACCCAACCTAACATCTCGGCGGTAATATTTGACAACATTCGTGGCGAGTTGGCCTCTACGTCTCCGTGGGGCCTTTATATACATCAATCTCGTAATATAACCTAACCTAACACTACCCAACCTCTCGGCACTAATATTTGACAACATTCATGGCGAGTTGGCCTCTACGTCTCCGTGGGACTTTTATATACATCAATAACCTAATATAACCTAACTTAACCCAACCTAACCTTTCGGCGCTATTATTTGACAACATTCCTGGCGAGTTGGCCTCTACGTCTCCGTGGGGCCTTTATATACATCAATAACGTAATATAACCTAACCTAACCCAAAGTAACGTCTCGGAGGTAATGTTCAACCACATTCCTGGCTTGTTGGCCTCTACGTTTCCCTGAGACCTTTATATACATCAATAACGTAATATAACCTAACCTAACCCAACCTAACATCTCGGTACTAATATTTAACAACATTCCTGGCTTGTTGGCTTCTACGTCTCCGTGGGACTTTCATATCCATCAATAACGTAATTTAACCTAAAATAACCCAACATAACATCTGGGCTGTAATATTTGACAACATTCCTGGCTTGTTGCGCTCTATGATTCCGTGGGACCTTTATATACATCAATAACGTAATATAACCTAACCTAACCCAACCTAACCTCTCGGCGCTATTATTTGACAACATTCCTGGCGAGTTGCCCTCTACGTCACCGTGGGACTCTTATATACATCAATAACCTAATATAACCTAACTTAACCCAACCTAACCTTTCGGCGCTATTATTTGACAACATTCCTGGCGAGTTGGCCTCTACGTTTCCGTGGGGCTTTTACATACATCAATAACGTAATATAACCTAACCTAACCCAAAGTAACGTCTCGGAGGTTATGTTTAACCACATTCCTGGCTTGTTGGCCTCTACGTTTCCTGAGACCTTTATATACATCAATAACGTATTATAACCTAACCTAACCCAACCTAACATCTCGGCGGTAATATTTGACAACATTCCTGGCGAGTTGGCCTCTACGTCTCCGTGAGGCCTTCATATCCATCAATAACGTAATATAACCTTATATAACCCAACCTAACCTCTCGGCGCTATTATTTGACAACATTCCTGGCGAGTTGGCCTCTACGTTTCCGTGGGGCTTTTATATACATCAATAACGTAATATAACCTAACCTAACCCAAAGTAACGTCTCGGAGGTAATGTTTAACCACATTCCTGGCTTGTTGGCCTCTACGTTTCCCTGAGAACTTTATATACATCAATAACGTAATATAACCTAACCTAACCCAACCTAACATCTCGGTACTAATATTTAACAACATTCCTGTCGAGTTGGCCTCTACGTCTCCGTGGGGCCTTCATATACATCAAAAACGTAATATAACCTAACCTAACCCAACCTAACCTCTCGGCGCTATTATTTGACAACATTCCTGGCGAGTCTCCTTCTACGTCTCCGTGAGACTTTTATATACATCAATAACGTATTATAACCTAACCTAACCCAACCTAACCTTTCGGCGCTATTATTTGACAACATTCCTGGCGAGTTGGCCTCTACGTCTCCGTGGGGTCTTTATATACATCAATTTCGTAATATAACCTAACCTAACACTACCCAACCTCTCGGCACTGATATTTGACAACATTCCTGGCGAGTTGGCCTCTACGTTTCCGTGGGGCTTTTATATACATCAATAGCGTAATATAACTTAACCTAACACTACCCAACCTCTCGGCACTAATATTTCACAACATTCCTGGCGAGTTGGCCTCTACGTTTCCGTGGGGCTTTTATATACATCAATAACGTAATATAACCTAACCTAACCCAAAGTAACGTCTCGGAGGTAATGTTTAACCACATTCCTGGCTTGTTGGCCTCTACGTTTCCCTGAGAACTTTATATACATCAATAACGTAATATAACCTAACCTAACCCAACCTAACATCTCGGTACTAATATTTAACAACATTCCTGGCTTGTTGGCTTCTACGTCTCCGTGGGACTTTCATATCCATCAATAACGTAATTTAACCTAAAATAACCCAACTTAACATCTCGGCTGTAATATTTGACAACATTCCTGGCTTGTTGGCCTCTATGATTCCGTGGCACCTTTATATACATCAATAACGTAATATAACCTAACCTAACCCAACCTAACCTCTCGGCGCTATTATTTGACAACATTCCTGTCGAGTTGGCCTCTACGTCTCCGTGGGACTTTCATATCCATCAATAACGTAATTTAAACTAAAATAACCCAACTTAACATCTCGGCTGTAATATTTGACAACATTCCTGGCTTGTTGCGCTCTATGATTCCGTGGGACCTTTATATACATCAATAACGTAATATAACCTAACCTAACCCAACCTAACCTCTCGGCGCTATTATTTGACAACATTCCTGGCGAGTTGCCCTCTACGTCACCGTGGGACTCTTATATACATCAATAACCTAATATAACCTAACTTAACCCAACCTAACCTTTCGGCGCTATTATTTGACAACATTCCTGGCGAGTTGGCCTCTACGTTTCCGTGGGGCTTTTACATACATCAATAACGTAATATAACCTAACCTAACCCAAAGTAACGTCTCGGAGGTTATGTTTAACCACATTCCTGGCTTGTTGGCCTCTACGTTTCCTGAGACCTTTATATACATCAATAACGTATTATAACCTAACCTAACCCAACCTAACATCTCGGCGGTAATATTTGACAACATTCCTGGCGAGTTGGCCTCTACGTCTCCGTGGGGTCTTTATATACATCAATTTCGTAATATAACCTAACCTAACACTACCCAACCTCTCGGCACTGATATTTGACAACATTCCTGGCGAGTTGGCCTCTACGTTTCCGTGGGGCTTTTATATACATCAATAGCGTAATATAACTTAACCTAACACAACCTAACATCTCGGTACTAATATTTGACAACATTCCTGGCGAGTTGGCCTCTACGTTTCCGTGGGGCTTTTATATACATCAATAACGTAATATAACCTAACCTAACCCAAAGTAACGTCTTGGAGGTAATGTTTAACCACATTCCTGGCTTGTTGGCCTCTACGTTTCCCTGAGAACTTTATATACATCAATAACGTAATATAACCTAACCTAACCCAACCTAACATCTCGGTACTAATATTTAACAACATTCCTGGCTTGTTGGCTTCTACGTCTCCGTGGGACTTTCATATCCATCAATAACGTAATTTAACCTAAAATAACCCAACTTAACATCTCGGCTGTAATATTTGACAACATTCCTGGCTTGTTGGCCTCTATGATTCCGTGGCACCTTTATATACATCAATAACGTAATATAACCTAACCTAACCCAACCTAACCTCTCGGCGCTATTATTTGACAACATTCCTGTCGAGTTGGCCTCTACGTCTCCGCGGGACTTTCATATCCATCAATAACGTAATTTAAACTAAAATAACCCAACTTAACATCTCGGCTGTGATATTTGACAACATTCCTGGCTTGTTGCGCTCTATGATTCCGTGGGACCTTTATATACATCAATAACGTAATATAACTTAACCTAACACAACCTAACATCTCGGTACTAATATTTGACAACATTCCTGGCGAGTTGGCCTCTACGTTTCCGTGGGGCTTTTACATACATCAATAACGTAATATAACCTAATCTAACCCAAAGTAACGTCTCGGAGGTAATGTTTAACCACATTCCTGGCTTGTTGGCCTCTACGTTTCCTGAGACCTTTATATACATCAATAACGTATTATAACCTAACCTAACCCAACCTAACATCTCGGCGGTAATATTTGACAACATTCCTGGCGAGTTGGCCTCTACGTCTCCGTGAGGCCTTCATATCCATCAATAACGTAATATAACCTTATATAACCCAACCAAACCTCTCGGCGCTATTATTTGACAACATTCCTGGCGAGTTGGCCTCTACGTCTCCGCGGGACTTTTATATACATCAATAACGTAATATAACCTAGCCTAACCCAACCTAACATCTCGGCGGTAATATTTGACAACATTCCTGGCGAGTTGGCCTCTACGTCTCCGTGAGGCCTTCATATCCATTAATAACGTAATATAACCTTATATAACCCAACCTAACCTCTCGGCGCTATTATTTGACAATATTCCTTGCGAGCTGGCCTCTACGTCTCCGTGGGAGTTTTATATACACCAATAACGTAATATAACCTAACCTAACACAACGCAACCTCTCGGCACTAATATTTGACAATATTCCTGGCGAGTTGGCCTCTTCGTTTCCGTGGGGCTTTTACATACATCAATAACGTAATATAACCTAACCTAACCCAACCTAAACTTTCGGATCTATTATTTGCCAAATTCCTGGCGAGTTGGCCTCTACGTCTCCGTGAGACCTTCATATCCTTCAATAACGTAATATAACCTTATATAACCCAACCTAACCTCTCGGCGCTATTATTTGACAACATTCCTGGCGAGTTGGCCTCTACGTCTCCGTGGGACTTTTATATACATCAATAACCTAATATAACCTAACTTAACCCAACCTAACCTTTCGGCGCTATTATTTGACAACATTCCTGGCGAGTTGGCCTCTACGTCTCCGTGGGGCCTTTATATACATCAATAACGTAATATAACCTAACCTAGCACAACCCAACCTCTCGGCACTAATATTTCACAACATTCCTGGCGAGTTGGCCTCTACGTTTCCGTGGGGCTTTTATATACATCAATAACGTAATATAACCTAACCTAACCCAAAGTAACGTCTCGGAGGTAATGTTTAACCACATTCCTGGCTTGTTGGCCTCTACGTTTCCCTGAGACCTTTATATACATCAATAACGTAATATAACCTAACCTAACCCAACCTAACATCTCGGTACTAATATTTAACAACATTCCTGGCTTGTTGGCTTCTACGTCTCCGTGGGACTTTCATATCCATCAATAACGTAATTTAACCTAAAATAACCCAACTTAACATCTCGGCTGTAATATTTGACAACATTCCTCGCTTGTTGGCCTCTATGATTCCGTGGGACCTTTATATACATCAATAACCTAATATAACATAACCTAACCCAACCTAACATCTCCGCGGTAATGTTTGACAACATTACTGGCGAGTTGGCCTCTACGTCTCCGTGAGACCTTCATATCCATCAATAACGTAATATAACCTTATATAACCCAAGCTAACCTCTCGGCGCTATTATTTGACAACATTCCTGGCGAGTTGGCCTCTACGTCTCCGTGGGACTTTTATATACATCAATAACCTAATATAACCTAACTTAACCCAACCTAACCTTTCGGCGCTATTATTTGACAACATTCCTGGCGAGTTGGACTCTACGTCTCCGTGGGGCCTTTATATACATCAATAACGTAATATAACCTAACCTAACACAACCCAACCTCTCGGCACTAATATTTCACAACATTCCTGGCGAGTTGGCCTCTACGTTTCCGTGGGGCTTTTATATACATCAATAACGTAATATAACCTAACCTAACCCAAAGTAACGTCTCGGAGGTAATGTTTAACCACATTCCTGGCTTGTTGGCCTCTACGTTTCCCTGAGAACTTTATATACATCAATAACGTTATATAACCTAACCTAACCCAACCTAACATCTCGGTACTAATATTTAACAACATTCCTGGCTTGTTGGCTTCTACGTCTCCGTGGGACTTTCATATCCATCAATAACGTAATTTAACCTAAAATAACCCAACGTAACATCTCGGCTGTAATATTTGACAACATTCCTGGCTTGTTGGCCTCTATGATTCCGTGGCACCTTTATATACATCAATAACGTAATATAACCTAACCTAACCCAACCTAACCTCTCGGCGCTATTATTTGACAACATTCCTGTCGAGTTGGCCTCTACGTCTCCGTGGGGCCTTCATATGCATCAAAAACGTAATATAACCTAACCTAACCCAACCTAACATCTCGGCGGTAATATTTGACAACATTCGTGGCGAGTTGGCCTCTACGTCTCCGTGGGGCCTTTATATACATCAATCTCGTAATATAACCTAACCTAACACTACCCAACCTCTCGGCACTAATATTTCACAACATTCCTGGCGAGTTGGCCTCTACGTTTCCGTGGGGCTTTTACATACATCAATAACGTAATATAACCTAACCTAACCCAAAGTAACGTCTCGGAGGTAACGTTTAACCACATTCCTGGCTTGTTGGCCTCTACGTTTCCTGAGACCTTTATATACATCAATAACGTATTATAACCTAACCTAACCCAACCTAACATCTCGGCGGTAATATTTGACAACATTCCTGGCGAGTTGGCCTCTACGTCTCCGTGAGGCCTTCATATCCATCAATAACGTAATATAACCTTATATAACCCAACCAAACCTCTCGGCGCTATTATTTGACAACATTCCTGGCGAGTTGGCCTCTACGTCTCCGCGGGACTTTTATATACATCAATAACGTAATATAACCTAGCCTAACCCAACCTAACATCTCGGCGGTAATATTTGACAACATTCCTGGCGAGTTGGCCTCTACGTCTCCGTGAGGCCTTCATATCCATTAATAACGTAATATAACCTTATATAACCCAACCTAACCTCTCGGCGCTATTATTTGACAATATTCCTTGCGAGCTGGCCTCTACGTCTCCGTGGGAGTTTTATATACACCAATAACGTAATATAACCTAACCTAACACAACGCAACCTCTCGGCACTAATATTTGACAATATTCCTGGCGAGTTGGCCTCTTCGTTTCCGTGGGGCTTTTACATACATCAATAACGTAATATAACCTAACCTAACCCAACCTAAACTTTCGGCGCTATTATTTGCCAAATTCCTGGCGAGTTGGCGTCTACGTCTCCGTGAGACCTTCATATCCTTCAATAACGTAATATAACCTTATATAACCCAACCTAACCTCTCGGCGCTATTATTTGACAACATTCCTGGCGAGTTGGCCTCTACGTCTCCGTGGGACTTTTATATACATCAATAACCTAATATAACCTAACTTAACCCAACCTAACCTTTCGGCGCTATTATTTGACAACATTCCTGGCGAGTTGGCCTCTACGTCTCCGTGGGGCCTTTATATACATCAATAACGTAATATAACCTAACCTAGCACAACCCAACCTCTCGGCACTAATATTTCACAACATTCCTGGCGAGTTGGCCTCTACGTTTCCGTGGGGCTTTTATATACATCAATAACGTAATATAACCTAACCTAACCCAAAGTAACGTCTCGGAGGTAATGTTTAACCACATTCCTGGCTTGTTGGCCTCTACGTTTCCCTGAGACCTTTATATACATCAATAACGTAATATAACCTAACCTAACCCAACCTAACATCTCGGTACTAATATTTAACAACATTCCTGGCTTGTTGGCTTCTACGTCTCCGTGGGACTTTCATATCCATCAATAACGTAATTT
The DNA here is from genome assembly GCA_963969225.1 of Xylocopa violacea. Taxonomy (NCBI): domain Eukaryota; kingdom Metazoa; phylum Arthropoda; class Insecta; order Hymenoptera; family Apidae; genus Xylocopa; species Xylocopa violacea. The sequence continues at coordinate 2,259,702 of CAXAJV010001011.1, read as the reverse complement.
AACTTAAAATAACCCAACTTAACATCTCGGCTGTAATATTTGACAACATTCCTCGCTTGTTGGCCTCTATGATTCCGTGGGACCTTTATATACATCAATAACCTAATATAACATAACCTAACCCAACCTAACATCTCCGCGGTAATGTTTGACAACATTACTGGCGAGTTGGCCTCTACGTCTCCGTGAGACCTTCATATCCATCAATAACGTAATATAACCTTATATAACCCAAGCTAACCTCTCGGCGCTATTATTTGACAACATTCCTGGCGAGTTGGCCTCTACGTCTCCGTGGGACTTTTATATACATCAATAACCTAATATAACCTAACTTAACCCAACCTAACCTTTCGGCGCTATTATTTGACAACATTCCTGGCGAGTTGGACTCTACGTCTCCGTGGGGCCTTTATATACATCAATAACGTAATATAACCTAACCTAACACAACCCAACCTCTCGGCACTAATATTTCACAACATTCCTGGCGAGTTGGCCTCTACGTTTCCGTGGGGCTTTTATATACATCAATAACGTAATATAACCTAACCTAACCCAAAGTAACGTCTCGGAGGTAATGTTTAACCACATTCCTGGCTTGTTGGCCTCTACGTTTCCCTGAGAACTTTATATACATCAATAACGTAATATAACCTAACCTAACCCAACCTAACATCTCGGTACTAATATTTAACAACATTCCTGGCTTGTTGGCTTCTACGTCTCCGTGGGACTTTCATATCCATCAATAACGTAATTTAACCTAAAATAACCCAACTTAACATCTCGGCTGTAATATTTGACAACATTCCTGGCTTGTTGGCCTCTATGATTCCGTGGCACCTTTATATACATCAATAACGTAATATAACCTAACCTAACCCAACCTAACCTCTCGGCGCTATTATTTGACAACATTCCTGTCGAGTTGGCCTCTACGTCTCCGTGGGGCCTTCATATGCATCAAAAACGTAATATAACCTAACCTAACCCAACCTAACATCTCGGCGGTAATATTTGACAACATTCGTGGCGAGTTGGCCTCTACGTCTCCGTGGGGCCTTTATATACATCAATCTCGTAATATAACCTAACCTAACACTACCCAACCTCTCGGCACTAATATTTCACAACATTCCTGGCGAGTTGGCCTCTACGTTTCCGTGGGGCTTTTATATACATCAATAACGTAATATAACCTAACCTAACCCAAAGTAACGTCTCGGAGGTAATGTTTAACCACATTCCTGGGTTGTTGGCGTCTACGTTTCCCTGAGACCTTTATATACATCAATAACGTAATATAACCTAACCTAACCCAACCTAACATCACGGTACTAATATTTAACAACATTCCTGGCTCTTTGGCTTCTACGTTTCCGTGGGACTTTCATATCTATCAATAACGTAATTTAACCTAAAATAACCCAACGTAACATCTCGGCTGTAATATTTGACAACATTCCTGGCTTGTTGGCCTCTATGATTCCGTGGGACCTTTATATACATCAATAACGTAATATAACCTAACCTAACCCAACCTAACATCTCGACGGTACTGTTTGACAACATTCCTGGCGAGTTGGCCTCTACGTATCCGCGAGACCTTCATATCCATCAATAACGTAATATAACCTTATATAACCCAACCTAACCTCTCGGCGCTGTTATTTGACAACATTCCTGGCGAGTTGGCCTCTACGTCTGCGTGGGACTTTTATATACATCAATAACCTAATATAACCTAACTTAACCCAACCTAACCTTTCGGCGCTATTATTTGACAACATTCCTGGCGAGTTGGACTCTACGTCTCCGTGGGGCCTTTATATACATCAATAACGTAATATAACCTAACCTAACACAACCCAACCTCTCGGCACTAATATTTCACAACATTCCTGGCGAGTTGGCCTCTACGTTTCCTTGGGGCTTTTATATACATCAATAACGTAATATAACCTAACCTAACCCAACCTAAACTTTCGGCGCTATTATTTGCCAAATTCCTGGCGAGTTGGCCTCTACGTCTCCGTGAGACCTTCATATCCTTCAATAACGTAATATAACCTTATATAACCCAACCTAACCTCTCGGCGCCATTATTTGACAACATTCCTGGCGAGTTGGCCTCTACGTCTCCGTGGGACTTTTATATACATCAATAACCTAATATAACCTAACTTAACCCAACCTAACCTTTCGGCGCTATTATTTGACAACATTCCTGGCGAGTTGGCCTCTACGTCTCCGTGGGGCCTTTATATACATCAATAACGTAATATAACCTAACCTAGCACAACCCAACCTCTCGGCACTAATATTTCACAACATTCCTGGCGAGTTGGCCTCTACGTTTCCGTGGGGCTTTTATATACATCAATAACGTAATATAACCTAACCTAACCCAAAGTAACGTCTCGGAGGTAATGTTTAACCACATTCCTGGCTTGTTGGCCTCTACGTTTCCCTGAGACCTTTATATACATCAATAACGTAATATAACATAACCTAACCCAACCTAACATCTCGGTACTAATATTTAACAACATTTCTGGCTTGTTGGCTTCTACGTCTCCGTGGGACTTTCATATCCATGAATAACGTAATTTAACCTAAAATAACCCAACTTAACATCTCGGCTGTAATATTTGACAACATTCCTGGCTTGTTGGCCTCTATGATTCCGTGGGACCTTTATATACATCAATAACGTAATATAACCTAACCTAACCCAACCTAACATCTCGGCGGTAATATTTGACAACATTCGTGGCGAGTTGGCCTCTACGTCTCCGTGGGGCCTTTATATACATCAATCTCGTAATATAACCTAACCTAACACTACCCAACCTCTCGGCACTAATATTTCACAACATTCCTGGCGAGTTGGCCTCTACGTTTCCGTGGGGCTTTTATATACATCAATAACGTAATATAACCTAACCTAACCCAAAGTAACGTCTCGGAGGTAATGTTTAACCACATTCCTGGGTTGTTGGCGTCTACGTTTCCCTGAGACCTTTATATACATCAATAACGTAATATAACCTAACCTAACCCAACCTAACATCACGGTACTAATATTTAACAACATTCCTGGCTCTTTGGCTTCTACGTTTCCGTGGGACTTTCATATCTATCAATAACGTAATTTAACCTAAAATAACCCAACGTAACATCTCGGCTGTAATATTTGACAACATTCCTGGCTTGTTGGCCTCTATGATTCCGTGGGACCTTTATATACATCAATAACGTAATATAACCTAACCTAACCCAACCTAACATCTCGACGGTACTGTTTGACAACATTCCTGGCGAGTTGGCCTCTACGTATCCGTGAGACCTTCATATCCATCAATAACGTAATATAACCTTATATAACCCAACCTAACCTCTCGGCGCTGTTATTTGACAACATTCCTGGCGAGTTGGCCTCTACGTCTGCGTGGGACTTTTATATACATCAATAACCTAATATAACCTAACTTAACCCAACCTAACCTTTCGGCGCTATTATTTGACAACATTCCTGGCGAGTTGGACTCTACGTCTCCGTGGGGCCTTTATATACATCAATAACGTAATATAACCTAACCTAACACAACCCAACCTCTCGGCACTAATATTTCACAACATTCCTGGCGAGTTGGCCTCTACGTTTCCTTGGGGCTTTTATATACATCAATAACGTAATATAACCTAACCTAACCCAACCTAAACTTTCGGCGCTATTATTTGCCAAATTCCTGGCGAGTTGGCCTCTACGTCTCCGTGAGACCTTCATATCCTTCAATAACGTAATATAACCTTATATAACCCAACCTAACCTCTCGGCGCTATTATTTGACAACATTCCTGGCGAGTTGGCCTCTACGTCTCCGTGGGACTTTTATATACATCAATAACCTAATATAACCTAACTTAACCCAACCTAACCTTTCGGCGCTATTATTTGACAACATTCCTGGCGAGTTGGCCTCTACGTCTCCGTGGGGCCTTTATATACATCAATAACGTAATATAACCTAACCTAGCACAACCCAACCTCTCGGCACTAATATTTCACAACATTCCTGGCGAGTTGGCCTCTACGTTTCCGTGGGGCTTTTATATACATCAATAACGTAATATAACCTAACCTAACCCAAAGTAACGTCTCGGAGGTAATGTTTAACCACATTCCTGGCTTGTTGGCCTCTACGTTTCCCTGAGACCTTTATATACATCAATAACGTAATATAACATAACCTAACCCAACCTAACATCTCGGTACTAATATTTAACAACATTTCTGGCTTGTTGGCTTCTACGTCTCCGTGGGACTTTCATATCCATGAATAACGTAATTTAACCTAAAATAACCCAACTTAACATCTCGGCTGTAATATTTGACAACATTCCTGGCTTGTTGGCCTCTATGATTCCGTGGGACCTTTATATACATCAATAACGTAATATAACCTAACCTAACCCAACCTAACCTCTCGGCGCTATTATTTGACAACATTCCTGTCGAGTTGGCCTCTACGTCTCCGTGGGGCCTTCATATACATCAAAAACGTAATATAACCTAACCTAACCCAACCTAACATCTCGGCGGTAATATTTGACAACATTCGTGGCGAGTTGGCCTCTACGTCTCCGTGGGGCCTTTATATACATCAATCTCGTAATATAACCTAACCTAACACTACCCAACCTCTCGGCACTAATATTTCACAACATTCCTGGCGAGTTGGCCTCTACGTTTCCGTGGGGCTTTTATATACATCAATAACGTAATATAACCTAACCTAACCCAAAGTAACGTCTCGGAGGTAATGTTTAACCACATTCCTGGCTTGTTGGCGTCTACGTTTCCCTGAGACCTTTATATACATCAATAACGTAATATAACCTAACCTAACCCAACCTAACATCACGGTACTAATATTTAACAACATTCCTGGCTCTTTGGCTTCTACGTCTCCGTGGGACTTTCATATCTATCAATAACGTAATTTAACCTAAAATAACCCAACGTAACATCTCGGCTGTAATATTTGACAACATTCCTGGCTTGTTGGCCGCTATGATTCCGTGGGACCTTTATATACATCAATAACGTAATATAACCTAACCTAACCCAACCTAACATCTCGACGGTACTGTTTGACAACATTCCTGGCGAGTTGGCCTCTACGTATCCGTGAGACCTTCATATCCATCAATAACGTAATATAACCTTATATAACCCAACCTAACCTCTCGGCGCTAATATTTGACAACATTCCTGGCGAGTTGGCCTCTACGTTTCCCTGAGACCTTTATATACATCAATAACGTAATATAACATAACCTAACCCAAAGTAACGTCTCGGAGATAATGTTTAACCACATTTCTGGCTTGTTGGCTTCAACGTCTCCGTGAGGCCTTCATATACATCAAAAACGTAATATAACCTAACCTAACCCAACGTAACATCTCGGCTGTAATATTTGACAACATTCCTGGCGAGTTGGCCTTTACGTCTCCGTGAGGCCTTCATATCCATCAATAACGTAATATAACCTTATATAACCCAACCTAACCTCTCGGCGCTATTATTTGACAATATTCCTTGAATGCTGGCCTCTACGTCTCCGTGGGAGTTTTATATACACCAATAACGTAATATAACCTAACCTAACACAACGCAACCTCTCGGCACTAATATTTGACAATATTCCTGGCGAGTTGGCCTCTTCGTTTCCGTGGGGCTTTTACATACATCAATAACGTAATATAACCTAACCTAACCCAACCTAAACTTTCGGCGCTATTATTTGCCAAATTCCTGGCGAGTTGGCCTCTACGTCTCCGTGGGCCCTTTATATACATCAATAACGTAATATAACCTTATATAACCCAACCTAACCTCTCGGCGCTATTATTTGACAATATTCCTTGCGAGCTGGCCTCTACGTCTCCGTGGGAGTTTTATATACACCAATAACGTAATATAACCTAACCTAACACAACGCAACCTCTCGGCACTAATATTTGACAATATTCCTGGCGAGTTGGCCTCTTCGTTTCCGTGGGGCTTTTACATACATCAATAACGTAATATAACCTAACCTAACCCAACCTAAACTTTCGGCGCTATTATTTCCCAAATTCCTGGCGAGTTGGCCTCTACGTCTCCGTGAGACCTTCATATCCATCAATAACGTAATATAACCTTATATAACCCAACCTAACCTCTCGGCGGTAATATTTGACAACATTCCTGGCGAGTTGGCCTCTACGTCTCCGTGAGGCCTTCATATCCATTAATAACGTAATATAACCTTATATAACCCAACCTAACCTCTCGGCGCTATTATTTGACAATATTCCTTGCGAGCTGGCCTCTACGTCTCCGTGGGAGTTTTATATACACCAATAACGTAATATAACCTAACCTAACACAACGCAACCTCTCGGCACTAATATTTGACAATATTCCTGGCTAGTTGGCCTCTTCGTTTCCGTGGGGCTTTTACATACATCAATAACGTAATATAACCTAACCTAACCCAACCTAAACTTTCGGCGCTATTATTTGCCAAATTCCTGGCGAGTTGGCCTCTACGTCTCCGTGGGGCCTTTATATACATCAATAACGTAATATGACCTTATATAACACAACCTAACCTCTCGGCGCTATTATTTGACAATATTCCTTGCGAGCTGGCCTCTACGTCTCCGTGGGAGTTTTATATACACCAATAACGTAATATAACCTAACCTAACACAACGCAACCTCTCGGCACTAATATTTGACAATATTCCTGGCGACTTGGCCTCTTGGTTTCCGTGGGGCTTTTACATACATCAATAACGTAATATAACCTAACCTAACCCAACCTAAACTTTCGGCGCTATTATTTGCCAAATTCCTGGCGAGTTGGCCTCTACGTCTCCGTGAGACCTTCATATCCATCAATAACGTAATATAACCTTATATAACCCAAGCTAACCTCTCGGCGCTATTATTTGACAACATTCCTGGCGAGTTGGCCTCTACGTCTCCGTGGGACTTTTATATACATCAATAACCTAATATAACCTAACTTAACGCAACCTAACCTTTCGGCGCTATTATTTGACAACATTCCTGGCGAGTTGGCCTCTACGTCTCCGTGGGGCCTTTATATACATCAATAACGTAATATAACCTAACCTAACACAACCCAACCTCACGGCACTAATATTTGACAACATTCCTGGCGAGTTGGCCTCTACGTTTCCGTGGGGCTTTTATATACATCAATAACGTAATATAACATAACCTAACCCAACCTAACATCTCGGCGGTAATGTTTGACAACATTCCTGGCGAGTTGGCCTCTACGTTTCCCTGAGACCTTTATATACATCAATAACGTAATATAACCTAACCTAACCCAAAGTAACGTCTCGGAGGTAATGTTTAACCACATTCCTAGCTTGTTGGCTTCTACGTCTCCGTGAGGCCTTCATATACATCAAAAACGTAATATAACCTAACCTAACCCAACGTAACATCTCGGCTGTAATATTTGACAACATTCCTGGCTTGTTGGCCTCTACGTCTCCGTGGGACATTCATATCCATCAATAACGTATTTAACCTAAGATAACCCAACGTAACATCTCGGCTGTAATATTTGGCAACATTTCTGGCTTGTTGGCCTCTATGTTTCCGTGGGACCTTTATATACATCAATAACGTAATATAACCTGGCCTAACCCAACCTAACATCTCGGCGGTAATATTTGACAACATTCCTGGCGAGTTGGTCTCTACGTCTCCGTGAGGCCTTCATATCCATTAATAACGTAATATAACCTTATATAACCCAACCTAACCTCTCGGCGCTATTATTTGACAATATTCCTTGCGAGCTGGCCTCTACGTCTCCGTGGGAGTTTTATATACACCAATAACGTAATATAACCTAACCTAACACAACGCAACCTCTCGGCACTAATATTTGACAATATTCCTGGCGAGTTGGCCTCTTCGTTTCCGTGGGGCTTTTACATACATCAATAACGTAATATAACCTAACCTAACCCAACCTAAACTTTCGGCGCTATTATTTGCCAAATTCCTGGCGAGTTGGCCTCTACGTCTCCGTGGGGCCTTTATATACATCAATAACGTAATATAACCTTATATAACCCAACCTAACCTCTCGGCGCTATTATTTGTCAACATTCCTGGCGAGTTGGCCTCTACGTCTCCGTGGGACTTTTATATACATCAATAACCTAATATAACCTAACTTAACCCAACCTAACCTTTCGGCGCTATTATTTGACAACATTCCTGGCGCGTTGGCCTCTACGTCTCCGTGGGGCCTTTATATACATCAATAACGTAATATAACCTAACCTAGCACAACCCAACCTCTCGGCACTAATATTTCACAACATTCCTGGCGAGTTGGCCTCTACGTTTCCTTGGGGCTTTTATATACATCAATAACGTAATATAACCTAACCTAACCCAAAGTAACGTCTCGGAGGTAATGTTTAACCACATTCCTGGCTTGTTGGCCTCTACGTTTCCCTGAGACCTTTATATACATCAATAACGTAATCTAACCTAACCTAACCCAACCTAACATCTCGGTACTAATATTTAACAACATTCCTGGCTTGTTGGCTTCTACGTCTCCGTGGGACTTTCATATCCATCAATAACGTAATTTAACCTAAAATAACCCAACTTAACACCTCGGCTGTAATATTTGACAACATTCCTCGCTTGTTGGACTCTATGATTCCGTGGGACCTTTATATACATCAATAACCTAATATAACCTAACCTAACCCAACCTAACATCTCCGCGGTAATGTTTGACAACACTACTGGCTAGTTGGCCTCTACATCTCCGTGAGACCTTCATATCCATCAATAACGTAATATAACCTTATATAACCCAAGCTAACCTCTCGGCGCTATTATTTGACAACATTCCTGGCGAGTTGGCCTCTACGTCTCCGTGGGACTTTTATATACATCAATAACCTAATATAACCTAACTTAACCCAACCAAACCTTTCGGCGCTATTATTTGACAACATTCCTGGCGAGTTGGCCCCTACGTCTCCGTGGGGCCTTTATATACATCAATAACGTAATATAACCTAACCTAACACAACCCAACCTCTCGGCACTAATATTTCACAATATTCCTGGCGAGTTGGCCTCTACGTTTCCGTGGGGCTTTTATATACATCAATAACGTAATATAACCTAACCTAACCCAAAGTAACGTCTCGGAGGTAATGTTTAACCACATTCCTGGCTTGTTGGCCTCTACGTTTCCCTGAGACCTTTATATACATCAATAACGTAATATAACATAACCTAACCCAACTTAACATCTCGGTACTAATATTTAACAACATTCCTGGCTTGTTGGCTTCTACGTCTCCGTGGGACTTTCATATCTATCAATAACGTAATTTAACCTAAAATAACCCAACTTAACATCTCGGCTGTAATATTTGACAACATTCCTGGCTTGTTGGCCTCTATGATTCCGTGGGACCTTTATATACATCAATAACGTAATATAACCTAACCTAACCCAACCTAACCTCTCGGCGCTATTATTTGACAACATTCCTGTCGAGTTGGCCTCTACGTCTCCGTGGGGCCTTCATATACATCAAAAACGTAATATAACCTAACCTAACCCAACCTAACATCTCGGCGGTAATATTTGACAACATTCGTGGCGAGTTGGCCTCTACGTCTCCGTGGGGCCTTTATATACATCAATCTCGTAATATAACCTAACCTAACACTACCCAACCTCTCGGCACTAATATTTCACAACATTCCTGGCGAGTTGGCCTCTACGTTTCCGTGGGGCTTTTATATACATCAATAACGTAATATAACCTAACCTAACCCAAAGTAACGTCTCGGAGGTAATGTTTAACCACATTCCTGGGTTGTTGGCGTCTACGTTTCCCTGAGTCCTTTAAATACATCAATAACGTAATATAACCTAACCTAACCCAACCTAACATCACGGTACTAATATTTAACAACATTCCTGGCTCTTTGGCTTCTACGTCTCCGTGGGACTTTCATATCCATCAATAACGTAATTTAACCTAAAATAACCCAACGTAACATCTCGGCTGTAATATTTGACAACATTCCTGGCTTGTTGGCCTCTATGATTCCGTGGGACCTTTATATACATCAATAACGTAATATAACCTAACCTAACCCAACCTAACATCTCGACGGTACTGTTTGACAACATTCCTGGCGAGTTGGCCTCTACGTATCCGTGAGACCTTCATATCCATCAATAACGTAATATAACCTTATATAACCCAACCTAACCTCTCGGCGCTAATATTTGGCAACACTCCTGGCTTATTGGCTTCTACGTCTCCGTCGGACCTTTATACACATCAATAACGTAATATAACCTAATCTAACACAACCTATAATTTCTGCGGTAATATTTGACAACATTCCTGGCGAGTTGGACCCTACGTTTCCGTGGGACTTTCATATACATCAATGACGTAATATAACCTGACCTAACCCAACCTAACATCTCGGCGGTAATATTTGACCACATTCCTGGCTTGTTGGCCTCTACGTCTCCGTGGGACCTTTATATACATCAATAACATAATACAACCTAACCTAACATCTCGGCGGTAATATCTGACGACATTCCTGGCGAGTTGGCCGCTATGTCTCCGTGGGACCTTTATATACATCAATAACGTAATATAACCTAACCTAACCCAAAGTAACGTCTCGGAGATAATGTTTAACCACATTTCTGGCTTGTTGGCTTCAACGTCTCCGTGAGGCCTTCATATACATAAAAAACGTGATATAACCTAACCTAACCCAACGTAACATCTCGGCTGTAATATTTGACAACATTCCTGGCGAGTTGGCCTTTACGTCTCCGTGAGGCCTTCATATCCATCAATAACGTAATATAACCTTATATAACCCAACCTAACCTCTCGGCGCTATTATTTGACAATATTCCTTGCATGCTGGCCTCTACGTCTCCGTGGGAGTTTTATATACACCAATAACGTAATATAACCTAACCTAACACAACGCAACCTCTCGGCACTAATATTTGACAATATTCCTGGCGAGTTGGCCTCTTCGTTTCCGTGGGGCTTTTACATACATCAATAACGTAATATAACCTAACCTAACCCAACCTAAACTTTCGGCGCTATTATTTGCCAAATTCCTGGCGAGTTGGCCTCTACGTCTGCGTGAGGCCTTCATATCCATCAATAACGTAATATAACCTTATATAACCCAACCTAACCTCTCGGCGCTATTATTTGACAATATTCCTTGCGAGCTGGCCTCTACGTCTCCGTGGGAGTTTTATATACACCAATAACGTAATATAACCTAACCTAACACAACGCAACCTCTCGGCACTAATATTTGACAATATTCCTGGCGAGTTGGCCTCTTCGTTTCCGTGGGGCTTTTACATACATCAATAACGTAATATAACCTAACCTAACCCAACCTAAACTGTCGGCGCTATTATTTGCCAAATTCCTGGCGAGTTGGCCTCTACGTTTCCGTGGGGCTTTTATATACATCAATAGCGTAATATAGCTTAACCTAACACAACCTAACATCTCGGTACTAATATTTGACAACATTCCTGCCGAGTTGGCCTCTACGTCTCCGTGGGACCTTCATATACATCAATAACGTAATATAACCTAACCTAACACAACCCAACCACTCGGCACTAATATTTGACATCATTCCTGGCGAGTTGGCTTCTACGTTTCCGTGGGGCTTTTATATACATCAATAACGTAATATAACCTAATCTAACACAACCTAACACCTCGGCGGTAATATTTGGCAACATTCCTGGCGAGTGGGCTTCTACTTCTCCGTGGGTCCTTTAGATACATCAATAACGTAATATAAACTAACCTAACCGAATCTAACATTTCGGTGGTAATATTTGACCACATTCCTGGCTTGTTGGCCTCTACGTCTCCGTGGGACCTTTATATACATTAATAACGTAATACAACCCAACCAAACCCAACCAAACATCTCGGCGGTAATATTTGACAACATTCCTGGCGAGTTGGCTACTACGTCTCCGTGGGACCTTTATATACATGAATAACGTCATATAACCTAACCTAACCCAACCTATCATATCCTCGGTAATATTTACCAACATTCCTGGCGGATGGCCTATACATCTCCGTGGGACCCTTATATACATCAATAACGTCATATGACCTAACCTAACCCAACCTAACATCTCGGCGGTAATATTTGACCACATTCCTGGCGAGTTGGCCTCTGCGTCTGCGTGGGACCTTTATATACATCAATAACGTAATATAACCTAACCTAACACAACGCAACCTCTCGGCACTAATATTTGACAATATTCCTGGCGAGTTGGCCTCTTCGTTTCCGTGGGGCTTTTATATACATCAATAACGTAATATAACCTAACCTAACCCAAAGTAACGTCTCGGAGGTAATGTTTAACCACATTCCTGGCATGTTGGCCTCTACGTTTCCCTGAGACCTTTATATACATCAATGACGTAATATAACCTAACCTAACCCAACCTAACATCTCGGTACTAATATTTAACAACATTCCTGTCTTGTTGGCTTCTACGTCTCCGTGGGACTTTCATATCCATCAATAACGTAATTTAACCTAAAATAACCCAACTTAACATCTCGGCTGTAATATTTGACAACATTCCTGGCTTGTTGGCCTCTATGATTCCGTGGGACCTTTATATACATCAATAACGTAATATAACCTAACCTAACCCAACCTAACATCTCGGTACTAATATTTAACAACATTCCTGTCTTGTTGGCTTCTACGTCTCCGTGGGACTTTCATATCCTTTAATAACGTAATTTAACCTAAAATAACCCAACTTAACATCTCGGCTGTAATATTTGACAACATTCCTGTCGAGTTGGCCTCTACGTCTCCGTGGGACTTTTATATACATCAGTAACGTAATATAACCTAACCTAACCCAACCTAACCTTTCGGCGCTATTATTTGACAACATTCCTGGCGAGTTGGCCTCTACGTCTCCGTGGGGCCTTTATATACATCAATCTCGTAATATAACCTAACCTAACACTACCCAACCTCTCGGCACTAATATTTGACAACATTCCTGGCGAGTTGGCCTCTACGTTTCCGTGGGGGTTTTATATCCATCAATAACGTAATTTAACCTAAAATAACCCAACGAAACATCTCGGCTGTAATATTTGACAACATTCCTGGCTTGTTGGCCTCTATGATTCCGTGGGACCTTTATATACATCAATAACGTAATATAACCTAACCTAACCCAACCTAACATCTCGGCGGTACTGTCTGACAAACATTCCTGGCGAGTTGGCCACTACGTATCCGTGAGACCTTCATATCCATCAATAACGTAATATAACCTTATATAACCCAACCTAACCTCTCGGCGCTATTATTTGACAACATTCCTGGCGAGTTGGCCTCTACGTCTCCGTGGGGCCTTTATATACATCAATAACGTAATATAACTTAACCTAACACAACCTAACATCTCGGTACTAATATTTGACAACATTCCTGCCGAGTTGGCCTCTACGTCTCCGTGGGACCTTCATATACATCAATAACGTAATATAACCTAACCTAACACAACCCAACCACTCGGCACTAATATTTGACAACATTCCTGGCGAGTTGGCTTCTACGTTTCCGTGGGGCTTTTATATACATCAATAACGTAATATAACCTAACATAACCCAAAGTAACGTCTCGGAGGTAATGTTTAACCACATTCCTGGCTTGTTGGCCTCTACGTTTCCCTGAGACCTTTATATACATCAATAACGTAATATAACCTAACCTAACCCAACCTAACATCTCGGTACTAATATTTAACAACATTCCTGGCTTGTTGGCTTCTACGTCTCCGTGGGACTTTCATATCCATCAATAACGTAATTTAACCTAAAATAACCCAACTTAACATCTCGACTGTAATATTTGACAACATTCCTGGCTTGTTGGCCTCTATGATTCCGTGGGACCTTTATATACATCAATAACGTAATATAACCTAACCTAACCCAACCTAACATCTCGGCGGTACTGTTTGACAACATTCCTGGCGAGTTGGCCTCTACGTATCCGTGAGACCTTCATATCCATCAATAACGTAATACAACCTTATATAACCCAACCTAACCTCTCGGCGCTATTATTTGACAACATTCCTGTCGAGTTGGCCTCTACGTCTCCGTGGGGCCTTCATATACATCAAAAACGTAATATAACCTAACCTGACCCAACCTAACATCTCGGCGGTAATATTTGACAACATTCCTGGCGAGTTGGCCTCTACGTCTCCGTGGGGCCTTTATATACATCAATAACGTAACATAACCTAACCTAACACAACCCAAACTCCCGGCACTAATATTTGACAACATTCCTGGCGAGTTGGCCTCTACGTTTCCCTGAGACCTTTATATACATCAATAACGTAATATAACCTAACCTAACCCAAAGTAACGTCTCGGAGATAATGTTTAACCACATTTCTGGCTTGTTGGCTTCAACGTCTCCGTGAGGCCTTCATATACATCAAAAACGTAATATAACCTAACCTAACCCAACGTAACATCTCGGCTGTAATATTTGACAACATTCCTGGCGAGTTGGCCTCTACGTCTCCGTCAGTCCTTCATATTAGTCAATAACGTAATATAACCTTATATAACCCAACCTAACCTCTCGGCGCTATTATTTGACAACATTCCTGGCGAGTTGGCCTCTACGTCTCCGTGGGACTTTTATATACATCAATAACGTAATATAACCTAACCTAACCCAACCTAACCTTTCGGCGCTATTATTTGACAACATTCCTGGCGAGTTGGCCTCTACGTCTCCGTGGGGCCTTTATATACATCAATTTCGTAATATAACCTAACCTAACACTACCCAACCTCTCGGCACTGATATTCGACAACATTCCTGGCGAGTTGGCCTCTACGTTTCCGTGGGGCTTTTATATACATCAATAGCGTAATATAACTTAACCTAACACAACCTAACATCTCGGTACTAATATTTGACAACATTCCTGCCGAGTTGGCCTCTACGTCTCCGTGGGACCTTCATATACATTAATAACGTAATATAACCTAACCTAACACAACCCAACCACTCGGCACTAATATTTGACAACATTCCTGGCGAGTTGGCCTCTACGTTTCCGTGGGGCTTTTATATACATCAATAACGTAATATAACCTAACCTAACACAACCTAACACCTCGGCGGTAATATTTGACAACATTCCTGGAGAGTGGGCTTCTACCTCCCCGTGGGTTCTTTATATACATCAATAACGTAATATAAACTAACCTAACCGAATCTAACATCTCGGTGGTAATATTTGACCACATTCCTGGCTTGTTGGCCTCTACGTCTCCGTGGGACCTTTATATACATTAATAACGTAATACAACCCAACCAAACCCAACCAAACATCTCGGCGGTAATATTTGACAACATTCCTGGCGAGTTGGCTACTACGTCTCCGTGGGACCTTTATATACATGAATAACGTCACATAACCTAACCTAACCCAACCTATCATATCCTCGGTAATATTTACCAACATTCCTGGCGGATGGCCTATACATCGCCGTGGGACCCTTATATACATCAATAACGTCATATGATGTAACCTAATCCAACCTAACATCTCGGCGGTAATATTTGGCAACACTCCTGGCTTATTGGCTTCTACGTCTCCGTCGGACCTTTATACACATCAATAACGTAATATAACCTAATCTAACACAACCTATAATTTCTGCGGTAATATTTGACAACATTCCTGGCGAGTTGGACCCTACGTTTCCGTGGGACTTTCATATACATCAATGACGTAATATAACCTGACCTAACCCAACCTAACATCTCGGCGGTAATATTTGACCACATTCCTGGCTTGTTGGCCTCTACGTCTCCGTGGGACCTTTAGATACATCAATAACATAATACAACCTAACCTAACATCTCGGCGGTAATATCTGACGACATTCCTGGCGAGTTGGCCGCTATGTCTCCGTGGGACCTTTATATACATCAATAACGTAATATAACCCAACCTAACCAAACCTAATATCTCGGCGGTAATATGTGACAGCATTCCTGGCGGGTTGGCCTCTACGTCTCCGTGGGGCCTTCATTTACATCAAAAACGTAATATAACCTAACCTAACCCAACCTAACATCTCGGCGGTAATATTTGACAACATTCGTGGCGAGTTGGCCTCTACGTCTCCGTGGGGCCTTTATATACATCAATCTCGTAATATAACCTAACCTAACACTACCCAACCTCTCGGCACTAATATTTGACAACATTCCTGGCGAGTTGGCCTCTACGTTTCCGTGGGGCTTTTATATCCATCAATAACGTAATTTAACCTAAAATAACCCAACGTAACATCTCGGCTGTAATATTTGACAACATTCCTGGCTTGTTGGCCTCTATGATTCCGTGGGACCTTTATATACATCAATAACGTAATATAACCTAACCTAACCCAACCTAACATCTCGGCGGTACTGTTTGACAAACATTCCTGGCGAGTTGGCCTCTACGTATCCGTGAGACCTTCATATCCATCAATAACGTAATATAACCTTATATAACCCAACCTAACCTCTCGGCGCTATTATTTGACAACATTCCTGTCGAGTTGGCCTCTACGTCTCCGTGGGTCTTTTATATACATCAATAACGTAATATAACCTAACCTAACCCAAAGTAACGTCTCGGAGGTAATGTTTAACCACATTCCTGGCTTGTTGGCCTCTACGTTTCCCTGAGACCTTTATATACATCAATAACGTAATATAACCTAACCTAACCCAACCTAACATCTCGGTACTAATGTTTAACAACATTCCTGGCTTGTTGGCCTCTACGTCTCCGTGGGACTTTCATATCCATCAATAACGTAATTTAACCTAAAATAACCCAACTTAACATCTCGGCTGTAATATTTGACAACATTACTGGCTTGTTGGCCTCTATGATTCCGTGGGACCTTTATATACATCAATAACGTAATATAACCTAACCTAACCCAACCTAACATCTCCGCGGTAATGTTTGACAATATTACTGGCGAGTTGGCCTCTACGTCTCCGTGAGACCTTCATATCCATCAATAACGTAATATAACCTTATATAACCCAAGCTAACCTCTCGGCGCTATTATTTGACAACATTCCTGGCTAGTTGGCCTCTACGTGTCCGTGGGACTTTTATATACATCAATAACCTAATATAACCTAACTTAACCCAACCTAACCTTTCGGCGCTATTATTTGACAACATTCCTGGCGAGTTGGCCCCTACGTCTCCGTGGTGCCTTTATATACATCAATAACGTAATATAACCTAACCTAACACAACCCAACCTCTCGGCACTAATATTTCACAACATTCCTGGCGAGTTGGCCTCTACGTTTCCGTGGGGCTTTTATATACATCAATAACCTAATATAACCTAACCTAACCCAAAGTAACGTCTCGGAGGTAATGTTTAACCACATTCCTGGCTTGTTGGCCTCTACGTTTCCCTGAGACCTTTATATACATCAATAACGTAATATAACCTAACCTAACCCAACCTAACATCTCGGTACTAATATTTAACAACATTCCTGGCTTGTTGGCTTCTACATCTCCGTGGGACTTTCATATCCATCAATAACGTAATTTAACCTAAAATAACCCAACTTAATATCTCGGCTGTAATATTTGACAAGATTCCTGGCTTGTTGGCCTCTATGATTCCGTGGGACCTTTATATACATCAATAACGTAATATAACCTAACCTAACCCAACCTAACATCTCGGCGGTACTGTTTGACAACATTCCTGGCGAGTTGGCCTATACGTATCCGTGAGAACTTCATATCCATCAATAACGTAATATAACCTTATATAACCCAACCTAACCTCTCGGCGCTATTATTTGACAACATTCCTGTCGAGTTGGCCTCTACGTTTCCGTGGGGCTTTTATATACATCAATAGCGTAATATAACTTAACCTAACACAACCTAACATCTCGGTACTAATATTTGACAACATTCCTGCCGAGTTGGCCTCTACGTCTCCGTGGGACCTTCATATACATCAATAACGTAATATAACCTAACCTAACACAACCCAACCACTCGGCACTAATATTTGACATCATTCCTGGCGAGTTGGCTTCTACGTTTCCGTGGGGCTTTTATATACATCAATAACGTAATATAACCTAATCTAACACAACCTAACACCTCGGCGGTAATATTTGACAACATTCCTGGCGAGTGGGCTTCTACTTCTCCGTGGGTCCTTTAGATACATCAATAACGTAATATAAACTAACCTAACCGAATCTAACATTTCGGTGGTAATATTTGACCACATTCCTGGCTTGTTGGCCTCTACGTCTCCGTGGGACCTTTATATACATTAATAACATAATACAACCTAACCTAACATCTCGGCGGTAATATCTGAAGACATTCCTGGCGAGTTGGCCGCTATGTCTCCGTGGGACCTTTATATACATCAATAACGTCATATATCCTAACCTAACCCAACCTATCATTTCGGCGGTAATATTTGACACCATTCCTGGCGAGTTGGCTTCTACGTCTCCGTGGGACCTTTATATACATGAATAACGTAATATAACCTAACCAAACCCAACCAAACATCTCGGCGGTAATATTTGACAACATTCCTGGCGAGTTGGCCTCTGCGTCTGCGTGGGACCTTTATATACATCAATAACGTAATATAACCTAACCTAACACAACGCAACCTCTCGGCACTAATATTTGACAATATTCCTGGCGAGTTGGCCTCTTCGTTTCCGTGGGGCTTTTATATACATCAATAACGTAATATAACCTAACCTAACCCAAAGTAACGTCTCGGAGGTAATGTTTAACCACATTCCTGGCATGTTGGCCTCTACGTTTCCCTGAGACCTTTATATACATCAATGACGTAATATAACCTAACCTAACCCAACCTAACATCTCGGTACTAATATTTAACAACATTCCTGTCTTGTTGGCTTCTACGTCTCCGTGGGACTTTCATATCCTTCAATAACGTAATTTAACCTAAAATAACCCAACTTAACATCTCGGCTGTAATATTTGACAACATTCCTGGCTTGTTGGCCTCTATGATTCCGTGGGACCTTTATATACATCAATAACGTAATATAACCTAACCTAACCCAACCTAACATCTCGGTACTAATATTTAACAACATTCCTGTCTTGTTGGCTTCTACGTCTCCGTGGGACTTTCATATCCTTTAATAACGTAATTTAACCTAAAATAACCCAACTTAACATCTCGGCTGTAATATTTGACAACATTCCTGTCGAGTTGGCCTCTACGTCTCCGTGGGACTTTTATATACATCAGTAACGTAATATAACCTAACCTAACCCAACCTAACCTTTCGGCGCTATTATTTGACAACATTCCTGGCGAGTTGGCCTCTACGTCTCCGTGGGGCCTTTATATACATCAATCTCGTAATATAACCTAACCTAACACTACCCAACCTCTCGGCACTAATATTTGACAACATTCCTGGCGAGTTGGCCTCTACGTTTCCGTGGGGCTTTTATATCCATCAATAACGTAATTTAACCTAAAATAACCCAACGAAACATCTCGGCTGTAATATTTGACAACATTCCTGGCTTGTTGGCCTCTATGATTCCGTGGGACGTTTATATACATCAATAACGTAATATAACCTAACCTAACCCAACCTAACATCTCGGCGGTACTGTCTGACAAACATTCCTGGCGAGTTGGCCTCTACGTATCCGTGAGACCTTCATATCCATCAATAACGTAATATAACCTTATATAACCCAACCTAACCTCTCGGCGCTATTATTTGACAACATTCCTGGCGAGTTGGCCTCTACGTCTCCGTGGGGCCTTTATATACATCAATAACGTAATATAACTTAACCTAACACAACCTAACATCTCGGTACTAATATTTGACAACATTCCTGCCGAGTTGGCCTCTACGTCTCCGTGGGACCTTCATATACATCAATAACGTAATATAACCTAACCTAACACAACCCAACCACTCGGCACTAATATTTGACAACATTCCTGGCGAGTTGGCTTCTACGTTTCCGTGGGGCTTTTATATACATCAATAACGTAATATAACCTAATCTAACACAACCTAACACCTCGGCGGTAATATTTGACAACATTCCTGGCGAGTGGGCTTCTACTTCTCCGTGGGTCCTTTAGATACATCAATAACGTAATATAAACTAACCTAACCGAATCTAACATCTCGGTGGTAATATTTGACCACATTCCTGGCTTGTTGGCCTCTACGTCTCCGTGGGACCTTTATATACATTAATAACGTAATACAACCCAACCAAACCCAACCAAACATCTCGGCGGTAATATTTGACAACATTCCTGGCGAGTTGGCTACTACGTCTCCGTGGGACCTTTATATACATGAATAACGTCATATAACCTAACCTAACCCAACCTATCATATCCTCGGTAATATTTACCAACATTCCTGGCGGATGGCCTATACATCTCCGTGGGACCCTTATATACATCAATAACGTCATATGACCTAACCTAACCCAACCTAACATCTCGGCGGTAATATTTGACCACATTCCTGGCTTGTGGGCCTCTACGTCTCCGTGGGACCTTTATATACATCAATAACATAATACAACCTAACCCAACATCTCGGCGGTAATATCTGAAGACATTCCTGGCGAGTTGGCCGCTATGTCTCCGTGGGACCTTTATATACATCAATAACGTCATATATCCTAACCTAACCCAACCTATCATGTCGGCGGTAATATTTGACACCATTCCTGGCGAGTTGGCTTCTACGTCTCCGTGGGACCTTTATATACATGAATAACGTAATATAACCTAACCAAACCCAACCAAACATCTCGACGGTAATACTTGACATCATTCCTGGCGAGTTGGCCTCTGCGTCTCCGTGGGACCTTTATATACATCAATAACGTAATATAACCCAACCTAACCAAACCTAATATCTCGGCGGTAATATGTGACAACATTCCTGGCGGGTTGGCCTCTACGTCTCCGCGGGACCTTCATATACATCAATACTGTAATATAGCGTAAGCTAACTCAACCTAACATCCCGGCGGTAATATTTGACTGCATTCCTGGAGAGTTGGCTACTACGTCTCCGTGGGACCTTTATATACATCAATAACGTAATATAACCTAACCTAACACAACGCAACCTCTCGGCACTAACATTTGACAGTATTCCTGGCGAGTTGGCCTCTTCGTTTCCGTGGGGCTTTTACATACATCAATAACGTAATATAACCTAACCTAACCCAACCTAAACTTTCGGCGCTATTATTTGCCAAATTCCTGGCGAGTTGGCCTCTACGTCTCCGTGGGACCTTTATATACATCAATAACGTAATATAACCTAACCTAACCCAACCTAACATCTCGGCGGTAATATTTGACCACATTCCTGGCTCGTTGGCCACTACGTCTCCGTGGTACCTTTATATATATCAATAACGTAATATAACCAAACCTAACCCAACCTAACATGTCGGCGGTAATATTTAACAACATTCGTGGCGAGTTGGCCTCTACGTCTCCGTGGGACCTTTATATACATCAATAAGGAAATATAAAGTAACCTAACCCAACCTAACCTCTCGGGGTACCATTTAGCCACATTCCTTGATTGTCGGGACCTACTTCTCGGTGGGAACACTGTATAGATCTATGACGTAATACAACCTAACCTAACCCAACCTAACCTCTCGGGGTACCATTTAGCCACATTCCTTGATTGTCGGGACCTACTTCTCGGAGGGAACACTGTATACATCTATGACGTAACACAACCTAACCTAAACCAACTTAACATTTCGGCGGTAATATTTGACACCATTCCTGGCGAGTTGGCCTCTACGTTTCCGTGGGACTTTTATATACATCAATAACGTAATACAACCTAACATAACCAACCTAACATCTCGGCGGTAATATTTGACAACATTCCTGGCGAGTTGGCTACTACGTCTCCGTGGGACCTTTATATACATCAATAACGTAATATATCCCAACCTAACCCAACCTGTCATATCGTCGGTAATATTTACCAACATACCTGGCGGATGGCCTATACATCTCCCTGGGACTTTCATATACATCAATGACGTAATATAACCTGACCTAACACAACCTAACATCTCGGCGGTAATATTTGACCACATTCCTGGCTTGTTGGCCTCTACGTCTCCGTGGGACCTTTATATACATCAATAACATAATACAACTTAACCTAACATCTCGGCGGTAATATTTGAAAACATTCCTGGCGAGTTGGCATCTATGTCTCCGTGGGACCTTTATATACATCAATAACGTAATATAACCTAACCTAACACAACCTAACACCTCGGCGGTAATATTTGACAACATTCCTGGCGAGTGGGCTACTTCGTCTCCGTGGGACCTTTATATACATCAATAACGTAATATAACCTAACCTAACCCAATCTAACATCTCGGCGGTAATGTTTGACCACATTCCTGGCGAGTTGGCCCCTACGTCTCCGTGACACCTTCATATACATCAATGACCTAATATACCCTAACCTAACCCAACCTATCATCTCGGCGGTAATATTTGACCACATTCCTGGCTTGTTGTCCTCTACGTCTCCGTGGGACCTTTATATGCATCAATAGCGTAATATAACCTAACCTAACCCAACCTAATATCTCGAGGGTAATATTTGACAACATTCCTGGCGAGTTGGCTACTACGTCTCCGTGGGACCTTTATATACATGAATAACGTAATATAACCTAACCTAACCCAACCTATCATGTCGTCGGAAATATTTACCAACATTCCTGGCGGATGGCCTATACATCTCCGCGGGACCCTTATATACATCAATAACGTCATATGACCTAACCTAACCCAACCTAACATCTCGGCGGTAATATTTGGCAACACTCCTGGCTTATTCGCTTCTACGTCTCCGTCGGACCTTTATACACATCAATAACGTAATATAACCTAATCTAACACAACCTATAATTTCTGCGGTAATATTTGACAACATTCCTGGCGAGTTGGACGCTACGTTTCCGTGGGACTTTCATATACATCAATGACGTAATGTAACCTGACCTAACCCAACCTAACATCTCGGCGGTAATATTTGACCACATTCCTGGCTTGTTGGCCTCTACGTCTCCGTGGGACCTTTATATACATCAATAACATAATACAACCTAACCTAACATCTCGGCGGTAATATCTGAAGGCATTCCTGGCGAGTTGGCCGCTATGTCTCCGTGGGACCTTTATATACATCAATAACGTAATATATCCTAACCTAACCCAACCTATCATTTCGGCGGTAATATTTGACACCATTCCTGGCGAGTTGGCTTCTACGTCTCCGTGGAACCTTTATATACATGAATAACGTAATATAACCTAACCAAACCCAACCTAACATCTCGGCGGTAATATTTGACAACATTCCTGGCGAGTTGGCCTCTACGTCTCCGTGAGGCCTTCATATCCATCAATAACGTAATATAACCTTATATAACCCAACCTAACCTCCCGGCGCTATTATTTGACAATATTCCTTGCGAGCTGGCCTCTACGTCTCCGTGGGAGTTTTATATACACCAATAACGTAATATAACCTAACCTAACACAACGCAACCTCTCGGCACTAATATTTGACAATATTCCTGGCGAGTTGGCCTCCTCGTTTCCGTGGGGCTTTTACATACATCAATAACGTAATATAACCTAACCTAACCCAACCTAAACTTTCGGCGCTATTATTTGCCAAATTCCTGGCGAGTTGGCCTCTACGTCTCCGTGGGACTTTTATATACATCAATAACCTAATATAACCTAACTTAACCCAACCTAACCTTTCGGCGCTATTATTTGACAACATTCCTGGCGAGTTGGCCTCTACGTCTCCGTGGGGCCTTTATATACATCAATAACGTAATATAACCTAACCTAACACAACCCAACCTCTCGGCACTAATATTTCACAACATTCCTGGCGACTTGGCCTCTACGTTTCCGTGGGGCTTTTATATACATCAATAACGTAATATAACCTAAGCTAACCCAAAGTAACGTCTTGGAGGTAATGTTTAACCACATTCCTGGCTTGTTGGCCTCTACGTTTCCATGAGACCTTTATATACATCAATAACGTAATATAACCTAACCTAACCCAACCTAACATCTCGCTAATAATATTTAACAACATTCCTGGCTTGTTGGCTTCTACGTCTCCGTGGGACTTTCATATCCATCAATAACGTAATTTGATCTAAAATAACCCAACTTAACATCTCGGCTGTAATATTTGACAACATTCCTGGCTTGTTGGCCTCTATGATTCCGTGGGACCTTTATATACATCAATAACGTAATATAAGCTAACCTAACCCAACCTAACCTCTCGGCGCTATTATTTGACAACATTCCTGGCGAGTTGCCCTCTACGTCACCGTGGGACTTTTATATACATCAATAACCTAATATAACCTAACTTAACCCAACCTAACCTTTCGGCGCTATTATTTGACAACATTCCTGGCGAGTTGGCCTCTACGTCTCCGTGGGGCCTTTATATACATCAATAACGTAATATAACCTAACCTAACACAACCCAACCTCTCGGCACTAATATTTCACAACATTCCTGGCGAGTTGGCCTCTACGTTTCCGTGGGGCTTTTATATACATCAATAACGTAATATAACCTAACCTAACCCAAAGTAACGTCTCGGAGGTAATGTTTAACCACATTCCTGTCTTGTTGGCCTCTACGTTTCCCTGAGACCTTTATATACATCAATAACGTAATATAACCTAACCTAACCCAACCTAACATCTCGGTACTAATATTTAACAACATTCCTGGCTTGTTGGCTTCTACGTCTCCGTGGGACTTTCATATCCATCAATAACGTAATTTAACCTAAAATAACCCAACTTAACATCTCGGCTGTAATATTTGACAACATTCCTGGCTTGTTGGCCTCTATGATTCCGTGGGACCTTTATATACATCAATAACGTAATATAACCTAACCTAACATCTCCGCGGTAATGTTTGATAACATTACTGGCGAGTTGGCCTCTACGTCTCCGTGAGACCTTCATATCCATCAATAACGGAATATAACCTTATATAACCCAACCTAACCTCTCGGCGCTATTATTTGACAACATTCCTGGCTAGTTGGCCTCTACGTCTCCGTGGGGCCTTTATATACATCAATAACGTAATATAACCTAACCTAACACAACCCAACCTCTCGGCACTAATATTTCACAACATTCCTCGCTTGTTGGCTTCTACGTCTCCGTGGGACTTTCATATCCATCAATAACGTAATTTAACCTAAAATAACCCAACTTAACATCTCGGCTGTAATATTTGACAACATTCCTGGCGAGTTGGCCTCTACGTATCCGTGAGACCTTCATATCCATCAATAACGTAATATAACCTTATATAACCCAACCTAACCTCTCGGCGCTATTATTTGACAACATTCCTGTCGAGTTGGCCTCTACGTCTCCGTGGGGCCTTCATATACATCAAAAACGTAATATAACCTAACCTAACCCAACCTAACATCTCGGCGGTAATATTTGACCACATTCCTGGCTTGTTGGCCTCTACGTCTCCGTGGGACCTTTATATACATCAATAACATAATACAACCTAACCTAACATCTCGGCGGTAATATCTGAAGACATTCCTGGCGAGTTGGCCGCTATGCCTCCGTGGGACCTTTATATACATCAATAACGTCATATATCCTCACCTAACCCAACCTATCATTTCGGCGGTAATATTTGACACCATTCCTGGCGAGTTGGCTTCTACGTCTCCGTGGGACCTTTATATACATGAATAACGTAATATAACCTAACCAAACCCAACCAAACATGTCGGCGGTAATATTTGACAACATTCCTGGCGAGTTGGCCTCTGCGTCTCCGTGGGACCTTTATATACATCAATAACGTAATATAACCCAACCTAACCAAACCTAATATCTCGGCGGTAATTTGTGACAACATTACTGGCGGGTTGGCCTCTACGTCTCCGTGGGACCTTCATATACATCAAAAACGTAATATAACCTAACCTAACCCAACCTAACATCTCGGCGGTAATATTTGACCACATTCCTGGCTTGTTGGCCTCTACGTCTCCGTGGGACCTTTATATACATCAATAACATAATACAACCTAACCTAACATCTCGGCGGTAATATCTGAAGACATTCCTGGCGAGTTGGCCGCTATGTCTCCGTGGGACCTTTATATACATCAATAACGTAATATATCCTAACCTAACCCAACCTATCATTTCGGCGGTAATATTTGACACCATTCCTGGCGAGTTGGCTTCTACGTCTCCGTGGAACCTTTATATACATGAATAACGTAATATAACCTAACCAAACCCAACCTAACATCTCGGCGGTAATATTTGACAACATTCCTGGCGAGTTGGCCTCTACGTCTCCGTGAGGCCTTCATATCCATCAATAACGTAATATAACCTTATATAAACCAACCTAACCTCGCGGCGCTATTATTTGACAATATTCCTTGCGAGCTGGCCTCTACGTCTCCGTGGGAGTTTTATATACACCAATAACGTAATATAACCTAACCTAACACAACGCAACCTCTCGGCACTAATATTTGACAACATTCCTGGCGAGTTGGCCTCTTCGTTTCCGTGGGGCTTTTACATACATCAATAACGTAATATAACCTAACCTAACCCAACCTAAACTTTCGGCGCTATTATTTGCCAAATTCCTGGCGAGTTGGCCTCTACGTCTCCGTGGGACTTTTATATACATCAATAACCTAATATAACCTAACTTAACCCAACCTAACCTTTCGGCGCTATTATTTGACAACATTCCTGGCGAGTTGGCCTCTACGTCTCCGTGGGGCCTTTATATACATCAATAACGTAATATAACCTAACCTAACACAACCCAACCTCTCGGCACTAATATTTCACAACATTCCTGGCGAGTTGGCCTCTACGTTTCCGTGGGGCTTTTATATACATCAATAACGTAATATAACCTAAGCTAACCCAAAGTAACGTCTCGGAGGTAATGTTTAACCACATTCCTGGCTTGTTGGCCTCTACGTTTCCATGAGACCTTTATATACATCAATAACGTAATATAACCTAACCTAACCCAACCTAACATCTCGCTAATAATATTTAACAACATTCCTGGCTTGTTGGCTTCTACGTCTCCGTGGGACTTTCATATCCATCAATAACGTAATTTGATCTAAAATAACCCAACTTAACATCTCGGCTGTAATATTTGACAACATTCCTGGCTTGTTGGCCTCTATGATTCCGTGGGACCTTTATATACATCAATAACGTAATATAAGCTAACCTAACCCAACCTAACCTCTCGGCGCTATTATTTGACAACATTCCTGGCGAGTTGCCCTCTACGTCACCGTGGGACTTTTATATACATCAATAACCTAATATAACCTAACTTAACCCAACCTAACCTTTCGGCGCTATTATTTGACAACATTCCTGGCGAGTTGGCCTCTACGTCTCCGTGGGGCCTTTATATACATCAATAACGTAATATAACCTAACCTAACACAACCCAACCTCTCGGCACTAATATTTCACAACATTCCTGGCGAGTTGGCCTCTACGTTTCCGTGGGGCTTTTATATACATCAATAACGTAATATAACCTAACCTAACCCAAAGTAACGTCTCGGAGGTAATGTTTAACCACATTCCTGTCTTGTTGGCCTCTACGTTTCCCTGAGACCTTTATATACATCAATAACGTAATATAACCTAACCTAACCCAACCTAACATCTCGGTACTAATATTTAACAACATTCTTGGCTTGTTGGCCTCTACGTCTCCGTGGGACTTTTATATACATCAATAACCTAATATAACCTAACATAACCCAACCTAACCTTTCGGCGCTATTATTTGACAACATTCCTGGCGAGTTGGCCTCTACGTCTCCGTGGGGCCTTTATATACATCAATAACGTAATATAACCTAACCTAACACAACCCAACCTCTCGGCACTAATATTTCACAACATTCCTGGCGAGTTGGCCTCTACGTTTCCGTGGGGCTTTTATATACATCAATAACGTAATATAACCTAACCTAACCCAAAGTAACGTCTCGGAGGTAATGTTTAACCACATTCCTGTCTTGTTGGCCTCTACGTTTCCCTGAGACCTTTATATACATCAATAACGTAATATAACCTAACCTAACCCAACCTAACATCTCGGTACTAATATTTAACAACATTCCTGGCTTGTTGGCTTCTACGTCTCCGTGGGACTTTCATATCCATCAATAACGTAATTTAACCTAAAATAACCCAACTTAACATCTCGGCTGTAATATTTGACAACATTCCTGGCTTGTTGGCCTCTATGATTCCGTGGGACCTTTATATACATCAATAACGTAATATAACCTAACCTAACCCAACCTAACATCTCCGCGGTAATGTTTGATAACATTACTGGCGAGTTGGCCTCTACGTCTCCGTGAGACCTTCATATCCATCAATAACGTAATATAACCTTATATAACCCAACCTAACTTCTCGGCGCTATTATTTGACAACATTCCTGGCTAGTTGGCCTCTACGTCTCCGTGGGGCCTTTATATACATCAATAACGTAATATAACCTAACCTAACACAACCCAACCTCTCGGCACTAATATTTCACAACATTCCTGCCTTGTTGGCTTCTACGCCTCCGCGGGACTTTCATATCCATCAATAACGTAATTTAACCTAAAATAACCCAACTTAACATCTCGGCTGTAATATTTGACAACATTCCTGGCGAGTTAGCCTCTACGTATCCGTGAGACCTTCATATCCATCAATAATGTAATATAACCTTATATAACCCAACCTAACCTCTCGGCGCTATTATTTGACAACATTCCTGTCGAGTTGGCCTCTACGTCTCCGTGGGGCCTTCATATACATCAAAAACGTAATATAACCTAACCTAACCCAACCTAACATCTCGGCGGTAATATTTGACCACATTCCTGGCTTGTTGGCCTCTACGTCTCCGTGGGACCTTTATATACATCAATAACATAATACAACCTAACCTAACATCTCGGCGGTAATATCTGAAGACATTCCTGGCGAGTTGGCCGCTATGTCTCCGTGGGACCTTTATATACATCAATAACGTAATATATCCTAACCTAACCCAACCTATCATTTCGGCGGTAATATTTGACACCATTCCTGGCGAGTTGGCTTCTACGTCTCCGTGGAACCTTTATATACATGAATAACGTAATATAACCTAACCAAACCCAACCTAACATCTCGGCGGTAATATTTGACAACATTCCTGGCGAGTTGGCCTCTACGTCTCCGCGAGGCCTTCATATCCATCAATAACGTAATATAACCTTATATAACCCAACCTAACCTCCCGGCGCTATTATTTGACAATATCCCTTGCGAGCTGGCCTCTACGTCTCCGTGGGAGTTTTATATACACCAATAACGTAATATAACCTAACCTAACACAACGCAACCTCTCGGCACTAATATTTGACAATATTCCTGGCGAGTTGGCCTCTTCGTTTCCGTGGGGCTTTTACAAACATCAATAACGTAATATAACCTAACCTAACCCAACCTAAACTTTCGGCGCTATTATTTGCCAAATTCCTGGCGAGTTGGCCTCTACGTCTCCGTGGGACTTTTATATACATCAATAACCTAATATAACCTAACTTAACCCAACCTAACCTTTCGGCGCTATTATTTGACAACATTCCTGGCGAGTTGGCCTCTACGTCTCCGTGGGGCCTTTATATACATCAATAACGTAATATAACCTAACCTAACACAACCCAACCTCTCGGCACTAATATTTCACAACATTCCTGGCGAGTTGGCCTCTACGTTTCCGTGGGGCTTTTATATACATCAATAACGTAATATAACCTAACCTAACCCAAAGTAACGTCTCGGAGGTAATGTTTAACCACATTCCTGGCTTGTTAGCCTCTACGTTTCCATGAGACCTTTATATACATCAATAACGTAATATAACCTAACCTAACCCAACCTAACATCTCGCTAATAATATTTAACAACATTCCTGGCTTGTTGGCTTCTACGTCTCCGTGGGACTTTCATATCCATCAATAACGTAATTTGATCTAAAATAACCCAACTTAACATCTCGGCTGTAATATTTGACAACATTCCTGGCTTGTTGGCCTCTATGATTCCGTGGGACCTTTATATACATCAATAACGTAATATAAGCTAACCTAACCCAACCTAACCTCTCGGCGCTATTATTTGACAACATTCCTGGCGAGTTGCCCTCTACGTCACCGTGGGACTTTTATATACATCAATAACCTAATATAACCTAACTTAACCCAACCTAACCTTTCGGCGCTATTATTTGACAACATTCCTGGCGAGTTGGCCTCTACGTCTCCGTGGGGCCTTTATATACATCAATAACGTAATATAACCTAACCTAACACAACCCAACCTCTCGGCACTAATATTTCACAACATTCCTGGCGAGTTGGCCTCTACGTTTCCGTGGGGCTTTTATATACATCAATAACGTAATATAACCTAACCTAACCCAAAGTAACGTCTCGGAGGTAATGTTTAACCACATTCCTGTCTTGTTGGCCTCTACGTTTCCCTGAGACCTTTATATACATCAATAACGTAATATAACCTAACCTAACCCAACCTAACATCTCGGTACTAATATTTAACAACATTCCTGGCTTGTTGGCTTCTACGTCTCCGTGGGACTTTCATATCCATCAATAACGTAATTTAACCTAAAATAACCCAACTTAACATCTCGGCTGTAATATTTGACAACATTCCTGGCTTGTTGGCCTCTATGATTCCGTGGGACCTTTATATACATCAATAACGTAATATAACCTAACCTAACCCAACCTAACATCTCCGCGGTAATGTTTGATAACATTACTGGCGAGTTGGCCTCTACGTCTCCGTGAGACCTTCATATCCATCAATAACGTAATATAACCTTATATAACCCAACCTAACCTCTCGGCGCTATTATTTGACAACATTCCTGGCTAGTTGGCCTCTACGTCTCCGTGGGGCCTTTATATACATCAATAACGTAATATAACCTAACCTAACACAACCCAACCTCTCGGCACTAACATTTCACAACACTCCTGGCTTGTTGGCTTCTACGTCTCCGTGGGACTTTCATATCCATCAATAACGTAATTTAACCTAAAATAACCCAACTTAACATCTCGGCGGTAATATTTGACACCATTCCTGGCGAGTTGGCTTCTACGTCTCCGTGGGACCTTTATATACATGAATAACGTAATATAACCTAACCAAACCCAACCAAACATCTCGGCGGTAATATTTGACAACATTCCTGGCGAGTTGGCCTCTGCGTCTCCGTGGGACCTTTATATACATCAATAACGTAATATAACCCAACCTAACCAAACCTAATATCTCGGCGGTAATTTGTGACAACATTCCTGGCGGGTTGGCCTCTACGTCTCCGTGGGACCTTCATATACATCAAAAACGTAATATAACCTAACCTAACCCAACCTAACATCTCGGCGGTAATATTTGACCACATTCCTGGCTTGTTGGCCTCTACGTCTCCGTGGGACCTTTATATACATCAATAACATAATACAACCTAACCTAACATCTCGGCGGTAATATCTGAAGACATTCCTGGCGAGTTGGCCGCTATGTCTCCGTGGGACCTTTATATACATCAATAACGTAATATATCCTAACCTAACCCAACCTATCATTTCGGCGGTAATATTTGACACCATTCCTGGCGAGTTGGCTTCTACGTCTCCGTGGAACCTTTATATACATGAATAACGTAATATAACCTAACCAAACCCAACCTAACATCTCGGCGGTAATATTTGACAACATTCCTGGCGAGTTGGCCTCTACGTCTCCGTGGGGCCTTTATATACATCAATAACGTAATATAACCTAACCTAACACAACCCAACCTCTCGGCACTAATATTTCACAACATTCCTGGCGAGTTGGCCTCTACGTTTCCGTGGGGCTTTTATATACATCAATAACGTAATATAACCTAAGCTAACCCAAAGTAACGTCTCGGAGGTAATGTTTAACCACATTCCTGGCTTGTTGGCCTCTACGTTTCCATGAGACCTTTATATACATCAAAAACGTAATATAACCTAACCTAACCCAACCTAACATCTCGCTAATAATATTTAACAACATTCCTGGCTTGTTGGCTTCTACGTCTCCGTGGGACTTTCATATCCATCAATAACGTAATTTGATCTAAAATAACCCAACTTAACATCTCGGCTGTAATATTTGACAACATTCCTGACTTGTTGGCCTCTATGATTCCGTGGGACCTTTATATACATCAATAACGTAATATAAGCTAACCTAACCCAACCTAACCTCTCGGCGCTATTATTTGACAACATTCCTGGCGAGTTGCCCTCTACGTCACCGTGGGACTTTTATATACATCAATAACCTAATATAACCTAACTTAACCCAACCTAACCTTTCGGCGCTATTATTTGACAACATTCCTGGCGAGTTGGCCTCTACGTCTCCGTGGGGCCTTTATATACATCAATAACGTAATATAACCTAACCTAACACAACCCAACCTCTCGGCACTAATATTTCACAACATTCCTGGCGAGTTGGCCTCTACGTTTCCGTGGGGCTTTTATATACATCAATAACGTAATATAACCTAACCTAACCCAAAGTAACGTCTCGGAGGTAATGTTTAACCACATTCCTGTCTTGTTGGCCTCTACGTTTCCCTGAGACCTTTATATACATCAATAACGTAATATAACCTAACCTAACCCAACCTAACATCTCGGTACTAATATTTAACAACATTCCTGGCTTGTTGGCTTCTACGTCTCCGTGGGACTTTCATATCCATCAATAACGTAATTTAACCTAAAATAACCCAACTTAACATCTCGGCTGTAATATTTGACAACATTCCTGGCTTGTTGGCCTCTATGATTCCGTGGGACCTTTATATAGATCAATAACGTAATATAACCTAACCTAACCCAACCTAACATCTCCGCGGTAATGTTTGATAACATTACTGGCGAGTTGGCCTCTACGTCTCCGTGAGACCTTCATATCCATCAATAACGTAATTTAACCTAAAATAACCCAACTTAACATCTCGGCTGTAATATTTGACAACATTCCTGGCGAGTTGGCCTCTACGTATCCGTGAGACCTTCATATCCATCAATAACGTAATATAACCTTATATAACCCAACCTAACCTCTCGGCGCTATTATTTGACAACATTCCTGTCGAGTTGGCCTCTACGTCTCCGTGGGGCCTTCATATACATCAAAAACGTAATATAACCTAACCTAACCCAACCTAACATCTCGGCGGTAATATTTGACCACATTCCTGGCTTGTTGGCCTCTACGTCTCCGTGGGACCTTTATATACATCAATAACATAATACAACCTAACCTAACATCTCGGCGGTAATATCTGAAGACATTCCTGGCGAGTTGGCCGCTATGTCTCCGTGGGACCTTTATATACATCAATAACGTCATATATCCTCACCTAACCCAACCTATCATTTCGGCGGTAATATTTGACATCATTCCTGGCGAGTTGGCTTCTACGTCTCCGTGGGACCTTTATATACATGAATAACGTAATATAACCTAACCAAACCCAACCAAACATCTCGGCGGTAATATTTGACAACATTCCTGGCGAGTTGGCCTCTGCGTCTCCGTGGGACTTTTATATACATCAATAACGTAATACAACCTAACATCTCGGCGGTAATATTTGACAACATTCCTGGCGAGTTGGCTACTACGTCTCCGTGGGACCTTTATATACATCAATAACGTAATATATCCCAACCTAACCCAACCTGTCATATCGTCGGTAATATTTACCAACATTCCTGGCGGATGGCCTATACATCTCCGTGGGACATTCATATACATCAATGACGTAATATAACCTGACCTAACACAACCTAACATCTCGGCGGTAATATTTGACCACATTCCTGGCTTGTTGGCCTCTACGTCTCCGTGGGACCTTTATATACATCAATAACATAATACAACTTAACCTAACATCTCGGCGGTAATATTTGAAAACATTCCTGGCGAGTTGGCCTCTACGTCTCCGTGGGGCCTTTATATACATCAATAACGTAATATAACCTAACCTAACACAACCCAACCTCTCGGCACTAATGTTTCACAACATTCCTGGCGAGTTGGCCTCTACGTTTCCGTGGGGCTTTTATATACATCAATAACGTAATATAACCTAACCTAACCCAAAGTAACGTCTCGGAGGTAATGTTTAACCACATTCCTGTCTTGTTGGCCTCTACGTTTCCCTGAGACCTTTATATACATCAATAACGTAATATAACCTAACCTAACCCAACCTAACATCTCGGTACTAATATTTAACAACATTCCTGGCTTGTTGGCTTCTACGTCTCCGTGGGACTTTCATATCCATCAATAACGTAATTTAACCTAAAATAACCCAACTTAACATCTCGGCTGTAATATTCGACAACATTCCTGGCTTGTTGGCCTCTATGATTCCGTGGGACCTTTATATACATCAATAACGTAATATAACCTAACCTAACCCAACCTAACATCTCCGCGGTAATGTTTGATAACATTACTGGCGAGTTGGCCTCTACGTCTCCGTGAGACCTTCATATCCATCAATAACGTAATATAACCTTATATAACCCAACCTAACCTCTCGGCGCTATTATTTGACAACATTCCTGGCTAGTTGGCCTCTACGTCTCCGTGGGACCTTTATATACATCAATAACGTAATATAACCTAACCTAACACAACCCAACCTCTCGGCACTAATATTTCACAACATTCCTGGCTTGTTGGCTTCTACGTCTCCGTGGGACTTTCATATCCATCAATAACGTAATTTAACCTAAAATAACCCAACTTAACATCTCGGCTGTAATATTTGACAACATTCCTGGCGAGTTGGCCTCTACGTATCCGTGAGACCTTCATATCCATCAATAACGTAATATAACCTTAT
The DNA here is from genome assembly GCA_963969225.1 of Xylocopa violacea. Lineage (NCBI taxonomy): Eukaryota > Metazoa > Arthropoda > Insecta > Hymenoptera > Apidae > Xylocopa > Xylocopa violacea. Next base: position 2,224,216 of record CAXAJV010001011.1, on the reverse strand, counting down.
ATAACCCAACCTAACCTCTCGGCGCTATTATTTGACAACATTCCTGTCGAGTTGGCCTCTACGTCTCCGTGGGGCCTTCATATACATCAAAAACGTAATATAACCTAACCTAACCCAACCTAACATCTCGGCGGTAATATTTGACCACATTCCTGGCTTGTTGGCTTCTACGTCTCCGTGGGACCTTTATATACATCAATAACATAATACAACCTAACCTAACATCTCGGCGGTAATATCTGAAGACATTCCTGGCGAGTTGGCCGCTATGCCTCCGTGGGACCTTTATATACATCAATAACGTCATATATCCTCACCTAACCCAACCTATCATTTCGGCGGTAATATTTGACACCATTCCTGGCGAGTTGGCTTCTACGTCTCCGTGGGACCTTTATATACATGAATAACGTAATATAACCTAACCAAACCCAACCAAACATCTCGGCGGTAATATTTGACAACATTCCTGGCGAGTTGGCCTCTGCGTCTCCGTGGGACCTTTATATACATCAATAACGTAATATAACCCAACCTAACCAAACCTAATATCTCGGCGGTAATTTGTGACAACATTCCTGGCGGGTTGGCCTCTACGTCTCCGTGGGACCTTCATATACATCAAAAACGTAATATAACCTAACCTAACCCAACCTAACATCTCGGCGGTAATATTTGACCACATTCCTGGCTTGTTGGCCTCTACGTCTCCGTGGGACCTTTATATACATCAATAACATAATACAACCTAACCTAACATCTCGGCGGTAATATCTGAAGACATTCCTGGCGAGTTGGCCGTTATGTCTCCGTGGGACCTTTATATACATCAATAACGTCATATATCCTCACCTAACCCAACCTATCATTTCGGCGGTAATATTTGACACCATTCCTGGCGAGTTGGTTTCTACGTCTCCGTGGGACCTTTATATACATGAATAACGTAATATAACCTAACCAAACCCAACCTAACATCTCGGCGGTAATACTTGACAACATTCCTGGCGAGTTGAACTCTAGGTCTCAGTGGGTCCTTTATATACATCAATAACGTAATATAAACTAACCTAACCCAATCTAACATCTCGGTGGTAATATTTGACCACATTCCTGGCTTGTTGGCCTCTACGTCTCCGTGGGACCTTTATATACATTAATAACGTAATACAACCTAACCAAACCCAACCAAACATCTCGGCGGTAATATTTGACAACATTCCTGGCGAGTTGGCCTCTGCGTCTCCGTGGGACCTTTATATACATCAATAACGTAATATAACCCAACCTAACCAAACCTAATATCTCGGCGGTAATATGTGACAACATTCCTGGAGAGTTGGCTACTACGTCTCCGTGGGACCTTTATATACATCAATAACGTAATATAACCTAACCTAACCCAATCTAACATCTCGGCGGTAATGTTTGACCACATTCCTGGCGAGTTGGCCCCTACGTCTCCGTGACTCCTTCATATACATCAATGACCTAATATACCCTAACCTAACCCAACCTATCATCTCGGCGGTAATATTTGACCACATTTCCTGGCTTGTTGTCCTCTACGTCTCCGTGGGACCTTTATATGCATCAATAGCGTAATATAACCTAACCTAACCCAACCTAATATCTCGAGGGTAATATTTGACAACATTCCTGGCGAGTTGGCTACTACGTCTCCGTGGGACCTTTATATACATGAATAACGTAATATAACCTAACCTAACCCAACCTATCATATCGACGGTAATATTTACCAACATTCCTGGCGGATGGCCTATACATCTCCGCGGGACCCTTATATACATCAATAACGTCATATGACCTAACCTAACCCAACCTAACATCTCGGCGGTAATATTTGGCAACACTCCTGGCTTATTGGCTTCTGCGTCTCCGTCGGACCTTTATACACATCAATAACGTAATATAACCTAATCTAACACAACCTATAATTTCTGCGGTAATATTTGACAACATTCCTGGCGAGTTGGACCCTACGTTTCCGTGGGACTTTCATATACATCAATGACGTAATGTAACCTGACCTAACCCAACCTAACATCTCGGCGGTAATATTTGACCACATTCCTGGCTTGTTGGCCTCTACGTCTCCGTGGGACCTTTATATACATCAATAACATAATACAACCTAACCTAACATCTCCGCGGTAATATCTGAAGGCATTCCTGGCGAGTTGGCCGCTATGTCTCCGTGGGACCTTTATATACATCAATAACGTAATATATCCTAACCTAACCCAACCTATCATTTCGGCGGTAATATTTGACACCATTCCTGGCGAGTTGGCTTCTACGTCTCCGTGGAACCTTTATATACATGAATAACGTAATATAACCTAACCAAACCCAACCTAACATCTCGGCGGTAATATTTGACAACATTCCTGGCGAGTTGGCCTCTACGTCTCCGTGAGGCCTTCATATCCATCAATAACGTAATATAACCTTATATAACCCAACCTAACCTCCCGGCGCTATTATTTGACAATATTCCTTGCGAGCTGGCCTCTACGTCTCCGTGGGAGTTTTATATACACCAATAACGTAATATAACCTAACCTAACACAACGCAACCTCTCGGCACTAATATTTGACAATATTCCTGGCGAGTTGGCCTCTTCGTTTCCGTGGGGCTTTTACATACATCAATAACGTAATATAACCTAACCTAACCCAACCTAAACTTTCGGCGCTATTATTTGCCAAATTCCTGGCGAGTTGGCTTCTACGTCTCCGTGGGACTTTTATATACATCAATAACCTAATATAACCTAACTTAACCCAACCTAACCTTTCGGCGCTATTATTTGACAACATTCCTGGCGAGTTGGCCTCTACGTCTCCGTGGGGCCTTTATATACATCAATAACGTAATATAACCTAACCTAACACAACCCAACCTCTCGGCACTAATATTTCACAACATTCCTGGCGAGTTGCCCTCTACGTCACCGTGGGACTTTTATATACATCAATAACCTAATATAACCTAACTTAACCCAACCTAACCTTTCGGCGCTATTATTTGACAACATTCCTGGCGAGTTGGCCTCTACGTCTCCGTGGGGCCTTTATATACATCAATAACGTAATATAACCTAACCTAACACAACCCAACCTCTCGGCAGTAATATTTCACAACATTCCTGGCGAGTTGGCCTCTACGTTTCCGTGGGGCTTTTATATACATCAATAACGTAATATAACCTAACCTAACCCAAAGTAACGTCTCGGAGGTAATGTTTAACCACATTCCTGTCTTGTTGGCCTCTACGTTTCCCTGAGACCTTTATATACATCAATAACGTAATATAACCTAACCTAACCCAACCTAACATCTCGGTACTAATATTTAACAACATTCCTGGCTTGTTGGCTTCTACGTCTCCGTGGGACTTTCATATCCATCAATAACGTAATTTAACCTAAAATAACCCAACTTAACATCTCGGCTGTAATATTTGACAACATTCCTGGCTTGTTGGCCTCTATGATTCCGTGGGACCTTTATATAGATCAATAACGTAATATAACCTAACCTAACCCAACCTAACATCTCCGCGGTAATGTTTGATAACATTACTGGCGAGTTGGCCTCTACGTCTCCGTGAGACCTTCATATCCATCAATAACGTAATTTAACCTAAAATAACCCAACTTAACATCTCGGCTGTAATATTTGACAACATTCCTGGCGAGTTGGCCTCTACGTATCCGTGAGACCTTCATATCCATCAATAACGTAATATAACCTTATATAACCCAACCTAACCTCTCGGCGCTATTATTTGACAACATTCCTGTCGAGTTGGCCTCTACGTCTCCGTGGGGCCTTCATATACATCAAAAACGTAATATAACCTAACCTAACCCAACCTAACATCTCGGCGGTAATATTTGACCACATTCCTGGCTTGTTGGCCTCTACGTCTCCGTGGGACCTTTATATACATCAATAACATAATACAACCTAACCTAACATCTCGGCGGTAATATCTGAAGACATTCCTGGCGAGTTGGCCGCTATGTCTCCGTGGGACCTTTATATACATCAATAACGTCATATATCCTCACCTAACCCAACCTATCATTTCGGCGGTAATATTTGACATCATTCCTGGCGAGTTGGCTTCTACGTCTCCGTGGGACCTTTATATACATGAATAACGTAATATAACCTAACCAAACCCAACCAAACATCTCGGCGGTAATATTTGACAACATTCCTGGCGAGTTGGCCTCTGCGTCTCCGTGGGACTTTTATATACATCAATAACGTAATACAACCTAACATCTCGGCGGTAATATTTGACAACATTCCTGGCGAGTTGGCTACTACGTCTCCGTGGGACCTTTATATACATCAATAACGTAATATATCCCAACCTAACCCAACCTGTCATATCGTCGGTAATATTTACCAACATTCCTGGCGGATGGCCTATACATCTCCGTGGGACATTCATATACATCAATGACGTAATATAACCTGACCTAACACAACCTAACATCTCGGCGGTAATATTTGACCACATTCCTGGCTTGTTGGCCTCTACGTCTCCGTGGGACCTTTATATACATCAATAACATAATACAACTTAACCTAACATCTCGGCGGTAATATTTGAAAACATTCCTGGCGAGTTGGCCTCTACGTCTCCGTGGGGCCTTTATATACATCAATAACGTAATATAACCTAACCTAACACAACCCAACCTCTCGGCACTAATATTTCACAACATTCCTGGCGAGTTGGCCTCTACGTTTCCGTGGGGCTTTTATATACATCAATAACGTAATATAACCTAACCTAACCCAAAGTAACGTCTCGGAGGTAATGTTTAACCACATTCCTGTCTTGTTGGCCTCTACGTTTCCCTGAGACCTTTATATACATCAATAACGTAATATAACCTAACCTAACCCAACCTAACATCTCGGTACTAATATTTAACAACATTCCTGGCTTGTTGGCTTCTACGTCTCCGTGGGACTTTCATATCCATCAATAACGTAATTTAACCTAAAATAACCCAACTTAACATCTCGGCTGTAATATTCGACAACATTCCTGGCTTGTTGGCCTCTATGATTCCGTGGGACCTTTATATACATCAATAACGTAATATAACCTAACCTAACCCAACCTAACATCTCCGCGGTAATGTTTGATAACATTACTGGCGAGTTGGCCTCTACGTCTCCGTGAGACCTTCATATCCATCAATAACGTAATATAACCTTATATAACCCAACCTAACCTCTCGGCGCTATTATTTGACAACATTCCTGGCTAGTTGGCCTCTACGTCTCCGTGGGACCTTTATATACATCAATAACGTAATATAACCTAACCTAACACAACCCAACCTCTCGGCACTAATATTTCACAACATTCCTGGCTTGTTGGCTTCTACGTCTCCGTGGGACTTTCATATCCATCAATAACGTAATTTAAGCTAAAATAACCCAACTTAACATCTCGGCTGTAATATTTGACAACATTCCTGGCGAGTTGGCCTCTACGTATCCGTGGGACCTTTATATACATCAATAACGTAATATAACCCAACCTAACCCAACCTAACATCTCGGCGGTAATATTTGACAACATTCCTGGCGAGTTGGCCTCTACGTCTCCGTGAGGCCTTCATATCCATCAATAACGTAATATAACCTTATATAACCCAACCTAACCTCTCGGCGCTATTATTTGACAATATTCCTTGCGAGCTGGCCTCTACGTCTTCGTGGGAGTTTTATATACACCAATAACGTAATATAACCTAACCTAACACAACGCAACCTCTCGGCACTAATATTTGACAATATTCCTGGCGAGTTGGCCTCTTCGTTTCCGTGGGGCTTTTACATACATCAATAACGTAATATAACCTATCCTAACCCAACCTAAACTTTCGGCGCTATTATTTGCCAATTCCTGGCGAGTTGGCCTCTACGTTTCCGTGGGACTTTTATATACATCAATAACCTAATATAACCTAGCTTAACCCAACCTAACCTTTCGGCGCTATTATTTGACAACATTCCTGGCGAGTTGGCCTCTACGTCTCCGTGGGGCCTTTATATACATCAATAACGTAATATAACCTAACCTAACACAACCCAACCTCTCGGCACTAATATTTCACAACATTCCTGGCGAGTTGGCCTCTACGTTTCCGTGGGGCTTTTATATACATCAATAACGTAATATAACCTAACCTAACCCAAAGTAACGTCTCGGAGGTAATGTTTAACCACATTCCTGGCTTGTTAGCCTCTACGTTTCCATGAGACCTTTATATACATCAATAACGTAATATAACCTAACCTAACCCAACCTAACATCTCGGTACTAATATTTAACAACATTCCTGGCTTGTTGGCCTCTACGTCTCCGTGAGACCTTCATATCCATCAATAACGTAATATAACCTTATATAACCCAACCGAACCTCTCGGCGCTATTATTTGACAACATTCCTGGCTAGTTGGCCTCTACGTTTCCGTGGGGCTTTTACATACATCAATAACCTAATATAACCTAACTTAATCCAACCTAACCTTTCGGCGCTATTATTTGACAACATTCCTGGCGAGTTGGCCTCTACGTTTCCGTGGGACTTTTATATACATCAATAACCTAATATAACCTAGCTTAACCCAACCTAACCTTTCGGCGTTATTATTTGACAACATTCCTGGCGAGTTGGCCTCTACGTCTCCGTGGGGCCTTTATATACATCAATAACGTAATATAACCTAACCTAACACAACCCAACCTCTCGGCACTAATATTTCACAACATTCCTGGCGAGTTGGCCTCTACGTTTCCGTGGGGCTTTTATATACATCAATAACGTAATATAACCTAACCTAACCCAAAGTAACGTCTCGGAGGTAATGTTTAACCACATTCCTGGCTTGTTAGCCTCTACGTTTCCATGAGACCTTTATATACATCAATAACGTAATATAACCTAACCTAACCCAACCTAACATCTCGGTACTAATATTTAACAACATTCCTGGCTGGTTGGCTTCTACGTCTCCGTGGGACTTTCATATCCATCAATAACGTAATTTAACCTAAAATAACCCAACTTAACATCTCGGCTGTAATATTTGACAACATTCCTGGCTTGTTGGCCTCTATGATTCCGTGGGACCTTTATATACATCAATAACGTAATATAACCTAACCTAACCCAACCTAACCTCTCGGCGCTATTATTTGACAACATTCCTGGCGAGTTGCCCTCTACGTCACCGTGGGACTTTTATATACATCAATAACCTAATATAACCTAACTTAACCCAACCTAACCTTTCGGCGCTGTTATTTGACAATATTCCTGGCGAGTTGGCCTCTACGTCTCCGTGGGGCCTTTATATACATCAATAACGTAATATAACCTAACCTAACACAACCCAACCTCTCGGCACTAATATTTCACAACATTCCTGGCGAGTTGGCCTCTACGTTTCCGTGGGGCTTTTATATACATCAATAACGTAATATAACCTAACCTAACCCAAAGTAACGTCTCGGAGGTAATGTTTAACCACATTCCTGTCTTGTTGGCCTCTACGTTTCCCTGAGACCTTTATATACATCAATAACGTAATATAACCTAACCTAACCCAACCTAACATCTCGGTACTAATATTTAACAACATTCCTGGCTTGTTGGCTTCTACGTCTCCGTGGGACTTTCATATCCATCAATAACGTAATTTAACCTAAAATAACCCAACTTAACATCTCGGCTGTAATATTTGACAACATTCCTGGCTTGTTGGCCTCTATGATTCCGTGGGACCTTTATATACATCAATAACGTAATATAACCTAACCTAACCAAACCTAACATCTCGGCGGTAATTTGTGACAACATTCCTGGCGGGTTGGCCTCTACGTCTCCGTGGGACCTTCATATACATCAATACCGTAATATAGCCTAAGCTAACTCAACCTAACATCCCGGCGGTAATATTTGACTGCATTCCTGGAGAGTTGGCTACTACGTCTCCGTGGGACCTTTATATACATCAATAACGTAATATAACCTAACCTAACCCAATCTAACATCTCGGCGGTAATATTTGACCACATTCCTGGCTCGTTGGCCTCTACGTCTCCGTGGTACCTTTATATATATCAATAACGTAATATAACCAAACCTAACCCAACCTAACATGTCGGCGGTAATATTTAACAACATTCGTGGCGAGTTGGCCTCTACGTCTCCGTGGGACCTTTATATACATCAATAAGGAAATATAAAGTAACCTAACCCAACCTAACCTCTCGGGGTACCATTTAGCCACATTCCTTGATTGTCGGGACCTACTTCTCGGTGGGAACACTGTATAGATCTATGACGTAATACAACCTAACCTAACCCAACCTAACCTCTCGGGGTACCATTTAGCCACATTCCTTGATTGTCGGGACCTACTTCTCGGAGGGAACACTGTATACATCTATGACGTAATACAACCTAACCTAAACCAACTTAACATTTCGGCGGTAATATTTGACACCATTCCTGGCGAGTTGGCCTCTACGTTTCCGTGGGACTTTTATATACATCAATAACGTAATACAACTTAACATAACCAACCTAACATCTCGGCGGTAATATTTGACAACATTCCTGGCGAGTTGGCTACTACGTCTCCGTGGGACCTTTATATACATCAATAACGTAATATATCCCAACCTAACCCAACCTGTCATATCGTCGGTAATATTTACCAACATTCCTGGCGGATGGCCTATACATCTCCGTGGGACATTCATATACATCAATGACGTAATATAACCTGACCTAACACAACCTAACATCTCGGCGGTAATATTTGACCACATTCCTGGCTTGTTGGCCTCTACGTCTCCGTGGGACCTTTATATACATCAATAACATAATACAACTTAACCTAACATCTCGGCGGTAATATTTGAAAACATTCCTGGCGAGTTGGCCTCTACGTCTCCGTGGGGCCTTTATATACATCAATAACGTAATATAACCTAACCTAACACAACCCAACCTCTCGGCACTAATGTTTCACAACATTCCTGGCGAGTTGGCCTCTACGTTTCCGTGGGGCTTTTATATACATCAATAACGTAATATAACCTAACCTAACCCAAAGTAACGTCTCGGAGGTAATGTTTAACCACATTCCTGTCTTGTTGGCCTCTACGTTTCCCTGAGACCTTTATATACATCAATAACGTAATATAACCTAACCTAACCCAACCTAACATCTCGGTACTAATATTTAACAACATTCCTGGCTTGTTGGCTTCTACGTCTCCGTGGGACTTTCATATCCATCAATAACGTAATTTAACCTAAAATAACCCAACTTAACATCTCGGCTGTAATATTCGACAACATTCCTGGCTTGTTGGCCTCTATGATTCCGTGGGACCTTTATATACATCAATAACGTAATATAACCTAACCTAACCCAACCTAACATCTCCGCGGTAATGTTTGATAACATTACTGGCGAGTTGGCCTCTACGTCTCCGTGAGACCTTCATATCCATCAATAACGTAATATAACCTTATATAACCCAACCTAACCTCTCGGCGCTATTATTTGACAACATTCCTGGCTAGTTGGCCTCTACGTCTCCGTGGGACCTTTATATACATCAATAACGTAATATAACCTAACCTAACACAACCCAACCTCTCGGCACTAATATTTCACAACATTCCTGGCTTGTTGGCTTCTACGTCTCCGTGGGACTTTCATATCCATCAATAACGTAATTTAACCTAAAATAACCCAACTTAACATCTCGGCTGTAATATTTGACAACATTCCTGGCGAGTTGGCCTCTACGTATCCGTGAGACCTTCATATCCATCAATAACGTAATATAACCTTATATAACCCAACCTAACCTCTCGGCGCTATTATTTGACAACATTCCTGTCGAGTTGGCCTCTACGTCTCCGTGGGGCCTTCATATACATCAAAAACGTAATATAACCTAACCTAACCCAACCTAACATCTCGGCGGTAATATTTGACCACATTCCTGGCTTGTTGGCTTCTACGTCTCCGTGGGACCTTTATATACATCAATAACATAATACAACCTAACCTAACATCTCGGCGGTAATATCTGAAGACATTCCTGGCGAGTTGGCCGCTATGCCTCCGTGGGACCTTTATATACATCAATAACGTCATATATCCTCACCTAACCCAACCTATCATTTCGGCGGTAATATTTGACACCATTCCTGGCGAGTTGGCTTCTACGTCTCCGTGGGACCTTTATATACATGAATAACGTAATATAACCTAACCAAACCCAACCAAACATCTCGGCGGTAATATTTGACAACATTCCTGGCGAGTTGGCCTCTGCGTCTCCGTGGGACCTTTATATACATCAATAACGTAATATAACCCAACCTAACCAAACCTAATATCTCGGCGGTAATTTGTGACAACATTCCTGGCGGGTTGGCCTCTACGTCTCCGTGGGACCTTCATATACATCAAAAACGTAATATAACCTAACCTAACCCAACCTAACATCTCGGCGGTAATATTTGACCACATTCCTGGCTTGTTGGCCTCTACGTCTCCGTGGGACCTTTATATACATCAATAACATAATACAACCTAACCTAACATCTCGGCGGTAATATCTGAAGACATTCCTGGCGAGTTGGCCGTTATGTCTCCGTGGGACCTTTATATACATCAATAACGTCATATATCCTCACCTAACCCAACCTATCATTTCGGCGGTAATATTTGACACCATTCCTGGCGAGTTGGTTTCTACGTCTCCGTGGGACCTTTATATACATGAATAACGTAATATAACCTAACCAAACCCAACCTAACATCTCGGCGGTAATACTTGACAACATTCCTGGCGAGTTGAACTCTAGGTCTCAGTGGGTCCTTTATATACATCAATAACGTAATATAAACTAACCTAACCCAATCTAACATCTCGGTGGTAATATTTGACCACATTCCTGGCTTGTTGGCCTCTACGTCTCCGTGGGACCTTTATATACATTAATAACGTAATACAACCTAACCAAACCCAACCAAACATCTCGGCGGTAATATTTGACAACATTCCTGGCGAGTTGGCCTCTGCGTCTCCGTGGGACCTTTATATACATCAATAACGTAATATAACCCAACCTAACCAAACCTAATATCTCGGCGGTAATATGTGACAACATTCCTGGAGAGTTGGCTACTACGTCTCCGTGGGACCTTTATATACATCAATAACGTAATATAACCTAACCTAACCCAATCTAACATCTCGGCGGTAATGTTTGACCACATTCCTGGCGAGTTGGCCCCTACGTCTCCGTGACTCCTTCATATACATCAATGACCTAATATACCCTAACCTAACCCAACCTATCATCTCGGCGGTAATATTTGACCACATTTCCTGGCTTGTTGTCCTCTACGTCTCCGTGGGACCTTTATATGCATCAATAGCGTAATATAACCTAACCTAACCCAACCTAATATCTCGAGGGTAATATTTGACAACATTCCTGGCGAGTTGGCTACTACGTCTCCGTGGGACCTTTATATACATGAATAACGTAATATAACCTAACCTAACCCAACCTATCATATCGACGGTAATATTTACCAACATTCCTGGCGGATGGCCTATACATCTCCGCGGGACCCTTATATACATCAATAACGTCATATGACCTAACCTAACCCAACCTAACATCTCGGCGGTAATATTTGGCAACACTCCTGGCTTATTGGCTTCTGCGTCTCCGTCGGACCTTTATACACATCAATAACGTAATATAACCTAATCTAACACAACCTATAATTTCTGCGGTAATATTTGACAACATTCCTGGCGAGTTGGACCCTACGTTTCCGTGGGACTTTCATATACATCAATGACGTAATGTAACCTGACCTAACCCAACCTAACATCTCGGCGGTAATATTTGACCACATTCCTGGCTTGTTGGCCTCTACGTCTCCGTGGGACCTTTATATACATCAATAACATAATACAACCTAACCTAACATCTCCGCGGTAATATCTGAAGGCATTCCTGGCGAGTTGGCCGCTATGTCTCCGTGGGACCTTTATATACATCAATAACGTAATATATCCTAACCTAACCCAACCTATCATTTCGGCGGTAATATTTGACACCATTCCTGGCGAGTTGGCTTCTACGTCTCCGTGGAACCTTTATATACATGAATAACGTAATATAACCTAACCAAACCCAACCTAACATCTCGGCGGTAATATTTGACAACATTCCTGGCGAGTTGGCCTCTACGTCTCCGTGAGGCCTTCATATCCATCAATAACGTAATATAACCTTATATAACCCAACCTAACCTCCCGGCGCTATTATTTGACAATATTCCTTGCGAGCTGGCCTCTACGTCTCCGTGGGAGTTTTATATACACCAATAACGTAATATAACCTAACCTAACACAACGCAACCTCTCGGCACTAATATTTGACAATATTCCTGGCGAGTTGGCCTCTTCGTTTCCGTGGGGCTTTTACATACATCAATAACGTAATATAACCTAACCTAACCCAACCTAAACTTTCGGCGCTATTATTTGCCAAATTCCTGGCGAGTTGGCTTCTACGTCTCCGTGGGACTTTTATATACATCAATAACCTAATATAACCTAACTTAACCCAACCTAACCTTTCGGCGCTATTATTTGACAACATTCCTGGCGAGTTGGCCTCTACGTCTCCGTGGGGCCTTTATATACATCAATAACGTAATATAACCTAACCTAACACAACCCAACCTCTCGGCACTAATATTTCACAACATTCCTGGCGAGTTGCCCTCTACGTCACCGTGGGACTTTTATATACATCAATAACCTAATATAACCTAACTTAACCCAACCTAACCTTTCGGCGCTATTATTTGACAACATTCCTGGCGAGTTGGCCTCTACGTCTCCGTGGGGCCTTTATATACATCAATAACGTAATATAACCTAACCTAACACAACCCAACCTCTCGGCAGTAATATTTCACAACATTCCTGGCGAGTTGGCCTCTACGTTTCCGTGGGGCTTTTATATACATCAATAACGTAATATAACCTAACCTAACCCAAAGTAACGTCTCGGAGGTAATGTTTAACCACATTCCTGTCTTGTTGGCCTCTACGTTTCCCTGAGACCTTTATATACATCAATAACGTAATATAACCTAACCTAACCCAACCTAACATCTCGGTACTAATATTTAACAACATTCCTGGCTTGTTGGCTTCTACGTCTCCGTGGGACTTTCATATCCATCAATAACGTAATTTAACCTAAAATAACCCAACTTAACATCTCGGCTGTAATATTTGACAACATTCCTGGCTTGTTGGCCTCTATGATTCCGTGGGACCTTTATATAGATCAATAACGTAATATAACCTAACCTAACCCAACCTAACATCTCCGCGGTAATGTTTGATAACATTACTGGCGAGTTGGCCTCTACGTCTCCGTGAGACCTTCATATCCATCAATAACGTAATTTAACCTAAAATAACCCAACTTAACATCTCGGCTGTAATATTTGACAACATTCCTGGCGAGTTGGCCTCTACGTATCCGTGAGACCTTCATATCCATCAATAACGTAATATAACCTTATATAACCCAACCTAACCTCTCGGCGCTATTATTTGACAACATTCCTGTCGAGTTGGCCTCTACGTCTCCGTGGGGCCTTCATATACATCAAAAACGTAATATAACCTAACCTAACCCAACCTAACATCTCGGCGGTAATATTTGACCACATTCCTGGCTTGTTGGCCTCTACGTCTCCGTGGGACCTTTATATACATCAATAACATAATACAACCTAACCTAACATCTCGGCGGTAATATCTGAAGACATTCCTGGCGAGTTGGCCGCTATGTCTCCGTGGGACCTTTATATACATCAATAACGTCATATATCCTCACCTAACCCAACCTATCATTTCGGCGGTAATATTTGACATCATTCCTGGCGAGTTGGCTTCTACGTCTCCGTGGGACCTTTATATACATGAATAACGTAATATAACCTAACCAAACCCAACCAAACATCTCGGCGGTAATATTTGACAACATTCCTGGCGAGTTGGCCTCTGCGTCTCCGTGGGACTTTTATATACATCAATAACGTAATACAACCTAACATCTCGGCGGTAATATTTGACAACATTCCTGGCGAGTTGGCTACTACGTCTCCGTGGGACCTTTATATACATCAATAACGTAATATATCCCAACCTAACCCAACCTGTCATATCGTCGGTAATATTTACCAACATTCCTGGCGGATGGCCTATACATCTCCGTGGGACATTCATATACATCAATGACGTAATATAACCTGACCTAACACAACCTAACATCTCGGCGGTAATATTTGACCACATTCCTGGCTTGTTGGCCTCTACGTCTCCGTGGGACCTTTATATACATCAATAACATAATACAACTTAACCTAACATCTCGGCGGTAATATTTGAAAACATTCCTGGCGAGTTGGCCTCTACGTCTCCGTGGGGCCTTTATATACATCAATAACGTAATATAACCTAACCTAACACAACCCAACCTCTCGGCACTAATATTTCACAACATTCCTGGCGAGTTGGCCTCTACGTTTCCGTGGGGCTTTTATATACATCAATAACGTAATATAACCTAACCTAACCCAAAGTAACGTCTCGGAGGTAATGTTTAACCACATTCCTGTCTTGTTGGCCTCTACGTTTCCCTGAGACCTTTATATACATCAATAACGTAATATAACCTAACCTAACCCAACCTAACATCTCGGTACTAATATTTAACAACATTCCTGGCTTGTTGGCTTCTACGTCTCCGTGGGACTTTCATATCCATCAATAACGTAATTTAACCTAAAATAACCCAACTTAACATCTCGGCTGTAATATTCGACAACATTCCTGGCTTGTTGGCCTCTATGATTCCGTGGGACCTTTATATACATCAATAACGTAATATAACCTAACCTAACCCAACCTAACATCTCCGCGGTAATGTTTGATAACATTACTGGCGAGTTGGCCTCTACGTCTCCGTGAGACCTTCATATCCATCAATAACGTAATATAACCTTATATAACCCAACCTAACCTCTCGGCGCTATTATTTGACAACATTCCTGGCTAGTTGGCCTCTACGTCTCCGTGGGACCTTTATATACATCAATAACGTAATATAACCTAACCTAACACAACCCAACCTCTCGGCACTAATATTTCACAACATTCCTGGCTTGTTGGCTTCTACGTCTCCGTGGGACTTTCATATCCATCAATAACGTAATTTAAGCTAAAATAACCCAACTTAACATCTCGGCTGTAATATTTGACAACATTCCTGGCGAGTTGGCCTCTACGTATCCGTGGGACCTTTATATACATCAATAACGTAATATAACCCAACCTAACCCAACCTAACATCTCGGCGGTAATATTTGACAACATTCCTGGCGAGTTGGCCTCTACGTCTCCGTGAGGCCTTCATATCCATCAATAACGTAATATAACCTTATATAACCCAACCTAACCTCTCGGCGCTATTATTTGACAATATTCCTTGCGAGCTGGCCTCTACGTCTTCGTGGGAGTTTTATATACACCAATAACGTAATATAACCTAACCTAACACAACGCAACCTCTCGGCACTAATATTTGACAATATTCCTGGCGAGTTGGCCTCTTCGTTTCCGTGGGGCTTTTACATACATCAATAACGTAATATAACCTATCCTAACCCAACCTAAACTTTCGGCGCTATTATTTGCCAATTCCTGGCGAGTTGGCCTCTACGTTTCCGTGGGACTTTTATATACATCAATAACCTAATATAACCTAGCTTAACCCAACCTAACCTTTCGGCGCTATTATTTGACAACATTCCTGGCGAGTTGGCCTCTACGTCTCCGTGGGGCCTTTATATACATCAATAACGTAATATAACCTAACCTAACACAACCCAACCTCTCGGCACTAATATTTCACAACATTCCTGGCGAGTTGGCCTCTACGTTTCCGTGGGGCTTTTATATACATCAATAACGTAATATAACCTAACCTAACCCAAAGTAACGTCTCGGAGGTAATGTTTAACCACATTCCTGGCTTGTTAGCCTCTACGTTTCCATGAGACCTTTATATACATCAATAACGTAATATAACCTAACCTAACCCAACCTAACATCTCGGTACTAATATTTAACAACATTCCTGGCTTGTTGGCCTCTACGTCTCCGTGAGACCTTCATATCCATCAATAACGTAATATAACCTTATATAACCCAACCGAACCTCTCGGCGCTATTATTTGACAACATTCCTGGCTAGTTGGCCTCTACGTTTCCGTGGGGCTTTTACATACATCAATAACCTAATATAACCTAACTTAATCCAACCTAACCTTTCGGCGCTATTATTTGAGAACATTCCTGGCGAGTTGGCCTCTACGTTTCCGTGGGACTTTTATATACATCAATAACCTAATATAACCTAGCTTAACCCAACCTAACCTTTCGGCGTTATTATTTGACAACATTCCTGGCGAGTTGGCCTCTACGTCTCCGTGGGGCCTTTATATACATCAATAACGTAATATAACCTAACCTAACACAACCCAACCTCTCGGCACTAATATTTCACAACATTCCTGGCGAGTTGGCCTCTACGTTTCCGTGGGGCTTTTATATACATCAATAACGTAATATAACCTAACCTAACCCAAAGTAACGTCTCGGAGGTAATGTTTAACCACATTCCTGGCTTGTTAGCCTCTACGTTTCCATGAGACCTTTATATACATCAATAACGTAATATAACCTAACCTAACCCAACCTAACATCTCGGTACTAATATTTAACAACATTCCTGGCTGGTTGGCTTCTACGTCTCCGTGGGACTTTCATATCCATCAATAACGTAATTTAACCTAAAATAACCCAACTTAACATCTCGGCTGTAATATTTGACAACATTCCTGGCTTGTTGGCCTCTATGATTCCGTGGGACCTTTATATACATCAATAACGTAATATAACCTAACCTAACCCAACCTAACCTCTCGGCGCTATTATTTGACAACATTCCTGGCGAGTTGCCCTCTACGTCACCGTGGGACTTTTATATACATCAATAACCTAATATAACCTAACTTAACCCAACCTAACCTTTCGGCGCTGTTATTTGACAATATTCCTGGCGAGTTGGCCTCTACGTCTCCGTGGGGCCTTTATATACATCAATAACGTAATATAACCTAACCTAACACAACCCAACCTCTCGGCACTAATATTTCACAACATTCCTGGCGAGTTGGCCTCTACGTTTCCGTGGGGCTTTTATATACATCAATAACGTAATATAACCTAACCTAACCCAAAGTAACGTCTCGGAGGTAATGTTTAACCACATTCCTGTCTTGTTGGCCTCTACGTTTCCCTGAGACCTTTATATACATCAATAACGTAATATAACCTAACCTAACCCAACCTAACATCTCGGTACTAATATTTAACAACATTCCTGGCTTGTTGGCTTCTACGTCTCCGTGGGACTTTCATATCCATCAATAACGTAATTTAACCTAAAATAACCCAACTTAACATCTCGGCTGTAATATTTGACAACATTCCTGGCTTGTTGGCCTCTATGATTCCGTGGGACCTTTATATACATCAATAACGTAATATAACCTAACCTAACCAAACCTAACATCTCGGCGGTAATTTGTGACAACATTCCTGGCGGGTTGGCCTCTACGTCTCCGTGGGACCTTCATATACATCAATACCGTAATATAGCCTAAGCTAACTCAACCTAACATCCCGGCGGTAATATTTGACTGCATTCCTGGAGAGTTGGCTACTACGTCTCCGTGGGACCTTTATATACATCAATAACGTAATATAACCTAACCTAACCCAATCTAACATCTCGGCGGTAATATTTGACCACATTCCTGGCTCGTTGGCCTCTACGTCTCCGTGGTACCTTTATATATATCAATAACGTAATATAACCAAACCTAACCCAACCTAACATGTCGGCGGTAATATTTAACAACATTCGTGGCGAGTTGGCCTCTACGTCTCCGTGGGACCTTTATATACATCAATAAGGAAATATAAAGTAACCTAACCCAACCTAACCTCTCGGGGTACCATTTAGCCACATTCCTTGATTGTCGGGACCTACTTCTCGGTGGGAACACTGTATAGATCTATGACGTAATACAACCTAACCTAACCCAACCTAACCTCTCGGGGTACCATTTAGCCACATTCCTTGATTGTCGGGACCTACTTCTCGGAGGGAACACTGTATACATCTATGACGTAATACAACCTAACCTAAACCAACTTAACATTTCGGCGGTAATATTTGACACCATTCCTGGCGAGTTGGCCTCTACGTTTCCGTGGGACTTTTATATACATCAATAACGTAATACAACTTAACATAACCAACCTAACATCTCGGCGGTAATATTTGACAACATTCCTGGCGAGTTGGCTACTACGTCTCCGTGGGACCTTTATATACATCAATAACGTAATATATCCCAACCTAACCCAACCTGTCATATCGTCGGTAATATTTACCAACATTCCTGGCGGATGGCCTATACATCTCCGTGGGACCCTTATATACATCAATAACGTCATATGACCTAACCTAACCCAACCTAACATCTCGGCGGTAATATTTGTCAATACTCCTGGCTTGTTGGCCTCTACGTCCCTCTGGGACCTTTATACACATCAATAACGTAATATAACCTAATCTAACCCAACCTATAATCTCGGCGGTAATATTTGACAACATTTCTGGCGAGTTGGCCCCTACGTCTCCGTGGGACTTTCATATACATCAATGACGTAATATAACCTGACCTAACACAACCTAACATCTCGGCGGTAATATTTGACCACATTCCTGGCTTGTTGGCCTCTACGTCTCCGTGGGACCTTTATATACATCAATAACATATTACAACTTAACCTAACATCTCGGCGGTAATATTTGAAAACATTCCTGGCGAGTTGGCATCTATGTCTCCGTGGGACCTTTATATACATCAATAACGTAATATAACCTAACCTAACACAACCTAACACCTCGGCGGTAATATTTGACAACATTCCTGGCGAGTGGGCTTCTACTTCTCCGTGGGTCCTTTATATACATCAATAACGTAATATAAACTAACCTAACCCAATCTAACATCTCGGTGGTAATATTTGACCACATTCCTGGCTTGTTGGCCTCTACGTCTTCGTGGGACCTTTATATACATTAATAACGTAATACAACCTAACCAAACCCAACCAAACATCTCGGCGGTAATATTTGACAACATTCCTGGCGAGTTGGCCTCTGCGTCTCCGTGGGACCTTTATATACATCAATAACGTAATATAACCCAACCTAACCCAACCTAACATCTCGGCGGTAATATTTCACAACATTCCTGGCGAGTTGGCCTCTACGTCTCCGTGAGGCCTTCATATCCATCAATAACGTAATATAACCTTATATAACCCAACCTAACCTCTCGGCGCTATTATTTGACAATATTCCTTGCGAGCTGGCCTCTACGTCTCCGTGGGAGTTTTATATACACCAATAACGTAATATAACCTAACCTAACACAACGCAACCTCTCGGCACTAATATTTGACAATATTCCTGGCGAGTTGGCCTCTTCGTTTCCGTGGGGCTTTTACATACATCAATAACGTAATATAACCTAACCTAACCCAACCTAAACTTTCGGCGCTATTATTTGCCAAATTCCTGGCGAGTTGGCCTCTACGTTTCCGTGGGACTTTTATATACATCAATAACCTAATATAACCTAGCTTAACCCAACCTAACCTTTCGGCGCTATTATTTGACAACATTTCTGGCGAGTTGGCCTCTACGTCTCCGTGGGGCCTTTATATACATCAATAACGTAATATAACCTAACCTAACACAACCCAACCTCTCGGCACTAATATTTCACAACATTCCTGGCGAGTTGGCCTCTACGTTTCCGTGGGGCTTTTATATACATCAATAACGTAATATAACCTAACCTAACCCAAAGTAACGTCTCGGAGGTAATGTTTAACCACATTCCTGGCTTGTTAGCCTCTACGTTTCCATGAGACCTTTATATACATCAATAACGTAATATAACCTAACCTAACCCAACCTAACATCTCGGTACTAATATTTAACAACATTCCTGGCTTGTTGGCTTCTACGTCTCCGTGGGACTTTCATATCCATCAATAACGTAATTTAACCTAAAATAACCCAACTTAACATCTCGGCTGTAATATTTGACAACATTCCTGGCTTGTTGGCCTCTATGATTCCGTGGGACCTTTATATACATCAATAACGTAATATAACCTAACCTAACCCAACCTAACATCTCCGCGGTAATGTTTGATAACATTACTGGCGAATTGGCCTCTACGTCTCCGTGAGACCTTCATATCCATCAATAACGTAATATAACCTTATATAACCCAACCTAACCTCTCGGCGCTATTATTTGACAACATTCCTGGCTAGTTGGCCTCTACGTCTCCGTGGGACTTTTATATACATCAATAACCTAATATAACCTAACTTAACCCAACCTAACCTTTCGGCGCTATTATTTGACAACATTCCTGGCGAGTTGCCCTCTACGTCACCGTGGGACTTTTATATACATCAATAACCTAATATAACCTAACTTAACCCAACCTAACCTTTCGGCGCTATTATTTGACAACATTCCTGGCGAGTTGGCCTCTACGTCTTCGTGGGGCCTTTATATACATCAATAACGTAATATAACCTAACCTAACACAACCCAACCTCTCGGCACTAATATTTCACAACATTCCTGGCGAGTTGGCCTCTACGTTTCCGTGGGGCTTTTATATACATCAATAACGTAATATAACCTAACCTATCCCAAAGTAACGTCTCGGAGGTAATGTTTAACCACATTCCTGGCTTGTTAGCCTCTACGTTTCCATGAGACCTTTATATACATCAATAACGTAATATAACCTAACCTAACCCAACCTAACATCTCGGTACTAATATTTAACAACATTCCTGGCTTGTTGGCTTCTACGTCTCCGTGGGACTTTCATATCCATCAATAACGTAATTTAACCTAAAATAACCCAACTTAACATCTCGGCTGTAATATTTGACAACATTCCTGGCTTGTTGGCCTCTATGATTCCGTGGGACCTTTATATACATCAATAACGTAATATAACCTAACCTAACCAAACCTAACATCTCCGCGGTAATGTTTGATAACATTACTGGCGAATTGGCCTCTACGTCTCCGTGAGACCTTCATATCCATCAATAACGTAATATAACCTTATATAACCCAACCTAACCTCTCGGCGCTATTATTTGACAACATTCCTGTCGAGTTGGCCTCTACGTCTCCGTGGGACCTTTATATACATCAATAACATATTACAACTTAACCTAACATCTCGGCGGTAATATTTGACAACATTCCTGGCGAATTGGCCTCTACGTCTCCGTGGGGCCTTTATATACATCAATAACGTAATATAACCTAACCTAACACAACCCAAACTCCCGGCACTAATATTTGACAACATTCCTGGCGAGTTGGCCTCTACGTTTCCCTGAGACCTTTATATACATCAATAACGTAATATAACCTAACCTAACCCAAAGTAACGTCTCGGAGATAATGTTTAACCACATTTCTGGCTTGTTGGCTTCAGCGTCTCCGTGAGGCCTTCATACACATCAAAAACGTAATATAACCTAACCTAACCCAACCTAACATCTCGGTACTAATATTTAACAACATTCCTGGCTTGTTGGCTTCTACGTCTCCGTGGGACTTTCATATCCATCAATAACGTAATTTAACCTAAAATAACCCAACTTAACATCTCGGCTGTAATATTTGACAACATTCCTGGCTTGTTGGCCTCTATGATTCCGTGGGACCTTTATATACATCAATAACGTAATATAACCTAACCTAACCCAACCTAACCTCTCGGCGCTATTATTTGACAACATTCCTGGCGAGTTGCCCTCTACGTCACCGTGGGACTTTTATATACATCAATAACCTAATATAACCTAACTTAACCCAACCTAACCTTTCGGCGCTATTATTTGACAATATTCCTGGCGAGTTGGCCTCTACGTCTCCGTGGGGCCTTTATATACATCAATAACGTAATATAACCTAACCTAACACAACCCAACCTCTCGGCACTAATATTTCACAACATTCCTGGCGAGTTGGCCTCTACGTTTCCGTGGGGCTTTTATATACATCAATAACGTAATATAACCTAACCTAACCCAAAGTAACGTCTCGGAGGTAATGTTTAACCACATTCCTGTCTTATTGGCCTCTACGTTTCCCTGAGACCTTTATATACATCAATAACGTAATATAACCTAACCTAACCCAACCTAACATCTCGGTACTAATATTTAACAACATTCCTGGCTTGTTGGCTTCTACGTCTCCGTGGGACTTTCATATCCATCAATAACGTAATTTAACCTAAAATAACCCAACTTAACATCTCGGCTGTAATATTTGACAACATTCCTGGCTTGTTGGCCTCTATGATTCCGTGGGACCTTTATATACATCAATAACGTAATATAACCTAACCTAACCCAACCTAACATCTCCCCGGTAATGTTTGATAACATTACTGGCGAATTGGCCTCTACGTCTCCGTGAGACCTTCATATCCATCAATAACGTAATATAACCTTATATAACCCAACCTAACCTCTCGGCGCTATTATTTGACAACATTCCTGGCTAGTTGGCCTCTACGTCTCCGTGGGACTTTTATATACATCAATAACCTAATATAACCTAACTTAACCCAACCTAACCTTTCGGCGCTATTATTTGACAACATTCCTGGCGAGTTGCCCTCTACGTCACCGTGGGACTTTTATATACATCAATAACCTAATATAACCTAACTTAACCCAACCTAACCTTTCGGCGCTATTATTTGACAACATTCCTGGCGAGTTGGCCTCTACGTCTTCGTGGGGCCTTTATATACATCAATAACGTAATATAACCTAACCTAACACAACCCAACCTCTCGGCACTAATATTTCACAACATTCCTGGCGAGTTGGCCTCTACGTTTCCGTGGGGCTTTTATATACATCAATAACGTAATATAACCTAACCTAACCCAAAGTAACGTCTCGGAGGTAATGTTTAACCACATTCCTGGCTTGTTAGCCTCTACGTTTCCATGAGACCTTTATATACATCAATAACGTAATATAACCTAACCTAACCCAACCTAACATCTCGGTACTAATATTTAACAACATTCCTGGCTTGTTGGCTTCTACGTCTCCGTGGGACTTTCATATCCATCAATAACGTAATTTAACCTAAAATAACCCAACTTAACATCTCGGCTGTAATATTTGACAACATTCCTGGCTTGTTGGCCTCTATGATTCCGTGGGACCTTTATATACATCAATAACGTAATATAACCTAACCTAACCCAACCTAACCTCTCGGCGCTATTATTTGACAACATTCCTGGCGAGTTGCCCTCTACGTCACCGTGGGACTTTTATATACATCAATAACCTAATATAACCTAACTTAACCCAACCTAACCTTTCGGCGCTATTATTTGACAATATTCCTGGCGAGTTGGCCTCTACGTCTCCGTGGGGCCTTTATATACATCAATAACGTAATATAACCTAACCTAACACAACCCAACCTCTCGGCACTAATATTTCACAACATTCCTGGCGAGTTGGCCTCTACGTTTCCGTGGGGCTTTTATATACATCAATAACGTAATATAACCTAACCTAACCCAAAGTAACGTCTCGGAGGTAATGTTTAACCACATTCCTGTCTTATTGGCCTCTACGTTTCCCTGAGACCTTTATATACATCAATAACGTAATATAACCTAACCTAACCCAACCTAACATCTCGGTACTAATATTTAACAACATTCCTGGCTTGTTGGCTTCTACGTCTCCGTGGGACTTTCATATCCATCAATAACGTAATTTAACCTAAAATAACCCAACTTAACATCTCGGCTGTAATATTTGACAACATTCCTGGCTTGTTGGCCTCTATGATTCCGTGGGACCTTTATATACATCAATAACGTAATATAACCTAACCTAACCCAACCTAACATCTCCGCGGTAATGTTTGATAACATTACTGGCGAATTGGCCTCTACGTCTCCGTGAGACCTTCATATCCATCAATAACGTAATATAACCTTATATAACCCAACCTAACCTCTCGGCGCTATTATTTGACAACATTCCTGGCTAGTTGGCCTCTACGTCTCCGTGGGACTTTTATATACATCAATAACCTAATATAACCTAACTTAACCCAACCTAACCTTTCGGCGCTATTATTTGACAACATTCCTGGCGAGTTGCCCTCTACGTCACCGTGGGACTTTTATATACATCAATAACCTAATATAACCTAACTTAACCCAACCTAACCTTTCGGCGCTATTATTTGACAACATTCCTGGCGAGTTGGCCTCTACGTCTTCGTGGGGCCTTTATATACATCAATAACGTAATATAACCTAACCTAACACAACCCAACCTCTCGGCACTAATATTTCACAACATTCCTGGCGAGTTGGCCTCTACGTTTCCGTGGGGCTTTTATATACATCAATAACGTAATATAACCTAACCTAACCCAAAGTAACGTCTCGGAGGTAATGTTTAACCACATTCCTGGCTTGTTAGCCTCTACGTTTCCATGAGACCTTTATATACATCAATAACGTAATATAACCTAACCTAACCCAACCTAACATCTCGGTACTAATATTTAACAACATTCCTGGCTTGTTGGCTTCTACGTCTCCGTGGGACTTTCATATCCATCAATAACGTAATTTAACCTAAAATAACCCAACTTAACATCTCGGCTGTAATATTTGACAACATTCCTGGCTTGTTGGCCTCTATGATTCCGTGGGACCTTTATATACATCAATAACGTAATATAACCTAACCTAACCCAACCTAACCTCTCGGCGCTATTATTTGACAACATTCCTGGCGAGTTGCCCTCTACGTCACCGTGGGACTTTTATATACATCAATAACCTAATATAACCTAACTTAACCCAACCTAACCTTTCGGCGCTATTATTTGACAATATTCCTGGCGAGTTGGCCTCTACGTTTCCGTGGGGCCTTTATATACATCAATAACGTAATATAACCTAACCTAACACAACCCAACCTCTCGGCACTAATATTTCACAACATTCCTGGCGAGTTGGCCTCTACGTTTCCGTGGGGCTTTTATATACATCAATAACGTAATATAACCTAACCTAACCCAAAGTAACGTCTCGGAGGTAATGTTTAACCACATTCCTGTCTTGTTGGCCTCTACGTTTCCCTGAGACCTTTATATACATCAATAACGTAATATAACCTAACCTAACCCAACCTAACATCTCGGTACTAATATTTAACAACATTCCTGGCTTGTTGGCTTCTACGTCTCCGTGGGACTTTCATATCCATCAATAACGTAATTTAACCTAAAATAACCCAACTTAACATCTCGGCTGTAATATTTGACAACATTCCTGGCTTGTTGGCCTCTATGATTCCGTGGGACCTTTATATACATCAATAACGTAATATAACCTAACCTAACCCAACCTAACCTCTCGGCGCTATTATTTGACAACATTCCTGGCGAGTTGCCCTCTACGTCACCGTGGGACTTTTATATACATCAATAACCTAATATAACCTAACTTAACCCAACCTAACATTTCGGCGCTATTATTTGACAATATTCCTGGCGAGTTGGCCTCTACGTCTCCGTGGGGCCTTTATATACATCAATAACGTAATATAACCTAACCTAACACAACCCAACCTCTCGGCACTAATATTTCACAACATTCCTGGCGAGTTGGCTTCTACGTTTCCGTGGGGCTTTTATATACATCAATAACGTAATATAACCTAACCTAACCCAAAGTAACGTCTCGGAGGTAATGTTTAACCACATTCCTGTCTTGTTGGCCTCTACGTTTCCCTGAGACCTTTATATACATCAATAACGTAATATAACCTAACCTAACCCAACCTAACATCTCGGTACTAATATTTAACAACATTCCTGGCTTGTTGGCTTCTACGTCTCCGTGGGACTTTCATATCCATCAATAACGTAATTTAACCTAAAATAACCCAACTTAACATCTCGGCTGTAATATTTGACAACATTCCTGGCTTGTTGGCCTCTATGATTCCGTGGGACCTTTATATACATCAATAACGTAATATAACCTAACCTAACCCAACCTAACCTCTCGGCGCTATTATTTGACAACATTCCTGGCGAGTTGCCCTCTACGTCACCGTGGGACTTTTATATACATCAATAACCTAATATAACCTAACTTAACCCAACCTAACCTTTCGGCGCTATTATTTGACAATATTCCTGGCGAGTTGGCCTCTACGTCTCCGTGGGGCCTTTATATACATCAATAACGTAATATAACCTAACCTAACACAACCCAACCTCTCGGCACTAATATTTCACAACATTCCTGGCGAGTTGGCTTCTACGTTTCCGTGGGGCTTTTATATACATCAATAACGTAATATAACCTAACCTAACCCAAAGTAACGTCTCGGAGGTAATGTTTAACCACATTCCTGTCTTATTGGCCTCTACGTTTCCCTGAGACCTTTATATACATCAATAACGTAATATAACCTAACCTAACCCAACCTAACATCTCGGTACTAATATTTAACAACATTCCTGGCTTGTTGGCTTCTATGTCTCCGTGGGACTTTCATATCCATCAATAACGTAATTTAACCTAAAATAACCCAACTTAACATCTCGGCTGTAATATTTGACAACATTCCTGGCTTGTTGGCCTCTATGATTCCGTGGGACCTTTATATACATCAATAACGTAATATAACCTAACCTAACCCAACCTAACATCTCCGCGGTAATGTTTGATAACATTACTGGCGAATTGGCCTCTACGTCTCCGTGAGACCTTCATATCCATCAATAACGTAATATAACCTTATATAACCCAACCTAACCTCTCGGCGCTATTATTTGACAACATTCCTGTCGAGTTGGCCTCTACGTCTCCGTGGGGCCTTCATATACATCAAAAACGTAATATAACCTAACCTAACCCAACCTAACATCTCGGCGGTAATATTTGACAACATTCCTGGCGAATTGGCCTCTACGTCTCCGTGGGGCCTTTATATACATCAATAACGTAATATAACCTAACCTAACACAACCCAAACTCCCGGCACTAATATTTGACAACATTCCTGGCGAGTTGGCCTCTACGTTTCCCTGAGACCTTTATATACATCAATAACGTAATATAACCTAACCTAACCCAACCTAACATCTCGGTACTAATATTTAACAACATTCCTGGCTTGTTGGCTTCTACGTCTCCGTGGGACTTTCATATCCATCAATAACGTAATTTAACCTAAAATAACCCAACTTAACATCCCGGCTGTAATATTTGACAACATTCCTGGCTTGTTGGCCCCTATGATTCCGTGGGACCTTTATATACATCAATAACGTAATATAACCTAACCTAACCAAACCTAACATCTCGGCGGTAATTTGTGACAACATTCCTGGCGGGTTGGCCTCTACGTCTCCGTGGGACCTTCATATACATCAATACCGTAATATAGCCTAAGCTAACTCAACCTAACATCCCGGCGGTAATATTTGACCACATTCCTGGCTCGTTGGCCTCTACGTCTCCGTGGTACCTTTATATATATCAATAACGTAATATAACCAAACCTAACCCAACCTAACATGTCGGCGGTAATATTTAACAACATTCGTGGCGAGTTGGCCTCTACGTCTCCGTGGGACCTTTATATACATCAATAAGGAAATATAAAGTAACCTAACCCAACCTAACCTCTCGGGGTACTATTTAGCCACATTCCTTGATTGTCGGGACCTACTTCTCGGTGGGAACACTGTATAGATCTATGACGTAATACAACCTAACCTAACCCAACCTAACCTCTCGGGGTACCATTTAGCCACATTCCTTGATTGTCGGGACCTACTTCTCGGAGGGAACACTGTATACATCTATGACGTAATACAACCTAACCTAAACCAACTTAACATTTCGGCGGTAATATTTGACACCATTCCTGGCGAGTTGGCCTCTACGTTTCCGTGGGTCTTTTATATACATCAATAACGTAATACAACCTAACATAACATCTCGGCGGTAATATTTGAAAACATTCCTGGCGAGTTGGCATCTATGTCTCCGTGGGACCTTTATATACATCAATAACGTAATATAACCTAACCTAACACAACCTAACACCTCGGCGGTAATATTTGACAACATTCCTGGCGAGTGGGCTTCTACTTCTCCGTGGGTCCTTTATATACATCAATAACGTAATATAAACTAACCTAACC
The DNA here is from genome assembly GCA_963969225.1 of Xylocopa violacea. Lineage (NCBI taxonomy): Eukaryota > Metazoa > Arthropoda > Insecta > Hymenoptera > Apidae > Xylocopa > Xylocopa violacea. The sequence goes on along the minus strand of CAXAJV010001011.1, from coordinate 2,195,514 downwards.
CAATCTAACATCTCGGTGGTAATATTTGACCACATTCCTGGCTTGTTGGCATCTACGTCTCCGTGGGACCTTTATATACATTAATAACGTAATACAACCTAACCAAACCCAACCAAACATCTCGGCGCTAATATTTGACAACATTCCTGGCGAGTTGGCCTCTGCGTCTCCGTGGGACCTTTATATACATCAATAACGTAATATAACCTAACCTAACCAAACCTAATATCTCCAGGGTAATATTTGACAACATTCCTGGCGAGTTGGCTACTACGTCTCCGTGGGACCTTTATATGCATGAATAACGTAATATAACCTAACCTAACCCAACCTATCATATCGTCGGTAATATTTACCAACAATCCCGGCGGATGGCCTATACATCTCCGTGGGAACCTTATATACATCAATAACGTCATATGACCTAACCTAACCCAACCTAACATCTCGGCGGTAATATTTGGCAACACTCCTGGCTTATTGGCTTCTACGTCTCCGTCGGACCTTTATACACATCAATAACGTAATATAACCTAATCTAACAAAACCTATAATTTCTGCGGTAATATTTGACAACATTCCTGGCGAGTTGGACCCTACGTTTCCGTGGGACTTTCATATACATCAATGACGTAATATAACCTGACCTAACCCAACCTAACATCTCGGCGGTAATATTTGACCACATTCCTGGCTTTTTGGCCTCTACGTTTCCGTGGGGCTTTTACATACATCAATAACGTAATATAACCTAACCTAACCCAAAGTAACGTCTCGGAGGTAATGTTTAACCACATTCCTGGCTTGTTGGCCTCTACGTTTCCATGAGACCTTTATATACATCAATAACGTAATATAACCTAACCTAACCCAACCTAACATCTCGGTACTAATATTTAACAACATTCCTGGCTTGTTGGCTTCTACGTCTCCGTGGGACTTTCATATCCATCAATAACGTAATTTAACCTAAAATAACCCAACTTAACATCTTGGCTGTAATATTTGACAACATGCCTGGCTTGTTGGCCTCTATGATTCCGTGGGACCTTTATATACATCAGTAACGTAATATAACCTAACCTAACCCAACCTAACCTCTCGGCGCTATTATTTGACAACATTCCTGGCGAGTTGCCCTCTACGTCACCGTGGGACTTTTATATACATCAATAACCTAATATAACCTAACTTAACCCAACCTAACCTTTCGGCGCTATTATTTGACAACATTCCTGGCGAGTTGGCCTCTACGTCTCCGTGGGGCCTTTATATACATCAATAACGTAATATAACCTAACCTAACACAACCCAACCTCTCGGCACTAATATTTCACAACATTCCTGGCGAGTTGGCTTCTACGTTTCCGTGGGGCTTTTATATACATCAATAACGTAATATAACCTAACCTAACCCAAAGTAACATCTCGGAGGTAATGTTTAACCACATTCCTGGCTTGCTGGCCTCTACGTTTCCATGAGACCTTTATATACATCAATAACGTAATATAACCTAACCTAACCCAACCTAACATATCGGTACTAATATTTAACAACATTCCTGGCTTGTTGGCTTCTACGTCTCCGTGGGACTTTCATATCCATCAATAACGTAATTTAACCTAAAATAACCCAACTTAACATCTCGGCTGTAATATTTGACAACATTCCTGGCTTGTTGGCCTCTATGATTCCGTGGGACCTTTATATACATCAATAACGTAATATAACCTGACCTAACCCAACCTAACATCTCCGCGGTAATGTTTGACAACATTACTGGCGAGTTGGCCTCTACGTCTCCGTGAGACCTTCATATCCATCAATAACGTAATATAACCTTATATAACCCAACCTAACCTCCGGGCGCTATTATTTGACAACATTCCTGGCTAGTTGGCCTCTACGTCTCCGTGGGACTTTTATATACATCAATAACCTAATATAACCTAACTTAATCCAACCTAACCTTTCGGCGCTATTATTTGACAACATTCCTGGCGAGTTGGCCTCTACGTCTCCGTGGGGCCTTTATATACATCAATAACGTAATATAACCTAACCTAACACAACCCAACCTCTCGGCACTAATATTTCACAACATTCCTGGCGAGTTGGCCTCTACGTTTCCGTGGGGCTTTTATATACATCAATAACGTAATATAACCTAACCTAACCCAAAGTAACGTCTCGGAGGTAATGTTTAACCACATTCCTGGCTTGTTGGCCTCTACGTTTCCATGAGACCTTTATATACATCAATAACGTAATATAACCTAACCTAACCCAAACTAACATCTCGGTACTAATATTTAACAACATTCCTGGCTTGTTGGCTTCTACGTCTCCGTGGGACTTTCATATCCATCAATAACGTAATTTAACCTAAAATAACCCAACTTAACATCTCGGCTGTAATATTTGACAACATTCCTGGCTTGTTGGCCTCTATGATTCCGTGAGACCTTTATATACATCAATAACGTAATATAACCTAACCTAACCCAACCTAACCTCTCGGCGCTATTATTTGACAACATTCCTGGCGAGTTGCCCTCTACGTCACCGTGGGACTTTTATATACATCAATAACCTAATATAACCTAACTTAACCCAACCTAACCTTTCGGCGCTATTATTTGACAACATTCCTGGCGAGTTGGCCTCTACGTCTCCGTGGGGCCTTTATATACATCAATAACGTAATATAACCTAACCTAACACAACCCAACCTCTCGGCACTAATATTTCACAACATTCCTGGCGAGTTGGCCTCTACGTTTCCGTGGGGCTTTTATATACATCAATAACGTAATATAACCTAACCTAACCCAAAGTAACGTCTCGGAGGTAATGTTTAACCACATTCCTGGCTTCTTGGCCTCTACGTTTCCCTGAGACCTTTATATACATCAATAACGTAATATAACCTAACCTAACCCAACCTAACATCTCGGTACTAATATTTAACAACATTCCTGGCTTGTTGGCTTCTACGTCTCCGTGGGACTTTCATATCCATCAATAACGTAATTTAACCTAAAATAACCCAACTTAACATCTCGGCTGTAATATTTGACAACATTCCTGGCTTGTTGGCCTCTATGATTCCGTGGGACCTTTATATACATCAATAACGTAATATAACCTAACCTAACCCAACCTAACCTCTCGGCGCTATTATTTGACAACATTCCTGGCGAGTTGCCCTCTACGTCACCGTGGGACTTTTATATACATCAATAACCTAATATAACCTAACTTAACCCAACCTAACCTTTCGGCGCTATTATTTGACAACATTCCTGGCGAGTTGGCCTCTACGTCTCCGTGGGGCCTTTATATACATCAATAACGTAATATAACCTAACCTAACACAACCCAACCTCTCGGCACTAATATTTCACAACATTCCTGGCGAGTTGGCCTCTACGTTTCCGTGGGGCTTTTATATACATCAATAACGTAATATAACCTAACCTAACCCAAAGTAACGTCTCGGAGGTAATGTTTAACCACATTCCTGTCTTGTTGGCCTCTACGTTTCCCTGAGACCTTTATATACATCAATAACGTAATATAACCTAACCTAACCCAACCTAACATCTCGGTACTAATATTTAACAACATTCCTGGCTTGTTGGCTTCTACGTCTCCGTGGGACTTTCATATCCATCAATAACGTAATTTAACCTAAAATAACCCAACTTAACATCTCGGCTGTAATATTTGACAACATTCCTGGCTTGTTGGCCTCTATGATTCCGTGGGACCTTTATATACATCAATAACGTAATATAACCTAACCTAACCCAACCTAACATCTCCGCGGTAATGTTTGATAACATTACTGGCGAGTTAGCCTCTACGTCTCCGTGAGACCTTCATATCCATCAATAACGTAATATAACCTTATATAATCCAACCTAACCTCTCGGCGCTATTATTTGACAACATTCCTGGCGAGTTGCCCTCTACGTCACCGTGGGACTTTTATATACATCAATAACCTAATATAACCTAACTTAACCCAACCTAACCTTTCGGCGCTATTATTTGACAACATTCCTGGCGAGTTGGACTCTACGTCTCCGTGGGGCCTTTATATACATCAATAACGTAATATAACCTAACCTAGCACAACCCAACCTCTCGGCACTAATATTTCACAACATTCCTGGCGAGTTGGCCTCTACGTTTCCGTGGGGCCTTTATATACATCAATAACGTAATATAACCTAACCTAACCCAAAGTAACGTCTCGGAGGTAATGTTTAACCACATTCCTGTCTTGTTGGCCTCTACGTTTCCCTGAGACCTTTATATACATCAATAACGTAATATAACCTAACCTAACCCAACCTAACATCTCGGTACTAATATTTAACAACATTCCTGGCTTGTTGGCTTCTACGTCTCCGTGGGACTTTCATATCCATCAATAACGTAATTTAACCTAAAATAACCCAACTTAACATCTCGGCTGTAATATTTAACAACATTCCTGGCTTGTTGGCCTCTATGATTCCGTGGGACCTTGATATACATCAATAACGTAATATAACCTAACCTAACCCAACCTAACATCTCCGCGGTAATGTTTGATAACATTACTGGCGAGTTGGCCTCTACGTCTCCGTGAGACCTTCATATCCATCAATAACGTAATATAACCTTATATAACCCAACCTAACCTCTCGGCGCTATTATTTGACAACATTCCTGGCTAGTTGGCCTCTACGTCTCCGTGGGACTTTTATATACATCAATGACCTAATATAACCTAACTTAACCCAACCTAACCTTTCGGCGCTATTATTTGACAACATTCCTGGCGAGTTGCCCTCTACGTCACCGTGGGACTTTTATATACATCAATAACCTAATATAACCTAACTTAACCCAACCTAACCTTTCGGCGCTATTATTTGACAACATTCCTGGCGAGTTGGCCTCTACGTCTCCGTGGGGCCTTTATATACATCAATAACGTAATATAACCTAACCTAACACAACCCAACCTCTCGGCACTAATATTTCACGACATTCCTGGCGAGTTGGCCTCTACGTTTCCGTGGGGCTTTTATATACATCAATAACGTAATATAACCTAACCTAACCCAAAGTAACGTCTCGGAGGTAATGTTTAACCACATTCCTGGCTTGTTGGCCTCTACGTTTCCCTGAGACCTTTATATACATCAATAACGTAATATAACCTAACCTAACCCAACCTAACATCTCGGTACTAATATTTAACAACATTCCTGGCTTGTTGGCTTCTACGTCTCCGTGGGACTTTCATATCCATCAATAACGTAATTTAACCTAAAATAACCCAACTTAACATCTCGGCTGTAATATTTGACAACATTCCTGGCTTGTTGGCCTCTATGATTCCGTGGGACCTTTATATACATCAATAACGTAATATAACCTAACCTAACCCAACCTAACCTCTCGGCGCTATTATTTGACAACATTCCTGGCGAGTTGCCCTCTACGTCACCGTGGGACTTTTATATACATCAATAACCTAATATAACCTAACTTAACCCAACCTAACCTTTCGGCGCTATTATTTGACAACATTTCTGGCGAGTTGGCCTCTACGTCTCCGTGGGGCCTTTATATACATCAATAACGTAATATAACCTAACCTAACACAACCCAACCTCTCGGCACTAATATTTCACAACATTCCTGGCGAGTTGGCCTCTACGTTTCCGTGGGGCTTTTATATACATCAATAACGTAATATAACCTAACCTAACCCAAAGTAACGTCTCGGAGGTAATGTTTAACCACATTCCTGTCTTGTTGGCCTCTACGTTTCCCTGAGACCTTTATATACATCAATAACGTAATATAACCTAACCTAACCCAACCTAACATCTCGGTACTAATATTTAACAACATTCCTGGCTTGTTGGCTTCTACGTCTCCGTGGGACTTTCATATCCATCAATAACGTAATTTAACCTAAAATAACCCAACTTAACATCTCGGCTGTAATATTTGACAACATTCCTGGCTTGTTGGCCTCTATGATTCCGTGGGACCTTTATATACATCAATAACGTAATATAACCTAACCTAACCCAACCTAACCTCTCGGCGCTATTATTTGACAACATTCCTGGCGAGTTGCCCTCTACGTCACCGTGGGACATTTATATACATCAATAACCTAATATAACCTAACTTAACCCAACCTAACCTTTCGGCGCTATTATTTGACAACATTCCTGGCGAGTTGGCCTCTACGTCTCCGTGGGGCCTTTATATACATCAATAACGTAATATAACCTAACCTAACACAACCCAACCTCTCGGCACTAATATTTCACAACATTCCTGGCGAGTTGGCCTCTACGTTTCCGTGGGGCTTTTATATACATCAATAACGTAATATAACCTAACCTAACCCAAAGTAACGTCTCGGAGGTAATGTTTAACCACATTCCTGTCTTGTTGGCCTCTACGATTCCCTGAGACCTTTATATACATCAATAACGTAATATAACCTAACCTAACACAACCTAACATCTCGGTACTAATATTTAACAACATTCCTGGCTTGTTGGCTTCTACGTCTCCGTGGGACTTTCATATCCATCAATAACGTAATTTAACCTAAAATAACCCAACTTAACATCTCGGCTGTAATATTTGACAACATTCCTGGCTTGTTGGCCTCTATGATTCCGTGGGACCTTTATATACATCAATAACGTAATATAACCTAACCTAACCCAACCTAACATCTCCGCGGTAATGTTTGATAACATTACTGGCGAGTTGGCCTCTACGTCTCCGTGAGACCTTCATATCCATCAATAACGTAATATAACCTTATATAACCCAACCTAACCTCTCGGCGCTATTATTTGACAACATTCCTGGCTAGTTGGCCTCTACGTCTCCGTGGGACTTTTATATACATCAATAACCTAATATAACCTAACTTAACCCAACCTAACCATTCGGCGCTATTATTTGACAACATTCCTGGCGAGTTGCCCTCTACGTCACCGTGGGACTTTTATATACATCAATAACCTAATATAACCTAACTTAACCCAACCTAACCTTTCGGCGCTATTATTTGACAACATTCCTGGCGAGTTGGCCTCTACGTCTCCGTGGGGCCTTTATATACATCAATAACGTAATATAACCTAACCTAACACAACCCAACCTCTCGGCACTAATATTTCACGACATTCCTGGCGAGTAGGCCTCTACGTTTCCGTGGAGCTTTTATATACATCAATAACGTAATATAACCTAACCTAACCCAAAGTAACGTCTCGGAGGTAATGTTTAACCATATTCCTGGCTTGTTGGCCTCTACGTTTCCCTGAGACCTTTATATACATCAATAACGTAATATAACCTAACCTAACCCAACCTAACATCTCGGTACTAATATTTAACAACATTCCTGGCTTGTTGGCTTCTACGTCTCCGTGGGACTTTCATATCCATCAATAACGTAATTTAACCTAAAATAACCCAACTTAACATCTCGGCTGTAATATTTGACAACATTCCTGGCTTGTTGGCCTCTATGATTCCGTGGGACCTTTATATACATCAATAACGTAATATAACCTAACCTAACCCAACCTAACCTCTCGGCGCTATTATTTGACAACATTCCTGGCGAGTTGCCCTCTACGTCACCGTGGGACTTTTATATACATCAATAACCTAATATAACCTAACTTAACCCAACCTAACCTTTCGGCGCTATTATTTGACAACATTTCTGGCGAGTTGGCCTCTACGTCTCCGTGGGGCCTTTATATACATCAATAACGTAATATAACCTAACCTAGCACAACCCAACCTCTCGGCACTAATATTTCACAACATTCCTGGCGAGTTGGCCTCTACGTTTCCGTGGGGCTTTTATATACATCAATAACGTAATATAACCTAACCTAACCCAAAGTAACGTCTCGGAGGTAATGTTTAACCACATTCCTGTCTTGTTGGCCTCTACGTTTCCCTGAGACCTTTATATACATCAATAACGTAATATAACCTAACCTAACCCAACCTAACATCTCGGTACTAATATTTAACAACATTCCTGGCTTGTTGGCTTCTACGTCTCCGTGGGACTTTCATATCCATCAATAACGTAATTTAACCTAAAATAACCCAACTTAACATCTCGGCTGTAATATTTGACAACATTCCTGGCTTGTTGGCCTCTATGATTCCGTGGGACCTTTATATACATCAATAACGTAATATAACCTAACCTAACCCAACCTAACCTCTCGGCGCTATTATTTGACAACATTCCTGGCGAGTTGCCCTCTACGTCACCGTGGGACTTTTATATACATCAATAACCTAATATAACCTAACTTAACCCAACCTAACCTTTCGGCGCTATTATTTGACAACATTCCTGGCGAGTTGGCCTCTACGTCTCCGTGGGGCCTTTATATACATCAATAACGTAATATAACCTAACCTAACACAACCCAACCTCTCGGCACTAATATTTCACAACATTCCTGGCGAGTTGGCCTCTACGTTTCCGTGGGGCTTTTATATACATCAATAACGTAATATAACCTAACCTAACCCAAACTAACGTCTCGGAGGTAATGTTTAACCACATTCCTGTCTTGTTGGCCTCTACGTTTCCCTGAGACCTTTATATACATCAATAACGTAATATAACCTAACCTAACCCAACCTAACATCTCGGAACTAATATTTAACAACATTCCTGGCTTGTTGGCTTCTACGTCTCCGTGGGACTTTCATATCCATCAATAACGTAATTTAACCTAAAATAACCCAACTTAACATCTCGGCTGTAATATTTGACAACATTCCTGGCTTGTTGGCCTCTATGATTCCGTGGGACCTTTATATACATCAATAACGTAATATAACCTAACCTAACCCAACCTAACATCTCCGCGGTAATGTTTGATAACATTACTGGCGAGTTGGCCTCTACGTCTCCGTGAGTCCTTCATATCCATCAATAACGTAATATGACCTTATATAACCCAACCTAACCTCTCGGCGCTATTATTTGACAACATTCCTGGCTAGTTGGCCTCTACGTCTCCGTGGGACTTTTATATACATCAATAACCTAATATAACCTAACTTAACCCAACCTAACCTTTCGGCGCTATTATTTGACAACATTCCTGGCGAGTTGCCCTCTACGTCACCGTGGGACTTTTATATACATCAATAACCTAATATAACCTAACTTAACCCAACCTAACCTTTCGGCGCTATTATTTGACAACATTCCTGGCGAGTTGGCCTCTACGTCTCCGTGGGGCCTTTATATACATCAATAACGTAATATAACCTAACCTAACACAACCCAACCTCTCGGCACTAATATTTCACAACATTCCTGGCCAGTTGGCCTCTACGTTTCCGTGGGGCTTTTATATACATCAATAACGTAATATAACCTAACATAACCCAAAGTAACGTCTCGGAGGTAATGTTTAACCACATTCCTGGCTTGTTGGCCTCTACGTTCCCATGAGATCTTTATATACATCAATAACGTAATATAACCTAACCTAACCCAACCTAACATCTCGGTAATAATATTTAACAACATTCCTGGCTTGTTGGCTTCTACGTCTCCGTGGGCCTTTCATATCCATCAATAACGTAATTTAAGCTAAAATAACCCAACTTAACATCTCGGCTGTAATATTTGACAACATTCCTGGCTTGTTGGCCTCTATGATTCCGTGGGACCTTTATATACATCAATAACGTAATATAACCTAACCTAACCCAACCTAACCTCTCGGCGCTATTATTTGACAACATTCCTGGCGAGTTGCCCTCTACGTCACCGTGGGACTTTTATATACATCAATAACCTAATATAACCTAACTTAACCCAACCTAACCTTTCGGCGCTATTATTTGACAACATTCCTGGCGAGTTGGCCTCTACGTCTCCGTGGGGCCTTTATATACATCAATAACGTAATATAACCTAACCTAACACAACCCAACCTCTCGGCACTAATATTTCACAACATTCCTGGCGAGTGGCCTCTACGTTTCCGTGGGGCTTTTATATACATCAATAACGTAATATAACCTAACCTAACCCAAAGTAACGTCTCGGAGGTAATGTTTAACCACATTCCTGGCTTGTTGGCCTCTACGTTTCCCTGAGACCTTTATATACATCAATAACGTAGTATAACCTAACCTAACCCAACCTAACATCTCGGTACTAATATTTAACAACATTCCTGGCTTGTTGGCTTCTACGTCTCCGTGGGACTTTCATATCCATCAATAACGTAATTTAACCTAAAATAACCCAACTTAACATCTCGGCTGTAACATTTGACAACATTCCTGGCTTGTTGGCCTCTATGATTCCGTGGGACCTTTATATACATCAATAACGTAATATAACCTAACCAAACCCAACCTAACATCTCGGCGGTACTGTTTGACAACATTCCTGGCGAGTTGGCCTCTACGTATCCGTGAGACCTTCATATCCATCAATAACGTAATATAACCTTATATAACCCAACCTAACCTCTCGGCGCTATTATTTGACAACATTCCTGTCGAGTTGGCCTCTACGTCTCCGTGGGGCCTTCATATACATCAAAAACGTAATATAACCTAACCTAACCCAACCTAACATCTCGGCGGTAATATTTGACAACATTCCTGCCGAGTTGGCCTCTACGTCTCCGTGGGACCGTCAAATACATCAATAACGTAATATAACCTAACCTAACACAACCCAACCACTCGGCACTAATATTTGACAACATTCCTGGCGAGTTGGCCTCTACGTTTCCGTGGGGCTTTTATATACATCAATAACGTAATATAACCTAACCTAACACAACCTAACACCTCGGCGGTAATATTTGACAACATTCCTGGCGAGTGGGCTTCTACTTCTCCGTGGGTCCTTTCTATACATCAATAACGTAATATAAACTAACCTAACCGAATCTAACGTCTCGGTGGTAATATTTGACCACATTCCTGGCTTGTTGGCCTCTACGTCTCCGTGGGACCTTTATATACATTAATAACGTAATACAACCCAACCAAACCCAACCAAACATCTCGGCGGTAATATTTGACAACATTCCTGGCGAGTTGGCATCTGCGTCTCCGTGGGACCTTTATATACATCAATAACGTAATATAACCTAACCTAACCCAATCTAACATCTCGGCGGTAATATTTGACCACATTCCTGGCGTGTTGGCCCCTACGTCTCCGTGACACCTTCATATACATCAATGACGTAATATATCCTAACCTAACCCAACCTATCATCTCGGCGGTAATATTTGACCACATTCCTGGCTTGTCGGCACCTACTTCTCCGTGGGAACATTGTATACGTCTACGACATCATATAACCTAACCTAACCCATACTACCACAGCGGCGGTAATATTTGATAACATCCCTGGCGACTTCTCCCCTGCTTCACCGTGGGAATATTATATACATCAACAACGAAATATAACCCAACCTAACCCAACCTATCATCCCGGCGGTAATATTTGACAACATTGCTGGGGAGTTGGCATCTACGTCTCCGCGGGACATATAATACATCAATAACGTAATATAAGCTAACCTAACCCAACCTAACATGTCGGCGGTAATATTTAACAACATTCCTGGCTAGTTGGCTTCTACGTCTCCGTGGGACATTCATATACATCAATAACGTAATATAACCTAACCTAACCCAACCTGACCTCTCGGCCGTAATATATGACCACATACCTGGCTCGTCGGCACCTACTTCTCTTTGGGAACATTGTATATGTCTACGACATAATATAACCTAACCTAACCCAAACTAACACCTCGGGGGTAATATTTCATAACATCCCTGGCAAGTTCTCCTCTGCTTCACCGTGGGAATATTATATACATCAACAACGAAATATAACCCAACCTTACCCAACCTAACTTCTCGGCGGTAATATTTGTCAACATTCCTGGCGAGTTGACCTCTACGTCTCCGTGGGAACTTTATATACATCAATAACGTAATATAGCTTAACCTAACCCAACCTAACATCTCGGCGGTAATATACGTAATGTGGTCAAATATTGCCGTCGAGAGGTTAGGTTGGGTTAGGTTAGGTTATTTTACGTTATTGTTGTATATGAATATTCCCACGGAGAAGCAGGGGACAACTTGACAGGAATGTCATCAAATATTACCGCAGAGTGGTTATGTTGAGTTAGGTTATGTTACATTACGTCATAGACGTATGCAATATTCGCAGCGAGCAGTAGTTGCCGGCAAGCCACGAATGTGGTGAAACATTACCCCCGAGAAGTTAGGTTGGGTTAGGTTAGTTTACATTACGTTATTGATGTATATAATGGTCCCACGGAGACATAGAGGCAAACTCGCCAGGAATGTTGTCAAATTTTACCGCCGAGATGTCAGGTTGGCTTAGGTTAGGTTATATTACTTCACAGACGTATACAGTGTTCCCACCGAGATGTAGGGGCGGACAAGCAAGGAATGTGGTTAAACGGTACCCCGAGAGATTAGGTTGGGTTAGGTTAGGTTATATTAGGATACTGATGTATATAAAGGTCCCACGGACACGTAGAGGCCAACTCGCCAGGAATGTTGTCAAATATTACCGCACAGATGTTAGGTTGGGTTAGGTTAGGTTATACTTCGTTAATGATGTATATGAAGGACCCAAGCAGACGTCGGGGCCAACTGGCCAGGAATGTTGTCAAACATTACCGCCGAGATGTCAGGTTGGGTTAGGTTAGGTTATATTACGTTATTGATGCATATGAAAGTCCCACGTAGAGGATACCTCGCCATCAATGTTGTCAAATATTACCGCCGAGAAGTTAGGTTGGGTTAGGTTAGGTTATATTATGTTAATGATGTATATGAAGGACCCACGATGACGTCGGGGCCTACTCGCGAGGAATGTTGTCAAATATTACCGCCCAGATGTCGGGTTGGGTTAGGTTAGGTTATATTACGTTATTGATGTATACGAAGGTACCACGTAGGCGTAGAGGACAACTCGCCAGGAATGTTGTCAAATATTACCGCCGAGATGATAGGTTGGGTTAGGTTAGGTTATATTACGTTATTGATGTACATAAAGGTCCCACGGAGACGTAGAGGCCAGCTCGCCAGGAATGTCGTCAAATATTACCGCCGAAATGTCAGGTTGGATTATGTTAGGCTATATTACGTTATTGATGCATATGAATGTCCCACGTAGAGGATACCTCGCCAGCAATGTTGTCTAATTTTACCGCCGAGATATCAGGTTGGGTTAGGTTATATTAAGATACTGATGTATATAAAGGTCCCACGGACACGTAGAGGCCAACTCGCCAGGAATGTCGTCAAATATTACCGCCGAGATGTCAGGTTGGATTATGTTAGGCTATATTACGTTATTGATGCATATGAATGTCCCACGTAGAGGATACCTCGCCAGCAATGTTGTCAAATATTACCGCCGAGAAGTTAGGTTGGGTTAGGTTAGGTTATATTATGTTAATGATGTATATGAAGGACCCACGATGACGTCGGGGCCAACTCGCGAGGAATGTTGTCAAATATTACCGCCCAGATGTCGGGTTGGGTTAGGTTAGGTTATATTACGTTATTGATGTATACGAAGGTACCACGTAGGCGTAGAGGACAACTCGCCAGGAATGTTGTCAAATATTACCGCGGAGATGTTAGGTTGGGTTATATTAGGTTATATTATGTTAATGATGTATATGAAGGACCCACGATGACGTCGGGTCCAACTCGCGAGGAATGTTGTCAAATATTACCGCCGAAATGTTAAGTTGGGTTAGGCTAGGTTATATTACGTTAGTGATGTATACGAAGGACCCACGCAGACGTCGGGGCCAACTCGCCAGGAATGTTGTCAACTATTACCGCCGAGATGTCAGGTTGGGTTAGATTAGGTTACATTACGTTATTGATGTATACGAAGGTCCCACATAGACGTAGAGGCCAGCTCGCCAGGAATGTTGTCAAATTTTAGTGCCTAGATGTCAGGTTGGGTTAGGTTAGGCTATATTACGTTATTGATGCATATGAATGTCCCACGTAGAGGATAACTCGCCAGGAATGTTGTCAAATATTACCGCACAGATGTTAGGTTGGGTTAGGTTAGGTTATATTTCGTTAATGGTGTATATGAAGGACCCACGCAGACGTCGGGGCCAACTCGCCAGGAATGTTGTCAAATATTACCGCCGAGATGTTAGGTTGGGTTAGGTTAGGTTATATTACGTTACTGATGCCTATGAATGCCCCACGTAGAGGATAGCTCGCCAGGAATGTTGTCAAATATTACCGCCGAGATGTCGCGTTGGGTTAGGTTAGGTTATATTACGTTATTGATGTATACGAAGGTCCCACATAGACGTAGAGCACAAATCGCCAGGAATGTTGTCAAACCTTACCGCCGAGATGTCAGGATTGCTTAGGTTAGGTTATATTACTTCACAGACGTATACAGTGTTCCCACCGAGAAGTAGGGGCGACAAGCAAGGAATGTGGTTAAACGGTACCCCGAGATATTAGGTTGGGTTAGGTTAGGTTATATTAGGATACTGATGTATATAAAGGTCCCACGGACACGTAGAGGCCAATTCGCCAGGAATGTTGTCAAATATTACCGCCGAGATGTCAGGTTGGGTTAGGTTAGGTTATAATACGTTATTGATGCATATGAATGTACCACGTAGGGGATAACTCGCTAGGAAAGTTGTCAAATATTACCGCCGATATGTTAGGTTGGGTTAGGTTAGGTTATATCACGTTAATGATGTATATGAACGAACCACGCAGACGTCGGGGCCAACTGGCCAGGAATGTTGTCAAATACTACCGCCGAGATGTCGGGTTGGGTTAGGTTAGGTTATATTGCGTTATTGATGTATATGAAGGTCCCACGTATACGTAGAGGACAACTCGCCAGGAATGTTGTCAAATATTACCGCCGAGATGATAGGTTGGGTTAAGTTAGGTTATATTACGTTATTGATGCATATAAAGGTCCCACGGAGACGTAGAGCCCAACTCGCCAGGAACGTTGTCAAATTTTAATGCCGAGATGTCAGGTTGGGTTAGGTTAGGTTATATTAGGTTATTGATGTATATAAAGGTCCCAAGGAGACGTAGATTCGAACTCGCCAAGAATGTCTTCAAATATTACCGCCGAGATGTCAGGTTGGGTTAGGTTAGGTTATATTACGTTATTGATGCATATGAATGTCCCACGAAGAGGACAGCTCGCCAGGAATGTTGTCAAATATTACCGCCCAGATGTCGGGTTGGGTTAGGTTAGGTTATATTACGTTATTGATGTATACGAAGGTACCACGTAGGCGTAGAGGACAACTCGCCAGGAATGTTGTCAAATATTACCGCCGGGATGTCAGGTTGGGTTAGGTTAGGTTATATTACTTCATTGATGAATATAAAGGTCCCACGGAGACGCAGAGTCGAACTCGCCAAGAATGTTGTCAACTATTACCGCCGAGATGTCAGGTTGGGTTAGATTAGGTTACATTACGTTATTGATGTATACGAAGGTCCCACATAGACGTAGAGGACAACTCGCCAGGAATGTTGTCAAATTTTACCGCCGAGATGTCAGGTTGGGTTAGGTTAGGTTATGTTACGTTATTGATGCATATGAATGTCCCACGTAGAGGATAGATCGCCAGGAATGTTGTCAAACATTACCGCCGAGATGTTAGGTTGGGTTAGGTTAGGTTATATTTCGTTATTGATGCATATGAATGTCCCACGTAGAGGATAGCTCGCCAGGAATGTTGTCAAATATTACCGCCGAGATGTCAGGCTGGATTAGGTTAGGTTATATTACGTTAGTGAAGTATACGAAGGACCCACGCAGACGTCGGGGCCAACTCGCCAGGAATGTTGTCAAATATTACCGCCGTGATGTCAGGTTGGCTTAGGTTAGGTTATATTACTTCACAGACGTATACAGTGTTCCCACCGAAATGTAGGGGCCGACAAGCAAGGAATGTGGTTAAACGGTACCCCGAGAGATTAGGTTGGGTTAGGTTAGGTTATATTAGGATACTGATGTATATAAAGGTCCCACGGACACGTAGAGGCCAACTCGCCAGGAACGTTGTCAAATTTTAATGCCGAGATGTCAGGTTGGGTTAGGTTAGGTTATATTAGGTTATTGATGTATATAAAGGTCCCACGGAGACGTAGATTCGAACTCGCCAAGAATGTCTTCAAATATTACCGCCGAGATGTCAGGTTGGGTTAGGTTAGGTTAGATTACGTTATTGACGCATATGAATGTCCCACGTAGAGGATAGCTCGCCAGGAATGTTGTCAAATATTACCGCCGAGATGTCAGGTTGGGTTAGGTTAGGTTATATTAGGATACTGATGTATATAAAGGTCCCACGGACACGTAGATGCCAACTCGCCAGGAATTTTGTCAAATATTCCCGCCGAGATATCAGGTTGGGTTAGGTTAAGTTATATTATGTTATTGATGTACATAAAGGTCCCACGGAGACGTAGGGGCCAGCTCGCCAGGAATGTTGTCAAATATTACCGCCGAGATGTCAGGTTGGATTAGGTTAGGTTATACTACGTTATTGATGTATATAAAGGTCCCACGGAGACGTAGAGACCAACTCGCCAGAAATGTCGTCAAATATTACCGCCGAGATGTCAGGTTGGGTTAGGTTAGGTTATATTACGTTATTGATATATATAAGGGTCCCACGGAGACGTAGAGCCCAACTCGCCAGGAATGTCGTCAAATATTACCGCCGAAATGTCAGGTTGGGTTAGGTAAGGTTATATTACGTAATTGATGTATATAAAGGTCCCACGGAGACGTAGAGTCGAACTCGCCAGGAATGTCGTCAAATATTACCGCCGACATGTCAGGTTGGGTTAGGTTAGGCTATATTACGTTATTGATGCATATGAATGTCCCACGTAGAGGATAGCTCGCCAGGAATGTTGTCATATATTACCGCCGAGATGTTAGGTTGGGTTAGGTTGGGTTATATTACGTTAGTGATGTATACGAAGGACCCACGCAGACGTCGGGGCCAACTCGCCAGGAATGTTGTCAAATATTACCGCCGAGATATCAGGTTGGGTTAGGTCAAGTTATATTATGTTATTGATGTACATAAAGGTCCCACGGAGACGTAGGGGCCAGCTCGCCAGGAATGTTGTCAAATATTACCGCCGAGATGTCAGGTTGGATTAGTTTAGGTTATACTACGTTATTGATGTATATAAAGGTCCCACGGAGACGTAGAGACCAACTCGCCAAGAATGTCTTCAAATATTAACGCCGAGATGTCGGGTTGGGTTAGGTTAGGTTATGTTACGTTATTGATGCATATGAATGTCCCACGTAGAGGATAGCTCGCCAGGAATGTCGTCAAATATTACCGCCGAAATGTCAGGATGGGTTAGGTAAGGTTATATTACGTAATTGATGTATATAAGGGTCCCACGGAGACGTAGAGTCGAACTCGCCAAGAATGTCTTCAAATATTACCGCCGAGATGTCAGGTTGGGTTAGGTTAGGTTATATTACGTTATTGATGCATATGAATGTCCCACGTAGAGGATAGCACGCCAGGAATGTTGTCAAATATTACCGCCGAGATGTTAGGTTGGGTTAGGCTATGTTACATTGCGTTCATGATGTATACGAAGGACCCACACAGACGGCGGGGCCAACTCGCCAGGAATGTTGTCAAATATTACCGCCGAGATGTCAGGTTGGGTTAGGTTAGATTATAATACGTTATTGATGCATATGAATGTCCCACGTAGAGGATAACTCGCCAGGCAAGTTGTCAAATATTACCGCCGAGATGTTAGGTTGGGTTAGGTTAGATTATATTACGTTAATGATGTATATGAAGGACCCACGCAGACGTCTTGACCAACTCGCCAGGAATGTTGTCAAATATTACCGCCTACATGTCAGGTTGGGTTAGGTTAGGTTATATTACGTTATTGATGTATATAAAGGTCCCACATAGACGTAGAGGACAACTCGCCAGGAATGTTGTCAAATTTTACCGCCGAGATGTCAGGTTGTCTTAGGTTAGGTTATATTACTTCACAGACGTATACAGTGTTCCCACCGAGATGTAGGGGCCGACAAGCAAGGAATGTGGTCAAACGTTACCCCGAGAGATTAGGTTGGGTTAGGTTAGGTTATATTAGGATACTGATGTATATAAAGGTCCCACGGACACGTAGATGCCAACTCGCCAGGAATTTTGTCAAATATTCCCGCCGAGATATCAGGTTGGGTTAGGTTAAGTTATATTATGTTATTGATGTACATAAAGGTCCCACGGAGACGTAGGGGCCAGCTCGCCAGGAATGTTGTCAAATATTACCGCCGAGATGTCAGGTTGGATTAGGTTAGGTTATATTACGTTATTGATGTATATAAGGGTCCCACGAAGACGTAGAGCCCAACTCGCCAGGAATGTCGTCAAATATTACCGCCGAAATGTCAGGTTGGGTTAGGCAAGGTTATATTACGTTATTGATGTATATAAGGGTCCCACGAAGACGTAGAGCCCAACTCGCCAGGAACGTTGTCAAATTTTAATGCCGAGATGTCAGGTTGGGTTAGGTTAGGTTATATTAGGTTATTGATGTATATAAAGGTCCCACGGAGACGTAAATTCGAACTCGCCAAGAATGTCTTCAAATATTACCGCCGAGATGTCAGGTTGGGTTAGGTTAGGTTATATTACGTTATTGGTGCATATGAATGTCCCACGTAGAGGATAGCTCGCCAGGAATGTTGTCAAATATTACCGTCGAGATGTCAGGTTGGGTTAGGTTAGGTTATATTACGTTATTGGTGTATATAAAAGTCCCACGGAGACGTAGAGTCGAACTCGCCAAGAATATCTTCAAATATTACCGCCGAGATGTCAGGTTGGGTTAGGTTAGGTTATATTACGTTATTGATGCATATGAATGTCCCACGTAGAGGATAGCTGGCCAGGAATGTTGTCAAATATTACCGCCGAGATGTCAGGTTGGGTTAGGTTAGGTTATATTACGTTATTGATGTATATAAAGGTCCCACGGAGACGTAGAGACCAACTCGCCAGGAATGTCGTCAAATATTACCGCCGAGATGTCAGGTTGGGTTAGGTTAGGTTATATTACGTTAATGATGTATATGAAGGACCCACGAAGACGTCTTGGCCAACTCGCCAGGAATGTTGTCAAATATTACCGCCGACATGTCAGGTTGGGTTAGGTTAGGTTATATTACGTTATTGATGTATATAAAGGTCCCACATAGACGTAGAGGACAACTCGCCAGGAATGTTGTCAAATTTTACCGCCGAGATGTCAGGCTGTTTTAGGTTAGGTTATATTACTTCACAGACGTATACAGTGTTCCCACCGAGATGTAGGGGCCGACAAGCAAGGAATGTGGTTAAACGTTACCCCGAGAGATTAGGTTGGATTAGGTTAGGTTATATTAGGATACTGATGTATATAAAGGTCCCACGGACACGTAGAGGCCAACTCGCCAGGAACGTTGTCAAATTTTAATGCCGAGATGTCAGGTTGGGTTAGGTTAGGTTACATTACGTTATTGATGTATACGAAGGTCCGACGTATACGTAGAGGACAACTCGCCAGGAATGTTGTCAAATATTACCGCCGAGACGATATGTTGGTTTAGATTAGGTTATATTACGTTATTGACGTACATAAAGGTCCCACGGAGACATAGAAGCCAGCTCGCCAGGAATGTTGTCAAATCTTACCGCCGAGATGATAGGTTGGGTTAAGTTAGGTTATATTAAGTTATTGATGCATATAAAGGTTCCACGGAGACGTAGAGGCCAACTCGCCAGGAATGTTGTCAAATTTTACCATCGAGATGTCAGGTTGGGTTAGGTTAGGTTACATTACTTCATAGACGTATACAGTGTTCCCACCGAGAAGTAGAGGCCGACAAGCAAGGAATGCGGTTAAACGGTACCCTGAGGGATTAGGTTGGGTTAGGTTAGGTTATATTAGGATACTGATGTATATAAAGCTCCCACGGACACGTAGAGTCCAACACGCCAGGAACGTTGTCAAATTTTAATGCCGAGATGTCAGGTTGGGTTAGGTTAGGTTATATTAGGTTATTGATGTATATAAAGGTCCCACGGAGACGTAGAGTCGAACTCGCCAAGAATGTCTTCAAATATTACCGCCGAGATGTCAGGTTGGGTTAGGTTAGGTTATATTACGTTATTGATGCATATGAATGTCCCACGTAGAGGATAGCACGCCAGGAATGTTGTCAAATATTACCGCCGGGATGTTAGGTTGGGTTAGGTTATGTTACATTGCGTTCATGATGTATACGAAGGACCCACACAGACGTCGGGGCCAACTCGCCAGGAATGTTGTCAAATATTACCGCCGAGATGTCAGGTTGGGTTAGGTTAGATTATAATACGTTATTGATGCATATGAATGTCCCACGTAGAGGATAACTGGCCAGGCAAGTTGTCAAATATTACCGCCGAGATGTTAGGTTGGATTAGGTTAATTATATTACGTTAATAATGTATATGAAGGACCCACGCAGACGTCTTGGCCAACTCGCCAGGAATGTTGTCAAATATTATCGCCTACATGTCAGGTTGGGTTAGGTTAGGTTATATTACGTAATTGATGTATATAAAGGTCCCACGGAGACGTAGAGTCGAACTCGCCAGGAATGTCGTCAAATATTACTGCCGAGATGTCAGGTTGGGTTAGGTTAGGCTATATTACGTTATTGATGCATATGAATGTCCCACGTAGAGGATAGCTCGCCAGGAATGTTGTCAAATATTACCGCCGAGATGTCAGGTTGGGTTAGGTTAGGTTATATTAGGATACTGATGTATATAAAGGTCCCACGGACACGTAGATGCCAACTCGCCAGGAATTTTGTCAAATATTCCCGCCGAGATATCAGGTTGGGTTAGGTTAAGTTATATTATGTTATTGATGTACATAAAGGTCCCTCGGAGACGTAGGGGCCAGCTCGCCAGGAATGTTGTCAAATATTACCGCCGAGATGTCAGGTTGGATTAGGTTAGGTTATACTACGTTATTGATGTATATAAAGGTCCCACGGAGACGTAGAGACCAACTCGCCAGGAATGTCGTCAAATATTACCGCCGAGATGTCAGGTTGGGTTAGGTTAGGTTATATTACGTTAATGATGTATATGAAGGACCCACGAAGACGTCTTGGCCAACTCGCCAGGAATGTTGTCAAATATTACCGCCGACATGTCAGGTTGGGTTAGGTTAGGTTATATTACGTTATTGATGTATATAAAGGTCCCACATAGACGTAGAGGACAACTCGCCAGGAATGTTGTCAAATTTTACCGCCGAGATGTCAGGCTGTTTTAGGTTAGGTTATATTACTTCACAGACGTATACAGTGTTCCCACCGAGATGTAGGGGCCGACAAGCAAGGAATGTGGTTAAACGTTACCCCGAGAGATTAGGTTGGATTAGGTTAGGTTATATTAGGATACTGATGTATATAAAGGTCCCACGGACACGTAGAGGCCAACTCGCCAGGAATTTTGTCAAATATTCCCGCCGAGATATCAGGTTGGGTTAGGTTAAGTTATATTATGTTATTGATGTACATAAAGGTCCCACGGAGACGTAGGGGCCAGCTCGCCAGGAATGTTGTCAAATATTACCGCCGAGATGTCAGGTTGGATTAGGTTAGGTTATATTACGTTATTGATGTATATAAGGGTCCCACGAAGACGTAGAGCCCAACTCGCCAGGAATGTCGTCAAATATTACCGCCGAAATGTCAGGTTGGGTTAGGCAAGGTTATATTACGTTATTGATGTATATAAGGGTCCCACGAAGACGTAGAGCCCAACTCGCCAGGAACGTTGTCAAATTTTAATGCCGAGATGTCAGGTTGGGTTAGCTTAGGTTATATTAGGTTATTGATGTATATAAAGGTCCCACGGAGACGTAAATTCGAACTCGCCAAGAATGTCTTCAAATATTACCGCCGAGATGTCAGGTTGGGTTAGGTTAGGTTATATTACGTTATTGGTGCATATGAATGTCCCACGTAGAGGATAGCTCGCCAGGAATGTTGTCAAATATTACCGTCGAGATGTCAGGTTGGGTTAGGTTAGGTTATATTACGTTATTGACGTATATAAAAGTCCCACGGAGACGTAGAGTCGAACTCGCCAAGAATATCTTCAAATATTACCGCCGAGATGTCAGGTTGGGTTAGGTTAGGTCATATTACGTTATTGATGCATATGAATGTCCCACGTAGAGGATAGCTGGCCAGGAATGTTGTCAAATATTACCGCCGAGATGTCAGGTTGGGTTAGGTTAGGTTATATTACGTTATTGATGTATATAAAGGTCCCACGGAGACGTAGAGACCAACTCGCCAGGAATGTCGTCAAATATTACCGCCGAGATGTCAGGTTGGGTTAGGTTAGGTTATATTACGTTAATGATGTATATGAAGGACCCACGAAGACGTCTTGGCCAACTCGCCAGGAATGTTGTCAAATATTACCGCCGAGATGTCAGGTTGGGTTAGGTTAGGTTATATTACGTTATTGATGTATATAAAGGTCCCACGGAGACGTAGAGGCCAACTCGCCAGGAATGTTGTCAAATTTTACCATCGAGATGTCAGGTTGGGTTAGGTTAGGTTACATTACTTCATAGACGTATACAGTGTTCCCACCGAGAAGTAGAGGCCGACAAGCAAGGAATGCGGTTAAACGGTACCCTGAGGGATTAGGTTGGGTTAGGTTAGGTTATATTAGGATACTGATGTATATAAAGGTCCCACGGACACGTAGAGTCCAACACGCCAGGAACGTTGTCAAATTTTAATGCCGAGATGTCAGGTTGGGTTAGGTTAGGTTATATTAGGTTATTGATGTATATAAAGGTCGCACGGAGACGTAGATTCGAACTCGCCAAGAATGTCTTCAAATATTACCGCCGAGATGTCAGGTTGGGTTAGGTTAGGTTATATTACGTTATTGATGCATATGAATGTCCCACGAGGAGGATAGCTCGCCAGGAATGTTGTCAAATATTACCGCTGAGATGTCAGGTTGGGTTAGGTTAGCTTATATTACGTTATTGATGTATATAAAGGTCCCACGGAGACGTAGAGTCGAACTCGCCAAGAATGTCTTCAAATATTACCGCCGAGATGTCAGGTTGGGTTAGGTTAGGTTATATTACGTTATTGATGCATATGAATGTCCCACGTAGAGGATAGCACGCCAGGAATGTTGTCAAATATTACCGCCGAGATGTTAGGTTGGGTTAGGTTATGTTACATTGCGTTCATGATGTATACGAAGGACCCACACAGACGTCGGGGCCAACTCGCCAGGAATGTTGTCAAATATTACCGCCGAGATGTCAGGTTGGGTTAGGTTAGATTATAATACGTTATTGATGCATATGAATGTCCCACGTAGAGGATAACTGGCCAGGCAAGTTGTCAAATATTACCGCCGAGATGTTAGGTTGGATTAGGTTAATTATATTACGTTAATAATGTATATGAAGGACCCACGCAGACGTCTTGGCCAACTCGCCAGGAATGTTGTCAAATATTATCGCCTACATGTCAGGTTGGGTTAGGTTAGGTTATATTACGTAATTGATGTATATAAAGGTCCCACGGAGACGTAGAGTCGAACTCGCCAGGAATGTCGTCAAATATTACTGCCGAGATGTCAGGTTGGGTTAGGTTAGGCTATATTACGTTATTGATGCATATGAATGTCCCACGTAGAGGATAGCTCGCCAGGAATGTTGTCAAATATTACCGCCGAGATGTCAGGTTGGGTTAGGTTAGGTTATATTAGGATACTGATGTATATAAAGGTCCCACGGACACGTAGATGCCAACTCGCCAGGAATTTTGTCAAATATTCCCGCCGAGATATCAGGTTGGGTTAGGTTAAGTTATATTATGTTATTGATGTACATAAAGGTCCCTCGGGGACGTAGGGGCCAGCTCGCCAGGAATGTTGTCAAATATTACCGCCGAGATGTCAGGTTGGATTAGGTTAGGTTATACTACGTTATTGATGTATATAAAGGTCCCACGGAGACGTAGAGACCAACTCGCCAGGAATGTCGTCAAATATTACCGCCGAGATGTCAGGTTGGGTTAGGTTAGGTTATATTACGTTAATGATGTATATGAAGGACCCACGAAGACGTCTTGGCCAACTCGCCAGGAATGTTGTCAAATATTACCGCCGACATGTCAGGTTGGGTTAGGTTAGGTTATATTACGTTATTGATGTATATAAAGGTCCCACATAGACGTAGAGGACAACTCGCCAGGAATGTTGTCAAATTTTACCGCCGAGATGTCAGGCTGTTTTAGGTTAGGTTATATTACTTCACAGACGTATACAGTGTTCCCACCGAGATGTAGGGGCCGACAAGCAAGGAATGTGGTTAAACGTTACCCCGAGAGATTAGGTTGGATTAGGTTAGGTTATATTAGGATACTGATGTATATAAAGGTCCCACGGACACGTAGAGGCCAACTCGCCAGGAATTTTGTCAAATATTCCCGCCGAGATATCAGGTTGGGTTAGGTTAAGTTATATTATGTTATTGATGTACATAAAGGTCCCACGGAGACGTAGGGGCCAGCTCGCCAGGAATGTTGTCAAATATTACCGCCGAGATGTCAGGTTGGATTAGGTTAGGTTATATTACGTTATTGATGTATATAAGGGTCCCACGAAGACGTAGAGCCCAACTCGCCAGGAATGTCGTCAAATATTACCGCCGAAATGTCAGGTTGGGTTAGGCAAGGTTATATTACGTTATTGATGTATATAAGGGTCCCACGAAGACGTAGAGCCCAACTCGCCAGGAACGTTGTCAAATTTTAATGCCGAGATGTCAGGTTGGGTTAGCTTAGGTTATATTAGGTTATTGATGTATATAAAGGTCCCACGGAGACGTAAATTCGAACTCGCCAAGAATGTCTTCAAATATTACCGCCGAGATGTCAGGTTGGGTTAGGTTAGGTTATATTACGTTATTGGTGCATATGAATGTCCCACGTAGAGGATAGCTCGCCAGGAATGTTGTCAAATATTACCGTCGAGATGTCAGGTTGGGTTAGGTTAGGTTATATTACGTTATTGACGTATATAAAAGTCCCACGGAGACGTAGAGTCGAACTCGCCAAGAATATCTTCAAATATTACCGCCGAGATGTCAGGTTGGGTTAGGTTAGGTCATATTACGTTATTGATGCATATGAATGTCCCACGTAGAGGATAGCTGGCCAGGAATGTTGTCAAATATTACCGCCGAGATGTCAGGTTGGGTTAGGTTAGGTTATATTACGTTATTGATGTATATAAAGGTCCCACGGAGACGTAGAGACCAACTCGCCAGGAATGTCGTCAAATATTACCGCCGAGATGTCAGGTTGGGTTAGGTTAGGTTATATTACGTTAATGATGTATATGAAGGACCCACGAAGACGTCTTGGCCAACTCGCCAGGAATGTTGTCAAATATTACCGCCGAGATGTCAGGTTGGGTTAGGTTAGGTTATATTACGTTATTGATGTATATAAAGGTCCCACGGAGACGTAGAGGCCAACTCGCCAGGAATGTTGTCAAATTTTACCATCGAGATGTCAGGTTGGGTTAGGTTAGGTTACATTACTTCATAGACGTATACAGTGTTCCCACCGAGAAGTAGAGGCCGACAAGCAAGGAATGCGGTTAAACGGTACCCTGAGGGATTAGGTTGGGTTAGGTTAGGTTATATTAGGATACTGATGTATATAAAGGTCCCACGGACACGTAGAGTCCAACACGCCAGGAACGTTGTCAAATTTTAATGCCGAGATGTCAGGTTGGGTTAGGTTAGGTTATATTAGGTTATTGATGTATATAAAGGTCGCACGGAGACGTAGATTCGAACTCGCCAAGAATGTCTTCAAATATTACCGCCGAGATGTCAGGTTGGGTTAGGTTAGGTTATATTACGTTATTGATGCATATGAATGTCCCACGAGGAGGATAGCTCGCCAGGAATGTTGTCAAATATTACCGCTGAGATGTCAGGTTGGGTTAGGTTAGCTTATATTACGTTATTGATGTATATAAAGGTCCCACGGAGACGTAGAGTCGAACTCGCCAAGAATGTCTTCAAATATTACCGCCGAGATGTCAGGTTGGGTTAGGTTAGGTTATATTACGTTATTGATGCATATGAATGTCCCACGTAGAGGATAGCACGCCAGGAATGTTGTCAAATATTACCGCCGAGATGTTAGGTTGGGTTAGGTTATGTTACATTGCGTTCATGATGTATACGAAGGACCCACACAGACGTCGGGGCCAACTCGCCAGGAATGTTGTCAAATATTACCGCCGAGATGTCAGGTTGGGTTAGGTTAGATTATAATACGTTATTGATGCATATGAATGTCCCACGTAGAGGATAACTCGCCAGGCAAGTTGTCAAATATTACCGCCGCGATGTTAGGTTGGATTAGGTTAGAGTATATTACGTTAATGATGTATATGAAGGACCCACGCAGACGTCTTGGCCAACTCGCCAGGAATGTTGTCAAATATTACCGCCTACATGTCAGGTTGGGTTAGGTTAGGTTGTATTACGTTATTGATGTATATAAAGGTCCCACATAGACGTAGAGGACAACTCGCCAGGAATGTTGTCAAATTTTACCGCCGAGATGTCAGGTTGTCTTAGGTTAGGTTATATTACTTCACAGACGTATACAGTGTTCCCACCGAGATGTAGGGGCCGACAAGCAAGGAATGTGGTCAAACGTTACCCCGAGAGATTAGGTTGGGTTAGGTTAGGTTATATTAGGATACTGATGTATATAAAGGTCCCACGGACACGTAGATGCCAACTCGCCAGGAATTTTGTCAAATGATCCCGCCGAGATATCAGGTTGGGTTAGGTTAAGTTATATTATGTTATTGATGTACATAAAGGTCCCACGGAGACGTAGGGGCCAGCTCGCCAGGAATGTTGTCAAATATTACCGCCGAGATGTCAGGTTGGATTAGGTTAGGTTATACTACGTTATTGATGTATATAAAGGTCCCACGGAGACCTAGAGACCAACTCGCCAGGAATGTCGTCAAATATTACCGCCGAGATGTCAGGTTGGGTTAGGTTAGGCTATATTACGTTATTGATGCATATGAATGTCCCACGTAGAGGATAGCTCGCCAGGAATGTTGTCAAATATTACCGCCGAGATGTCAGGTTGGGTTAGGTTAGGTTATATTAGGATACTGATGTATATAAAGGTCCCACGGACACGTAGATGCCAACTCGCCAGGAATTTTGTCAAATATTCCCGCCGAGATATCAGGTTGGGTTAGGTTAAGTTATATTATGTTATTGATGTACATAAAGGTCCCACGGAGACGTAGGGGCCAGCTCGCCAGGAATGTTGTCAAATATTACCGCCGAGATGTCAGGTTGGATTAGGTTAGGTTATACTACGTTATTGATGTATATAAAGGTCCCACGGAGACGTAGAGACCAACTCGCCAGGAATGTCGTCAAATATTACCGCCGAGATGTCAGGTTGGGTTAGGTTAGGTTATATTACGTTAATGATGTATATGAAGGACCCACGAAGACGTCTTGGCCAACTCGCCAGGAATGTTGTCAAATATTACCGCCGACATGTCAGGTTGGGTTAGGTTAGGTTATATTACGTTATTGATGTATATAAAGGTCCCACATAGACGTAGAGGACAACTCGCCAGGAATGTTGTCAAATTTTACCGCCGAGATGTCAGGCTGTTTTAGGTTAGGTTATATTACTTCACAGACGTATACAGTGTTCCCACCGAGATGTAGGGGCCGACAAGCAAGGAATGTGGTTAAACGTTACCCCGAGAGATTAGGTTGGATTAGGTTAGGTTATATTAGGATACTGATGTATATAAAGGTCCCACGGACACGTAGAGGCCAACTCGCCAGGAACGTTGTCAAATTTTAATGCCGAGATGTCAGGTTGGGTTAGGTTAGGTTACATTACGTTATTGATGTATACGAAGGTCCGACGTATACGTAGAGGACAACTCGCCAGGAATGTTGTCAAATATTACCGCCGAGACGATATGTTGGTTTAGATTAGGTTATATTACGTTATTGACGTACATAAAGGTCCCACGGAGACGTAGAAGCCAGCTCGCCAGGAATGTTGTCAAATCTTACCGCCGAGATGATAGGTTGGGTTAAGTTAGGTTATATTACGTTATTGATGCATATAAAGGTTCCACGGAGACGTAGAGGCCAACTCGCCAGGAATGTTGTCAAATTTTACCATCGAGATGTCAGGTTGGGTTAGGTTAGGTTACATTACTTCATAGACGTATACAGTGTTCCCACCGAGAAGTAGAGGCCGACAAGCAAGGAATGCGGTTAAACGGTACCCTGAGGGATTAGGTTGGGTTAGGTTAGGTTATATTAGGATACTGATGTATATAAAGGTCCCACGGACACGTAGAGTCCAACACGCCAGGAACGTTGTCAAATTTTAATGCCGAGATGTCAGGTTGGGTTAGGTTAGGTTATATTAGGTTATTGATGTATATAAAGGTCCCACGGAGACGTAGAGTCGAACTCGCCAAGAATGTCTTCAAATATTACCGCCGAGATGTCAGGTTGGGTTAGGTTAGGCTATATTACGTTATTGATGCATATGAATGTCCCACGTAGAGGATAGCTCGCCAGGAATGTTGTCAAATATTACCGCCGAGATGTCAGGTTGGGTTAGGTTAGGTTATATTAGGATACTGATGTATATAAAGGTCCCACGGACACGTAGATGCCAACTCGCCAGGAATTTTGTCAAATATTCCCGCCGAGATATCAGGTTGGGTTAGGTTAAGTTATATTATGTTATTGATGTACATAAAGGTCCCACGGAGACGTAGGGGCCAGCTCGCCAGGAATGTTGTCAAATATTACCGCCGAGATGTCAGGTTGGATTAGGTTAGGTTATACTACGTTATTGATGTATATAAAGGTCCCACGGAGACGTAGAGACCAACTCGCCAGGAATGTCGTCAAATATTACCGCCGAGATGTCAGGTTGGGTTAGGTTAGGTTATATTACGTTAATGATGTATATGAAGGACCCACGAAGACGTCTTGGCCAACTCGCCAGGAATGTTGTCAAATATTACCGCCGACATGTCAGGTTGGGTTAGGTTAGGTTATATTACGTTATTGATGTATATAAAGGTCCCACATAGACGTAGAGGACAACTCGCCAGGAATGTTGTCAAATTTTACCGCCGAGATGTCAGGCTGTTTTAGGTTAGGTTATATTACTTCACAGACGTATACAGTGTTCCCACCGAGATGTAGGGGCCGACAAGCAAGGAATGTGGTTAAACGTTACCCCGAGAGATTAGGTTGGATTAGGTTAGGTTATATTAGGATACTGATGTATATAAAGGTCCCACGGACACGTAGAGGCCAACTCGCCAGGAACGTTGTCAAATTTTAATGCCGAGATGTCAGGTTGGGTTAGGTTAGGTTACATTACGTTATTGATGTATACGAAGGTCCGACGTATACGTAGAGGACAACTCGCCAGGAATGTTGTCAAATATTACCGCCGAGACGATATGTTGGTTTAGATTAGGTTATATTACGTTATTGACGTACATAAAGGTCCCACGGAGACGTAGAAGCCAGCTCGCCAGGAATGTTGTCAAATCTTACCGCCGAGATGATAGGTTGGGTTAAGTTAGGTTATATTACGTTATTGATGCATATAAAGGTTCCACGGAGACGTAGAGGCCAACTCGCCAGGAATGTTGTCAAATTTTACCATCGAGATGTCAGGTTGGGTTAGGTTAGGTTACATTACTTCATAGACGTATACAGTGTTCCCACCGAGAAGTAGAGGCCGACAAGCAAGGAATGCGGTTAAACGGTACCCTGAGGGATTAGGTTGGGTTAGGTTAGGTTATATTAGGATACTGATGTATATAAAGGTCCCACGGACACGTAGAGTCCAACACGCCAGGAACGTTGTCAAATTTTAATGCCGAGATGTCAGGTTGGGTTAGGTTAGGTTATATTAGGTTATTGATGTATATAAAGGTCCCACGGAGACGTAGAGTCGAACTCGCCAAGAATGTCTTCAAATATTACCGCCGAGATGTCAGGTTGGGTTAGGTTAGGCTATATTACGTTATTGATGCATATGAATGTCCCACGTAGAGGATAGCTCGCCAGGAATGTTGTCAAATATTACCGCCGAGATGTCAGGTTGGGTTAGGTTAGGTTATATTAGGATACTGATGTATATAAAGGTCCCACGGACACGTAGATGCCAACTCGCCAGGAATTTTGTCAAATATTCCCGCCGAGATATCAGGTTGGGTTAGGTTAAGTTATATTATGTTATTGATGTACATAAAGGTCCCACGGAGACGTAGGGGCCAGCTCGCCAGGAATGTTGTCAAATATTACCGCCGAGATGTCAGGTTGGATTAGGTTAGGTTATACTACGTTATTGATGTATATAAAGGTCCCACGGAGACGTAGAGACCAACTCGCCAGGAATGTCGTCAAATATTACCGCCGAGATGTCAGGTTGGGTTAGGTTAGGTTATATTACGTTAATGATGTATATGAAGGACCCACGAAGACGTCTTGGCCAACTCGCCAGGAATGTTGTCAAATATTACCGCCGACATGTCAGGTTGGGTTAGGTTAGGTTATATTACGTTATTGATGTATATAAAGGTCCCACATAGACGTAGAGGACAACTCGCCAGGAATGTTGTCAAATTTTACCGCCGAGATGTCAGGCTGTTTTAGGTTAGGTTATATTACTTCACAGACGTATACAGTGTTCCCACCGAGATGTAGGGGCCGACAAGCAAGGAATGTGGTTAAACGTTACCCCGAGAGATTAGGTTGGATTAGGTTAGGTTATATTAGGATACTGATGTATATAAAGGTCCCACGGACACGTAGAGGCCAACTCGCCAGGAACGTTGTCAAATTTTAATGCCGAGATGTCAGGTTGGGTTAGGTTAGGTTACATTACGTTATTGATGTATACGAAGGTCCGACGTATACGTAGAGGACAACTCGCCAGGAATGTTGTCAAATATTACCGCCGAGACGATATGTTGGTTTAGATTAGGTTATATTACGTTATTGACGTACATAAAGGTCCCACGGAGACGTAGAAGCCAGCTCGCCAGGAATGTTGTCAAATCTTACCGCCGAGATGATAGGTTGGGTTAAGTTAGGTTATATTACGTTATTGATGCATATAAAGGTTCCACGGAGACGTAGAGGCCAACTCGCCAGGAATGTTGTCAAATTTTACCATCGAGATGTCAGGTTGGGTTAGGTTAGGTTACATTACTTCATAGACGTATACAGTGTTCCCACCGAGAAGTAGAGGCCGACAAGCAAGGAATGCGGTTAAACGGTACCCTGAGGGATTAGGTTGGGTTAGGTTAGTTTATATTAGGATACTGATGTATATAAAGGTCCCACGGACACGTAGAGTCCAACACGCCAGGAACGTTGTCAAATTTTAATGCCGAGATGTCAGGTTGGGTTAGGTTAGGTTATATTAGGTTATTGATGTATATAAAGGTCCCACGGAGACGTAGAGTCGAACTCGCCAAGAATGTCTTCAAATATTACCGCCGAGATGTCAGGTTGGGTTAGGTTAGGTTATATTACGTTATTGATGCATATGAATGTCCCACGTAGAGGATAGCACGCCAGGAATGTTGTCAAATATTACCGCCGGGATGCTAGGTTGGGTTAGGTTATGTTACATTGCGTTCATGATGTATACGAAGGACCCACACAGACGTCGGGGCCAACTCGCCAGGAATGTTGTCAAATATTACCGCCGAGATGTCAGGTTGGGTTAGGTTAGATTATAATACGTTATTGATGCATATGAATGTCCCACGTAGAGGATAACTGGCCAGGCAAGTTGTCAAATATTACCGCCGAGATGTTAGGTTGGATTAGGTTAATTATATTACGTTAATAATGTATATGAAGGACCCACGCAGACGTCTTGGCCAACTCGCCAGGAATGTTGTCAAATATTACCGCCTACATGTCAGGTTGGGTTAGGTTAGGTTATATTACGTTATTGATGTATATAAAGGTCCCACATAGACGTAGAGGACAACTCGCCAGGAATGTTGTCAAATTTTACCGCCGAGATGTCAGGTTGTCTTAGGTTAGGTTATATTACTTCACAGACGTATACAGTGTTCCCACCGAGATGTAGGGGCCGACAAGCAAGGAATGTGGTCAAACGTTACCCCGAGAGATTAGGTTGGGTTAGGTTAGGTTATATTAGGATACTGATGTATATAAAGGTCCCACGGACACGTAGATGCCAACTCGCCAGGAATTTTGTCAAATATTCCCGCCGAGATATCAGGTTGGGTTAGGTTAAGTTATATTATGTTATTGATGTACATAAAGGTCCCACGGAGACGTAGGGGCCAGCTCGCCAGGAATGTTGTCAAATATTACCGCCGAGATGTCAGGTTGGATTAGGTTAGGTTATATTACGTTATTGATGTATATAAGGGTCCCACGAAGACGTAGAGCCCAACTCGCCAGGAATGTCGTCAAATATTACCGCCGAAATGTCAGGTTGGGTTAGGTAAGGTTATATTACGTTATTGATGTATATGAGGGTCCCACGAAGACGTAGAGCCCAACTCGCCAGGAACGTTGTCAAATTTTAATGCCGAGATGTCAGGTTGCGTTAGGTTAGGTTATATTAGGTTATTGATGTATATAAAGGTCCCACGGAGACGTAGATTCGAACTCGCCAAGAATGTCTTCAAATATTACCGCCGAGAGGTCAGGTTGGGTTAGGTTAGGTTATATTACGTTATTGATGCATATGAATGTCCCACGTAGAGGATAGCTCGCCAGGAATGTTGTCAAATATTACCGTCGTGATGTCAGGTTGGGTTAGGTTAGGTTATATTGCGTTATTGATGTATATAAAGGTCCCACGGAGACGTAGAGTCGAACTCGCCAAGAATGTCTTCAAATATTACCGCCGAGATGTCAGGTTGGGTTAGGTTAGGTTATATTACGTTATTGATGCATATGAATGTCCCACGTAGATAATAGCTGGCCAGGAATGTTGTCAAATATTACCGCCGAGATGTCAGGTTGTGTTAGGTTAGGTTATATTACGTTATTGATGTATATAAAGGTCCCACGGAGACGTAGAGACCAACTCGCCAGGAATGTCGTCAAATATTACCGCCGAGATGTCAGGTTGGGTTAGGTTAGGTTATATTACGTTAATGATGTATATGAAGGACCCACGAAGACGTCTTGGCCAACTCGCCAGGAATGTTGTCAAATATTACCGCCGACATGTCAGGTTGGGTTTGGTTAGGTTATATTACGTTATTGATGTATATAAAGGTCCCACATAGACGTAGAGGACAACTCGACAGGAATGTTGTCAAATTTTACCGCCGAGATGTCAGGTTGTTTTAGGTTAGGTTATATTACTTCACAGACGGATACAGTGTTCCCA
Organism: Xylocopa violacea; assembly: GCA_963969225.1. Lineage (NCBI taxonomy): Eukaryota > Metazoa > Arthropoda > Insecta > Hymenoptera > Apidae > Xylocopa > Xylocopa violacea. The sequence goes on along the minus strand of CAXAJV010001011.1, from coordinate 2,161,755 downwards.
CCGAGATGTAGGGGCCGACAAGCAAGGAATGTGGTTAAACGTTACCCTGAGAGATTAGGTTGGATTAGGTTAGGTTATATTAGGATACTGATGTATATAAAGGTCCCACGGACACGTAGAGGCCAACTCGCCAGGAACGTTGTCAAATTTTAATGCCGAGATGTCAGGTTGGGTTAGGTTAGGTTACATTACGTTATTGATGTATACGAAGGTCCGACGTATACGTAGAGGACAAATCGCCAGGAATGTTGTCAAATATTACCGCCGAGACGATATGTTGGCTTAGATTAGGTTATATTACGTTATTGACGTACATAAAGGTCCCACGGAGACGTAGAGGCCAGATCGCCAGGAATGTTGTCAAATCTTATCGCCGAGATGATAGGTTGGGTTAAGTTAGGTTATATTACGTTATTGATGCACATAAAGGTTCCACGGAGACGTAGAGGCCAACTCGCCAGGAATGTTGTCAAATTTTACCGCCGAGATGTCAGGTTGGGTTAGGTTAGGTTACATTACTTCATAGACGTATACAGTGTTCCCACCGAGAAGTAGAGGCCGACAAGCAAGGAATGCGGTTAAACGGTACCCTGAGGGATTAGGTTGGGTTAGGTTAGGTTATATTAGGATACTGATGTATATAAAGGTCCCACGGACACGTAGAGGCCAACTCGCCAGGAAAGTTGTCAAATTTTAATGCCAAGATGTCAGGTTGGGTTAGGTTAGGTTATATTAGGTTACTTATGTATATAAAGGTCCCACGGAGACGTAGAGTCGAACTCGCCAAGAATGTCTTCAAATATTACCGCCGAGATGTCAGGTTGGGTTAGGTTAGGTTGTATTACGTTATTGATGCATATGAATGACCCACGTAGAGGATAGCACGCCAGGAATGTTGTCAAATATTGCCGCCGAGATGTTAGGTTGGGTTAGGTTATGTTACATTACGTTCATGATGTATACGAAGGACCCACACAGACGTCGGGGCCAACTCGCCAGGAATGTTGTCAAATATTACCGCCGAGATGTCAGGTTGGGTTAGGTTAGATTATAATACGTTATTAATGCATATGAATGTCCCACGTAGAGGATAACTCGCCAGGCAAGTTGTCAAATATTACCGCCGAGATGTTAGGTTGGGTTAGGTTAGGTTACATTACTTCATAGACGTATACAGTGTTCCCACTGAGAAGTAGGGGCCGACAAGCAAGGAATGTTGTTAAACGGTACCCCGAGAGATTAGGTTGGGTTACGTTAGGTTATATTAGGATACTGATGTATATAAAGGTCCCACGGTCACGTAGAGGCCAACTCGCCAGGAACGCTGTCAAATTTTAATGCCGAGATGTCAGGTTGGGTTAGGTTAGGTTATATTAGGTTATTGATGTATATAATGGTCCCACGGAGACGTAGATTCGAACTCGCCAAGAATGTCTTCAAATATTACCGCCGAGATGACAGGTTGGGTTAGGTTAGGTTATATTACGTTATTGATGCATATGAATGTCCCACGTAGAGGATAGCACGCCAGGAAAGTTGTCAAATATTACCGCCGAGATGTTAGGTTGGGTTAGGTTATGTTACATTGCGTTCATGATGTATACGAAGGACCCACACAGACGTCGGGGCCAACTCGCCAGGAATGTTGTCAAATATTACCGCCGAGATGTCAGGTTGGGTTAGGTTAGATTATAATACGTTATTGATGCATATGAATGTCCCACGTAGAGGATAACTCGCCAGGCAAGTTGTCAAATATTACCGCCGAGATGTTAGGTTGGGTTAGGTTAGATTTTATTACGTTAATGATGTATATGAAGGACCCACGCAGACGTCTTGGCCAACTCGCCAGGAATGTTGTCAAATATTACCGCCTACATGTCAGGTTGGGTTAGGTTAGGTTATATTACGTTATTGATGTATATAAAGGTCCCACATAGACGTAGAGGACAACTCGCAAGGAATGTTGTCAAATATTACCGCCGAGATGTCAGGTTGGATTACGTTAGGTTATATTAGGTTATTGATGTATATAAAGGTCCCACGGAGACGTAGATTCGAACTCGCCAAGAATGTCTTCAAATATTACCGCCGAGATGTCAGGTTGGGTTAGGTTAGGTTATATTAGGATACTGATGTATATAAAGGTCCCACGGAGACGTAGAGACCAACTCGCCAGGAATGTCGTCAAATATTACCGCCGAGATGTCAGGTTGGGTTAGGTTAGGTTATATTACGTTAATGATGTATATGAAGGACCCACGAAGACGTCTTGGCCAACTCGCCAGGAATGTTGTCAAATATTACCGCCGACATGTCAGGTTGGGTTTGGTTAGGTTATATTACGTTATTGATGTATATAAAGGTCCCACATAGACGTAGAGGACAACTCGACAGGAATGTTGTCAAATTTTACCGCCGAGATGTCAGGTTGTTTTAGGTTAGGTTATATTACTTCACAGACGGATACAGTGTTCCCACCGAGATGTAGGGGCCGACAAGCAAGGAATGTGGTTAAACGTTACCCTGAGAGATTAGGTTGGATTAGGTTAGGTTATATTAGGATACTGATGTATATAAAGGTCCCACGGACACGTAGAGGCCAACTCGCCAGGAACGTTGTCAAATTTTAATGCCGAGATGTCAGGTTGGGTTAGGTTAGGTTACATTACGTTATTGATGTATACGAAGGTCCGACGTATACGTAGAGGACAAATCGCCAGGAATGTTGTCAAATATTACCGCCGAGACGATATGTTGGCTTAGATTAGGTTATATTACGTTATTGACGTACATAAAGGTCCCACGGAGACGTAGAGGCCAGATCGCCAGGAATGTTGTCAAATCTTATCGCCGAGATGATAGGTTGGGTTAAGTTAGGTTATATTACGTTATTGATGCACATAAAGGTTCCACGGAGACGTAGAGGCCAACTCGCCAGGAATGTTGTCAAATTTTACCGCCGAGATGTCAGGTTGGGTTAGGTTAGGTTACATTACTTCATAGACGTATACAGTGTTCCCACCGAGAAGTAGAGGCCGACAAGCAAGGAATGCGGTTAAACGGTACCCTGAGGGATTAGGTTGGGTTAGGTTAGGTTATATTAGGATACTGATGTATATAAAGGTCCCACGGACACGTAGAGGCCAACTCGCCAGGAAAGTTGTCAAATTTTAATGCCAAGGTGTCAGGTTGGGTTAGGTTAGGTTATATTAGGTTACTGATGTATATAAAGGTCCCACGGAGACGTAGAGTCGAACTCGCCAAGAATGTCTTCAAATATTACCGCCGAGATGTCAGGTTGGGTTAGGTTAGGTTGTATTACGTTATTGATGCATATGAATGACCCACGTAGAGGATAGCACGCCAGGAATGTTGTCAAATATTGCCGCCGAGATGTTAGGTTGGGTTAGGTTATGTTACATTACGTTCATGATGTATACGAAGGACCCACACAGACGTCGGGGCCAACTCGCCAGGAATGTTGTCAAATATTACCGCCGAGATGTCAGGTTGGGTTAGGTTAGATTATAATACGTTATTAATGCATATGAATGTCCCACGTAGAGGATAACTCGCCAGGCAAGTTGTCAAATATTACCGCCGAGATGTTAGGTTGGGTTAGGTTAGGTTACATTACTTCATAGACGTATACAGTGTTCCCACTGAGAAGTAGGGGCCGACAAGCAAGGAATGTTGTTAAACGGTACCCCGAGAGATTAGGTTGGGTTACGTTAGGTTATATTAGGATACTGATGTATATAAAGGTCCCACGGTCACGTAGAGGCCAACTCGCCAGGAACGCTGTCAAATTTTAATGCCGAGATGTCAGGTTGGGTTAGGTTAGGTTATATTAGGTTATTGATGTATATAATGGTCCCACGGAGACGTAGATTCGAACTCGCCAAGAATGTCTTCAAATATTACCGCCGAGAGGTCAGGTTGGGTTAGGTTAGGTTATATTACGTTATTGATGCATATGAATGTCCCACGTAGAGGATAGCTCGCCAGGAATGTTGTCAAATATTACCGTCGTGATGTCAGGTTGGGTTAGGTTAGGTTATATTGCGTTATTGATGTATATAAAGGTCCCATGGAGACGTAGAGTCGAACTGGCCAAGAATGTCTTCAAATATTACCGCCGAGATGACAGGTTGGGTTAGGTTAGGTTATATTACGTTATTGATGCATATGAATGTCCCACGTAGAGGATAGCACGCCAGGAAAGTTGTCAAATATTACCGCCGAGATGTTAGGTTGGGTTAGGTTATGTTACATTGCGTTCATGATGTATACGAAGGACCCACACAGACGTCGGGGCCAACTCGCCAGGAATGTTGTCAAATATTACCGCCGAGATGTCAGGTTGGGTTAGGTTAGATTATAATACGTTATTGATGCATATGAATGTCCCACGTAGAGGATAACTCGCCAGGCAAGTTGTCAAATATTACCGCCGAGATGTTAGGTTGGGTTAGGTTAGATTTTATTACGTTAATGATGTATATGAAGGACCCACGCAGACGTCTTGGCCAACTCGCCAGGAATGTTGTCAAATATTACCGCCTACATGTCAGGTTGGGTTAGGTTAGGTTATATTACGTTATTGATGTATATAAAGGTCCCACATAGACGTAGAGGACAACTCGCAAGGAATGTTGTCAATTATTACCGCCGAGATGTCAGGTTGGATTACGTTAGGTTATATTAGGTTATTGATGTATATAAAGGTCCCACGGAGACGTAGATTCGAACTCGCCAAGAATGTCTTCAAATATTACCGCCGAGATGTCAGGTTGGGTTAGGTTAGGTTATATTAGGATACTGATGTATATAAAGGTCCCACGGACACGTAGATGCCAACTCGCCAGGAATTTTGTCAAATATTCCCGCCTAGATATCAGGTTGGGTTAGGTTAAGTTATATTATGTATTGATGTACACAAAGGTCCCACGGAGACGTAGGGGCCAGCTCGCCAGGAATGTTGTCAAATATTACCGCCGAGATGTCAGGTTGGATTAGGTTAGGTTATACTACGTTATTGATGTATATAAAGGTCCCACGGAGACGTAGAGACCAACGCGCCAGGAATGTCGTCAAATATTACCGCCGAGATGTCAGGTTGGAGTAGGTTAGGTTATATTACGTTATTGATGTATATAAGGGTCCCACGGAGACGTAGAGCCGAACTCGCCCAGAATGTCTTCAAATATTACCGCCGAGATGTCAGGTTGGGCTAGGTTAGTTTATATTACGTTATTGACGCATATTAATGTCCCACGTAGAGGATAGCTCGCCAGGAATGTTGTCAAACATTACCGCCGAGATGTTAGGTTGGGTTAGGTTAGGTTATATTACGTTAGTGATGTATTCGAAGGACCCACGCAGACGTCGGGGCCAACACGCCGGGAATGTTGTCAAATATTACCGCCGGGATGTCAGGTTGGGTTAGGTTAGGTTATATTACGTTATCGATGTATATAAAGGTCCGTCGGAGACGTAGATCGAACTCGCCAAGAATGTCTTCAAATATTACCGCCGAAATGTCAGGTTGGGTTAGGTTAGGTGATATTACGTTATTGATGCATATGAATGTCCCACGTAGAGGATAGCTCGCCAGGAATGTTGTCAAATATTGCCGCCGAGATGTTAGGTTGGGTTAGGTTAGGTTATATTACGTTATTGATGTATATAATGGTCCCACGCAGACGTAGAGGCCATCTCGCCAGGAATGTTTTCAAATATTACCGCCGAGATGTCAGGTTGGGTTAGGTTAGGTTACATTACTTCATAGACGTATACAGTGTTCCCACTGAGAAGTAGGGGCCGACAAGCAAGGAATGTTGTTAAACGGTACCCCGAGAGATTAGGTTGGGTTAGGTTAGGTCATATTAGGATACTGATGTATATAAAGGTCCCACGGTCAAGTAGAGGCCAACTCGCCAGGAACGTTGTCAAATTTTAATGACGAGATGTCAGGTTGGGTTAGGTTAGGTTATATTAGGTTATTGATGTATATAAAGGTCCCACGGAGACGTAGATTCGAACTCGCCAAGAATGTCTTCAAATATTACCGCCGAGAGGTCAGGTTGGGTTAGGTTAGGTTATATTACGTTATTGATGCATATGAATGTCCCACGTAGAGGATAGCTCACCAGGAATGTTGTCAAATATTACCGTCGTGATGTCAGGTTGGGTTAGGTTAGGTTATATTGCGTTATTGATGTATATAACGGTCCAACGGAGACGTAGAGTAGAACTCGCCAAAAATGTCTTCAAATATTACCGCCGAGATGTCAGGTTGGGTTAGGTTAGGTTATATTACGTTATTGATGTATATGAATGTCCCACGTAGATAATAGCTGGCCAGGAATGTTGTCAAATATTACCGCCGAAATGTCAGGTTGGGTTAGGTTAGGTTATATTACGTTATTGATGTATATAAAGGTCCCACGGAGACGTAGAGACCAACTCGCCAGGAATGTCGCCAAATATTACCGCCGAGATGTCAGGTTGGGTTAGGTTAGGTTATATTACGTTAATGATGTATATGAAGGACCCACGAAGACGTCTTGGCCAACTCGCCAGGAATGTTGTCAAATATTACCGCCGACATGTCAGGTCGGGTTAGGTTAGGTTATATTACGTTAGTGATGTATACGAAGGACCCACGCAGACGTCGGGGCCAACTCGCCAGGAATGTTGTCAAATATTACAGCCGAGATGTCAGGTTGGGTTAGGTTAGGTTATATTGCGTTATTGATGTATATAAAGGTCCCACATAGACGTAGAGGACAACTCGCCAGGAATGTTGTCAAATTTTACCGCCGAGATGTCAGGTTGTTTTAGGTTAGGTTATATTACTTCACAGACGGATACAGTGTTCCCACCGAGATGTAGGGGCCAACAAGCAAGGAATGTGGTTAAACGTTACCCCGAGAGATTAGGTTGGATTAGGTTAGGTTATATTAGGATACTGATGTATACAAAGGTCCCACGGACACGTAGAGGCCAACTCGCCAGGAACGTTGTCAAATTTTAATGCCGAGATGTCAGGTTGGGTTAGGTTAGGTTACATTACGTTATTGATGTATACGAAGGTCCGACGTATACGTAGAGGACAACTCGCCAGGAATGTTGTCAAATATTACCGCCGAGACGATATGTTGGCTTAGATTAGGTTATATTACGTTATTGACGTACATAAAGGTCTCACGGAGACGTAGAAGCCAGCTCGCCAGGAATGTTATCAAATCTTACCGCCGAGATGATAGGTTGAGTTAAGTTAGGTTATATTACGTTATTGATGCATATAAAGGTTCCACGGAGACGTAGAGGCCAACTCGCCAGGAATGTTGTCAAATTTTACCGCCGAGATGTCAGGTTGGGTTAGGTTAGGTTACATTACTTCATAGACGTATACAGTGTTCCCACCGAGAAGTAGAGGCCGACAAGCAAGGAATGCGGTTAAACGGTACCCTGAGGGATTAGGTTGGGTTAGGTTAGGTTATATTAGGATACTGATGTATATAAAGGTCCCACGGACACGTAGAGACCAACTCGCCAGGAACGTTGTCAAATTTTAATGCCGAGATGTCAGGTTGGGTTAGGTTAGGTTATATTAGGTTATTGATGTATATAAAGGTCCCACGGAGACGTAGATTCGAACTCGCCAAGAATGTCTTCAAATATTATCGCCGAGATGTCAGGTTGGGTTAGGTTAGGTTATATTACGTTATTGATGCATATGAATGTCCCACGAAGAGGATAGCTCGCCAGGAATGTTGTCAAATATTACCGCTGAGATGTCAGGTTGGGTTAGGTTAGGTTATATTACGTTATTGATGTATATAAGGGTCCCACGGAGACGTAGAGCCGAACTCGCCCAGAATGTCTTCAAATATTACCGCCGAGATGTCAGGTTGGGCTAGGTTAGTTTATATTACGTTATTGACGCATATTAATGTCCCACGTAGAGGATAGCTCACCAGGAATGTTGTCAAACATTACCGCCGAGATGTTAGGTTGTGTTCGGTTAGGTTACATTACGTTAATGATGTATACGAATGTCCCAGGTAGAGGATAGCTCGCCAGGAATGTTGTCAAATGTTACCGCCGAGATGTCAGGTTGGGTTAGGTTAGGTTATATTACGTTATTGATGTATATAAAGGTCCAACGGAGACGTAGAGTCGAACTCGCCAAGAATGTCTTCAAATATTACCGCCGAGATGTCAGGTTGGGTTAGATTAGGTTATATTACGTTATTGACACATATTAATGTCCCACGTAGAGGATAGCTCGCCAGGAATGTTGTCAAAAATTACCGCCGAGATGTTAGGTTCGGTTAGGTTATGTTACATTAAGTTAATGATGTATACGAATGTCCCACGTAGAGGATAGCTCGCCAGGAATGTTGTCAAATGTTACCGCAGAGATGTTAGGTTGGGTTAGGTTAGGTTATATTACGTTAGTGATGTATACGAAGGACCCACGCAGACGTCGGGGCCAACACGCCAGGAATGTTGTCAAATATTACCGCCGGGATGTCAGGTTGGGTTAGGTTAGGTTATATTACGTTATTGATGTATATAAAGGTCCGTCGGAGACGTAGATCGAACTCGCCAAGAATGTCTTCAAATATTACCGCCGAAATGTCAGGTTGGGTTAGGTTAGGTGATATTACGTTATTGATGCATATGAATGTCCCACGTAGAGGATAGCTCGCCAGGAATGTTGTCAAATATTGCCGCCGAGATGTTAGGTTGGGTTAGGTTAGGTTATATTACGTTATTGATGTATATAATGGGCCCACGCAGACGTAGAGGCCATCTCGCCAGGAATGTTTTCATATATTACCGCCGAGATGTCAGGTTGGGTTAGGTTAGGTTACATTACTTCATAGACGTATACAGTGTTCCCACTGAGAAGTAGGGGCCGACAAGCAAGGAATGTTGTTAAACGGTACCCCGAGAGATTAGGTTGGGTTAGGTTAGGTTATATTAGGATACTGATGTATATAAAGGTCCCACGGTCAAGTAGAGGCCAACTCGCCAGCAACGTTGTCAAATTTTAATGACGAGATGTCAGGTTGGGTTAGGTTAGGTTATATTAGGTTATTGATGTATATAAAGGTCCCACGGAGACGTAGATTCGAACTCGCCAAGAATGTCTTCAAATATTACCGCCGAGATGTCAGGTTGGGTTAGGTTAGGTTATATTACGTTATTGATGCATATGAATGTCCCACGTAGAGGATAGCTCGCCAGGAATGTTGTCAAATATTACCGCCGAGATGTTAGGTTGGGTTAGGTTAGGTTACATTACGTTAATGATGTATACGAAGGACCCACACAGACGTCGGGGCCAACTCGCCAGGAATGTTGTCAAATATTACCGCCGAGTTGTCAGGTTGGGTTAGGTTAGATTACAATACGTTATTGATGCATATGAATGTCCCACGCAGAGGATAACTCGCCAGGAATGTTGTCAAATATTACCGCCGAGATGTCAGGTTGGGTTAGGTTAGGTTATATTACGTTATTGATGTATATAAGGGTCCCACGAAGACGTAGAGCCCAACTCGCCAGGAATGTCGTCAAATATTACCGCCGAAATGTCAGGTTTGGTTAGATAAGGTTATATTACGTTATTGATGTATATAAGGGTCCCACGAAGACGTAGAGCCCAACTCGCCAGGAACGTTGTCAAATTTTAATACCGAGATGTCAGGTTGGGTTAGGTTAGGTTATATTAGGTTATTGATGTATATAAAGGTCCCACGGAGACGTAGATTCGAACTCGCCAAGAATGTCTTCAAATATTACCGCCGAGAGGTCAGGTTGGGTTAGGTTAGGTTATATTACGTTATTGATGCATATGAATGTCCCACGTAGAGGATAGCTCGCCAGGAATGTTTTCAAATATTACCGTCGTGATGTCAGGTTGGGTTAGGTTAGGTTATATTGCGTTATTGATGTATATAAAGGTCCCACGGAGACATAGAGTCGAACTCGCCAAGAATGTCTTCAAATATTACCGCCGAGATGTCAGGTTGGGTTAGGTTAGGTTATGTTACGTTATTGATGCATATGAATGTCCCACGTAGATAATAGCTGGCCAGGAATGTTGTCAAATATTACCGCCGACATGTCAGGTTGGGTTTGGTTAGGTTATATTACGTTATTGATGTATATAAAGGTCCCACATAGACGTAGAAGACAACTCGCCAGGAATGTTGTCAAATTTTACCGCCGAGATGTCAGGTTGTTTTAGGTTAGGTTATATTACTTCACAGACGGATACAGTGTTCCCACCGAGATGTAGGGGCCGACAAGCAAGGAATGTGGTTAAACGTTACCCCGAGAGATTAGGCTGGATTAGGTTAGGTTATATTAGGATACTGATGTATATAAAGGTCCCACGGACACGTAGAGGCCAACTCGCCAGGAACGTTGTCAAATTTTAATGCCGAGATGTCAGGTTGGGTTAGGTTAGGTTACATTACGTTATTGATGTATACGAAGGTCCGACGTATACGTAGAGGACAACTCGCCAGGAATGGTGTCAAATATTACCGCCGAGACGATATGTTGGCTTAGATTAGGTTATATTACGTTATTGACGTACATAAAGGTCCCACGGAGACGTAGAGGCCAGCTCGCCAGGAATGTTGTCAAATCTTACCGCCGAGATGATAGGTTGGGTTAAGTTAGGTTATATTACGTTATTGATGCATATAAAGGTTCCACGGAGACGTAGAGGCCAACTCGCCAGGAATGTTGTCAAATTTTACCGCCGAGATGTCAGGTTGGGTTAGGTTAGGTTACATTACTTCATAGACGTATACAGTGTTCCCACCGAGAAGTAGAGGCCGACAAGCAAGGAATGCGGTTAAACGGTACCCTGAGGGATTAGGTTGGGTTAGGTTAGGTTATATTAGGATACTGATGTATATAAAGGTCCCACGGACACGTAGAGTCCAACTCGCCAGGAACGTTGTCAAATTTTAATGCCGAGATGTCAGGTTGGGTTAGGTTAGGTTATATTAGGTTATTGATGTATATAAAGGTCCCACGGAGACGTAGATTCGAACTCGCCAAGAATGTCTTCAAATATTACCGCCGAGATGTCAGGTTGGGTTAGGTTAGGTTATATTACGTTATTGATGCATATGAATGTCCCACGAAGAGGATAGCTCGCCAGGAATGTTGTCAAATATTGCCGCCGAGATGTTAGGTTGGGTTAGGTTAGGTTATATTACGTTATTGATGTATATAATGGTCCCACATAGACGTAGAGGACAACTCGCAAGGAATGTTGTCAAATATTACCGCCGAGATGTCAGGTTGGATTACGTTAGGTTATATTAGGTTATTGATGTATATAAAGGTCCCACGGAGACGTAGATTCGAACTCGCCAAGAATGTCTTCAAATATTACCGCCGAGATGTCTGGTTGGGTTAGGTTAGGTTATATTGCGTTATTGATGTATATAAAGGTCCCACGGAGACGTAGAGCCGAACTCGCCCAGAATGTCTTCAAATATTACCGCCGAGATGTCAGGTTGGGCTAGGTTAGTTTATATTACGTTATTGACGCATATTAATGTCCCACGTAGAGGATAGCTCGCCAGGAATGTTGTCAAATATTGCCGCCGAGATGTTAGGTTGGGTTAGGTTAGGTTATATTACGTTATTGATGTATATAATGGTCCCACGCAGACGTAGTGGCCATCTCGCCAGGAATGTTTTCAAATATTACCGCCGAGATGTCAGGTTGGGTTAGGTTAGGTTACATTACTTCATAGACGTATACAGTGTTCCCACTGAGAAGTAGGGGCCGACAAGCAAGGAATGTTGTTAAACGGTACCTCGAGAGATTAGGTTGGGTTAGGTTAGGTTATATTAGGATACTGATGTATATAAAGGTCCCACGGTCAAGTAGAGGCCAACTCGCCAGGAATGTTGTCAAATTTTAATGCCGAGATGTCAGGTTGGGTTAGGTTAGGTTATGTTACGTTATTGATGCATATGAATGTCCCACGTAGAGGATAACTCGCCAGGCAAGTTGTCAAATATTACCGCCGAGATGTTAGGTTGGGTTAGGTTAGATTATATTACGTTAATGATGTATATGAAGGACCCACGCAGACGTCTTGGCCAACTCGCCAGGAATGTTGTCAAATATTACCGCCTACATGTCAGGTTGGGTTAGGTTAGGTTATATTACGTTATTGATGTATATAAAGGTCCCACATAGACGTAGAGGACAACTCGCAAGGAATGTTGTCAAATATTACCGCCGAGATGTCAGGTTGGATTACGTTAGGTTATATTAGGTTATTGATGTATATAAAGGTCCCACGGAGACGTAGATTCGAACTCGCCAAGAATGTCTTCAAATATTACCGCCGAGATGTCAGGTTGGGTTAGGTTAGGTTATATTAGGATACTGATGTATATAAAGGTCCCACGGACACGTAGATGCCAACTCGCCAGGAATTTTGTCAAATATTCCCGCCGAGATATCAGGTTGGGTTAGGTTAAGTTATATTATGTATTGATGTACATAAAGGTCCCACGGAGACGTAGGGGCCAGCTCGCCAGGAATGTTGTCAAATATTACCGCCGAGATGTCAGGTTGGATTAGGTTAGGTTATACTACGTTATTGATGTATATAAAGGTCCCACGGAGACGTAGAGACCAACGCGCCAGGAATGTCGTCAAATATTACCGCCGAGATGTCAGGTTGGGTTAGGTTAGGTTATATTACGTTATTGATGTATATAAGGGACCCACGGAGACGTAGAGCCCAACTCGCCAGGAATGTCGTCAAATATTACCGCCGAAATGTCAGGTTGGTTTAGGTAAGGTTATGTTACGTAATTGATGTATATAAAGGTCCCGCGGAGACGTAGAGTCGAACTCGCCAGGAATGTCGTCAAATATTACCGCCGAGATGTCAGGTTGGGTTAGGTTAGGCTATATTACGTTATTGATGCATATGAATGTCCCACGTAGAGAATAGCTCGCCAGGAATGTTGTCACATATTACCGCCGAGATGTTAGGTTGGGTTAGGTTAGGTTATATTACGTTAGTGATGTATACGAAGGACCCACGCAGACGTCGGGGCCAACTCGCCAGGAATGTTGTCAAATATTACCGCCGAGATGTCAGGTTGGGTTAGGTTAGGTTATATTGCGTTATTGATGTATATAAAGGTCCCACGGAGACGTAGAGCCGAACTCGCCCAGAATGTCTTCAAATATTACCGCCGAGATGTCAGGTTGGGCTAGGTTAGTTTATATTACGTTATTGACGCATATTAATGTCCCACGTAGAGGATAGCTCGCCAGGAATGTTGTCAAACATTACCGCCGAGATGTTAGGTTGTGTTCGGTTAGGTTACATTACGTTAATGATGTATACGAATGTCCCAGGTAGAGGATAGCTCGCCAGTAATGTTGTCCAATGTTACCGCCGAGGTGTCAGGTTGGGTTAGATTAGGTTATATTACGTTATTGATGTATATAAAGGTCCCACGGAGACGTAGATTCGAACTCGCCAAGAATGTCTTCAAATATTACCGCCGAGATGTCAGGTTGGGTTTGATTAGCTCATATTACGTTATTGACGCATATTAATGTCCCACGTAGAGGATAGCTCGCCAGGAATGTTGTAAAAATTACCGCCGAGAAGTTAGGTTCGGTTAGGTTAGGTTACATTAAGTTAATGATGTATACGAATGTCCCACGTAGAGGATAGCTCGCCAGGAATGTTGTCAAATGTTACCGCAGAGATGTTAGGTTGGGGTAGGTTAGGTTATATTACGTTAGTGATGTATACGAAGGACCCACGCAGACGTCGGGGCCAACACGCCAGGAATGTTGTCAAATATTACCGCCGAGATGTCAGGTTGGGTTAGGTTAGGTTATATTACGTTATTGATGTATATAAAGGTCCGTCGGAGACGTAGATTCGAACTCGCCAAGAATGTCTTCAAATATTACCGCCGAGATGTCAGGTTGGGTTTGATTAGCTCATATTACGTTATTGACGCATATTAATGTCCCACGTAGAGGATAGCTCGCCAGGAATGTTGTCAAAAATTACCGCCGAGAAGTTAGGTTCGGTTAGGTTAGGTTACATTAAGTTAATGATGTATACGAATGTCCCACGTAGAGGATAGCTCGCCAGGAATGTTGTCAAATGTTACCGCAGAGGTGTTAGGTTGGGGTAGGTTAGGTTATATTACGTTAGTGATGTATACGAAGGACCCACGCAGACGTCGGGGCCAACACGCCAGGAATGTTGTCAAATATTACCGCCGAGATGTCAGGTTGGGTTAGGTTAGGTTATATTACGTTATTGATGTATATAAAGGTCCGTCGGAGACGTAGATCGAACTCGCCAAGAATGTCTTCAAATATTACCGCCGAGATGTCAGGTTGGGTTAGGTTAGGTTACATTACTTCATAGACGTATACAGTGTTCCCACTGAGAAGTAGGGGCCGACAAGCAAGGAATGTTGTTAAACGGTACCTCGAGAGATTAGGTTGGGTTAGGTTAGGTTATATTAGGATACTGATGTATATAAAGGTCCCACGGACACGTAGATGCCAACTCGCCAGGAATTTTGTCAAATATTCCCGCCGAGACATCAGGTTGGGTTAGGTTAAGTTATATTATGTTATTGATGTACATAAATGTCCCACGGAGACGTAGGGGCCAACTCGCCAGGAATGTTGTCAAATATTACCGCCGAGTTGTCAGGTTGGGTTAGGTTAGATTACAATACGTTATTGATGCATATGAATGTCCCACGCAGAGGATAAATCGCCAGGCAAGTTTTCAAATATTGCCGGCGAGATGTTAGGTTGGGTTAGGTTAGATTATATTACGTTAATGATGTATATGAAGGAGCCACGCATACGTCTTGGCCAACTCGCCAGGAATGTTGTCAAATATTACCGCCGAGATGTCAGGTTAGGTTTTTTTTTTTTTTTTTTTTTTTTTTTTACCCACCACCATCCTCGCTTCAGGGGAGCTGGAACTAGCAAAAGCCATGACGTCAGCACCCCCGTCCTGGCCACTCAACCCCAGGATGACCAATTGTGCGAGCGCTCCATTATTGTTTCTTATTATTTTTGTAACGTTATTTGCTGTCATCTTCCACTGCCTATTACGATATTATTATTTAATATCGTACCTCTATAGAATATTGTACAGCTGTTATGTGAGTTTTCCTTTTTTAATAAATAGACAATAATTCACAACTGTGGAAAACCAGCAATTTTCCATATCGGAGCCCCTAAGAGATGACCGCCAATATCACCTCTGTGTATACACAATCATTAGTCACAACGCAACTCATTTAATATAAAATATAATATTTTTAAGTTAAATTTATAAAGTGTTAATTGTTATTGGTTATTAAAATGTTTATAAAATCACGTTATGTTAAAAATTATTGTTAAAGTTTAAATTGTTGTTGTTCTAGTCACGGTGCTTCTGCATCGACAGTCGAGTTTGTACTAAGACGCGAGTGCTCCGAGTATCGGGTGAGTCTCACAACTAGTTTTGGGGGCGGAAGTGTTAACGGTAGCGTATTATCGACGTCGCCGTTACCCTTATATGGTAACATCATATTTGATTCAGATTCTCTTTCTCGTGTTATTTTAGCGTTTATAACCTCGTATGCATACAGTCTGAATGCTTTCCAAGTTTCTTTATTTACAGTAACGTTTTTAATTAAGCTATGAATTTCAACTTTATTTCTAATAGAAGTTTCTAACTTTTTTCTTTGTAGATCCCATGCTGGGCAAATTATTAATGTGTGCAATGCGTTATCCTCAATTCCTGGACAGAACGTACATCTAGGTATTTTAACTTTACCAAACTTTTTCAGATAGCTAGCAAACGAGCCGTGGCCTGTTAATAATTGTGTAGTATAGAAATCAAGTTTGCAATTATCGCTTTTTTTTAACCAATTTCTTAGATCCGGAATTAATAATTTAGTCCATTGGGAGTGGGTAATACTATTCCAACGTTGTTGCCATATTGTTATTGTTATTTTTTCCTCCTCTTTCTTGATTTCTAAAACTCGCTTTTTAAATTCTATAATACTTATTTTCTTTAGGAGAAGTTCGTCGTATATTAATTTTCTTTTTTTGTTATAAATTCTAGCTCTTTCCATGATTTTTAAGTCTATCGGCGCAATTCTGGAAAGGACACAAGCTGCGTCTTTAGATACAGTCCTATATGCTGCTATAGTTTTATGCACAATCGGACTTTGTGCGCTGGTTAAACTTCTTGTTAAATACTTATAGTTTAAACAGGTACACCATATAGGAGCTCCATATAATATTATGGATTCCCATATGCTGTAATACAATTTTCTAGTTTAGGTTAGGTTAGGTTAGGTTAGGTTAGGTTATATTACGTTATTGATGTATATAAAGGTCCCACGGAGACGTAGAGTCGAACTCGCCAGGAATGTTGTCAAATATTACCGCCGAGATGTCAGGTTGGGCTAGGTTAGTTTATATTACGTTATTGACGCATATTAATGTCCCACGTAGAGGATAGCTCGCCAGGAATGTTGTCAAACATTACCGCCGAGATGTTAGGTTGGGTTCGGTTAGGTTACATTACGTTAATGATGTATACGAATGTCCCAGGTAGAGGATAGCTCGCCAGGAATGTTGTCAAATGTTACCGCAGAGATGTTAGGTTGGGTTAGGTTAGGTTATATTACGTTAGTGATGTATACGAAGGACCCACGCAGACGTCGGGGCCAACACGCCAGGAATGTTGTCAAATATTACCGCCGAGATGTCAGGTTGGGTTAGGTTAGGTTGTATTACGTTATTGATGTATATAAAGGTCCGTCGGAGACGTAGATCAAACTCGCCAAGAATGTCTTCAAATATTACCGCCGAAATGTCAGGTTGGGTTAGGTTAGGTTATATTACGTTATTGATGCATATGAATGTCCCACGTAGAGGATAGCTCGCCAGGAATGTTGTCAAATATTGCCGCCGAGATGTTAGGTTGGGTTAGGTTAGGTTATATTACGTTATTGATGTATATAATGGTCGCACGCAGACGTAGAGGCCATCTCGCCAGGAATGTTTTCAAATATTACCGCCGAGATGTCAGGTTGGGTTAGGTTAGGTTACATTACTTCATAGACGTATACAGTGTTCCCACTGAGAAGTAGGGGCCGACAAGCAAGGAATGCTGTTAAACGGTACCCCGAGAGATTAGGTTGGGTTAGGTTAGGTTATATTAGGATACTGATGTATATAAAGGTCCCACGGTCAAGTAGAGGCCAACTCGCCAGGAACGTTGTCAAATTTTAATGCCGAGATGTCAGGTTGGGTTAGGTTAGGTTATATTAGGTTATTGATGTATATAAAGGTCCCACGGAGACATAGATTCGAACTCGCCAAGAATGTCTTCAAATATTACCGCCGAGATGTCAGGTTGGGTTAGGTTAGGTTATATTACGTTATTGATGCATATGAATGTCCCACGTAGAGGATAGCTCGCCAGGAATGTTGTCAAATATTACCGCCGAGATGTTAGGTTGGGTTAGGTTAGGTTATATTACGTTAGTGATGTATACGAAGGACCCACGCAGACGTCGGGGCCAACTCGCCAGGAATGTTGTCAAATATTACAGCCGAGATGTCAGGTTGGGTTAGGTTAGGTTATATTGCGTTATTGATGTATATAAAGGTCCCACGGAGACGTAGAGCCGAACTCGCCCAGAATGTCTTCAAATATTACCGCCGAGATGTCAGGTTGGGCTAGGTTAGTTTATATTACGTTATTGACGCATATTAATGTCCCACGTAGAGGATAGCTCGCCAGGAATGTTGTCAAACATTACCGCCGAGATGTTAGGTTGTGTTCGGTTAGGTTACATTACGTCAATGATGTATACGAATGTCCCAGGTAGAGGATAGCTCGCCAGGAATGTTGTCAAATGTTACCGCCGAGATGTCAGGTTGGGTTAGGTTAGATTACAATACGTTATTGATGCATATGAATGTCCCACGCAGAGGATAACTCGCCAGGCAAGTTTTCAAATATTGCCGGCGAGATGTTAGGTTGGGTTAGGTTAGATTATATTACGTTAATGATGTATATGAAGGACCCACGCAGACGTCTTGGCCAACTCGCCAGGAATGTTGTCAAATATTACCGCCGAGATGTCAGGTTGGGTTAGGTTAGGTTATATTACGTTATTGATGTATATAATGGTCCCACGGAGACTTAGATTCGAACTCGCCAAGAATGTCTTCAAATATTAACGCCGAGATGTCGGGTTGGGTTAGGTTAGGTTATGTTACGTTATTGATGCATATGAATGTCCCACGTAGAGGATAGCTCGCCAGGAATGTTGTCAAATATTACCGCTGAGATGTCAGGTTGGGTTAGGTTAGGTTATATTACGTTATTGATGTATATAAAGGTCCCACGGAGACGTAGATTCGAACTCGCCAAGAATGTCTTCAAATATTACCGCCGAGATGTCAGGTTGGGTTAGGTTAGGTTATATTAGGTTATTGATGCATATGAATGTCCCACGAAGAGGATAGCTCGCCAGGAATGTTGTCAAATATTACCGCCTACATGTCAGGTTGGGTTAGGTTAGGTTATATTACGTTATTGATGTATATAAAGGTCCCACATAGACGTAGAGATCAACTCGCCAGGAATGTTGTCAAATTTTACCGCCGAGATGTCAGGTTGTCTTAGGTTAGGTTATATTACTTCACAGACGTATACAGTGTTCCCACCGAGATGTAGGGGCCGACAAGCAAGGAATGTGGTTAAACGTTACCCCGAGAGATTAGGTTGGGTTAGGTTAGGTTATATTAGGATACTGATGTATATAAAGGTCCCGCGGACACGTAGATGCCAACTCGCCAGGAATTTTGTCAAATGTTCCCGCGGAGACATCAGGTTGGGTTAGGTTAAGTTATATTATGTCATTGATGTACATAAAGGTCCCACGGAGACGTAGGGGCCAACTCGCCAGGAATGTTGTCAAATATTACCGCCGAGTTGTCAGGTTGGGTTAGGTTAGATTACAATACGTTATTGATGCATATGAATGTCCCACGCAGAGGATAAATCGCCAGGCAAGTTTTCAAATATTGCCGGCGAGATGTTAGGTTGGGTTAGGTTAGATTATATTACGTTAATGATGTATATGAAGGAGCCACGCATACGTCTTGGCCAACTCGCCAGGAATGTTGTCAAATATTACCGCCGAGATGTCAGTTTAGGTTAGGTTAGGTTATATTACGTTATTGATGTATATAAAGGTCCCACGGAGACGTAGAGTCGAACTCGCCAGGAATGTCGTCAAATATTACCGCCGAGATGTCAGGTTGGGCTAGGTTAGTTTATATTACGTTATTGACGCATATTAATGTCCCACGTAGAGGATAGCTCGCCAGGAATGTTGTCAAACATTACCGCCGAGATGTTAGGTTGGGTTCGGTTAGGTTACATTACGTTAATGATGTATACGAATGTCCAAGGTAGAGGATAGCTCGCCAGGAATGTTGTCAAATGTTACCGCCGAGATGTCAGGTTGGGTTAGGTTAGGTTATATTACATTATTGATGTATATGAAGGTCCCACGGAGACGTAGAGTCGAACTCGCCAAGAATGTCTTCAAATATTACCGCCGAGATGTCAGGTTCGGTTAGATTAGGTTATATTACGTTATTGACGCATATTAGTGTCCCACGTAGATTCGAACTCGCCAAGAATGTCTTCAAATATTAACGCCGAGATGTCGGGTTGGGTTAGGTTAGGTTATGTTACGTTATTGATGCATATGAATGTCCCACGTAGAGGATAGCTCGCCAGGAATGTTGTCAAATATTACCGCTGAGATGTCAGGTTGGGTTAGGTTAGGTTATATTACGTTATTGATGTATATAAAGGTCCCACGGAGACGTAGATTCGAACTCGCCAAGAATGTCTTCAAATATTACCGCCGAGATGTCAGGTTGGGTTAGGTTAGGTTATATTAGGTTATTGATGCATATGAATGTCCCACGAAGAGGATAGCTCGCCAGGAATGCTGTCAAATATTACCGCCTACATGTCAGGTTGGGTTAGGTTAGGTTATATTACGTTATTGATGTATATAAAGGTCCCACATAGACGTAGAGATCAACTCGCCAGGAATGTTGTCAAATTTTACCGCCGAGATGTCAGGTTGTCTTAGGTTAGGTTATATTACTTCACAGACGTATACAGTGTTCCCACCGAGATGTAGGGGCCGACAAGCAAGGAATGTGGTTAAACGTTACCCCGAGAGATTAGGTTGGGTTAGGTTAGGTTATATAAGGATACTGATGTATATAAAGGTCCCACGGACACGTAGATGCCAACTCGCCAGGAATTTTGTCAAATATTCCCGCCGAGACATCAGGTTGGTTTAGGTTAAGTTATATTATGTTATTGATGTACATAAAGGTCCCACGGAGACGTAGGGGCCAACTCGCCAGGAATGTTTTCAAATATTACCGCCGAGTTGTCAGGTTGGGTTAGGTTAGATTACAATACGTTATTGATGCATATGAATGTCCCACGCAGAGGATAAATCGCCAGGCAAGTTTTCAAATATTGCCGGCGAGATGTTAGGTTGGGTTAGGTTAGATTATATTACGTTAATGATGTATATGAAGGAGCCACGCATACGTCTTGGCCAACTCGCCAGGAATGTTGTCAAATATTACCGCCGAGATGTCAGGTTGGGTTAGGTTAGGTTATATTACGTTATTGATGTATATAAAGGTCCCACGGAGACGTAGAGTCGAACTCGCCAGGAATGTCGTCAAATATAACCGCCGAAATGTCAGGTTGGGCTAGGTTAGTTTGTATTACGTTATTGACGCATATTAATGTCCCGCGTAGAGGATAGCTCGCCAGGAATGTTGTCAAACATTACCGCCGAGATGTTAGGTTGGGTTCGGTTAGGTTACATTACGTTAATGATGTATACGAATGTCCCAGGTAGAGGATAGCTCGCCAGGAATGTTGTCAAATGTTACCGCCGAGATGTCAGGTTGGGTTAGGTTAGGTTATATTACATTATTGATGTATATAAAGGTCCCACGGAGACGTAGATTCGAACTCGCCAAGAATGTCTTCAAATATTACCGCCGAGATGTCAGGTTGGGTTAGGTTAGGTTATATTACGTTATTGATGCATATGAATGTCCCACGAAGAGGATAGCTCGCCAGGAATGTTGTCAAATATTACCGCTGAGATGTCAGGTTGGGTTAGGTTAGGTTATATTACGTTATTGGTGTATATAAAGGTCCCATGGAGACGTAGAGTCGAACTGGCCAAGAATGTCTTCAAATATTACCGCCGAGATGTCAGGTTGGGTTAGGTTAGGTTATATTACGTTATTGATGCATATGAATGTCCCACGTAGAGGATAGCACGCCAGGAAAGTTGTCAAATATTACCGCCGAGATGTTAGGTTGGGTTAGGTTATGTTACATTGCGTTCATGATGTATACGAAGGACCCACACAGACGTCGGGGCCAACTCGCCAGGAATGTTGTCAAATATTACCGCCTAGATGTCAGGTTGGGTTAGGTTAGATTATAATACGTTATTGATGCATATGAATGTCCCACGTAGAGGATAACTCGCCAGGCAAGTTGTCAAATATTACCGCCGAGATGTTAGGTTGGGTTAGGTTAGATTATATTACGTTAATGATGTATATGAAGGACCCACGCAGACGTCTTGGCCAACTCGCCAGGAATGTTGTCAAATATTACCGCCTACATATCAGGTTGGGTTAGGTTAGGTTATATTACGTTATTGATGTATATAAAGGTCCCACATAGACGTAGAGGACAACTCGCAAGGAATGTTGTCAAATATTACCGCCGAGATGTCAGGTTGGATTACGTTAGGTTATATTAGGTTATTGATGTATATAAAGGTCCCACGGAGACGTAGATTCGAACTCGCCAAGAATGTCTTCAAATATTACCGCCGAGATGTCAGGTTGGGTTAGGTTAGGTTATATTAGGATACTGATGTATATAAAGGTCCCACGGACACGTAGATGCCAACTCTCCAGGAATTTTGTCAAATATTCCCGCCGAGATATCAGGTTGGGTTAGGTTAGGTTATATTATGTATTGATGTACATAAAGGTCCCACGGAGACGTAGGGGCCAGCTCGCCAGGAATGTTGTCAAATATTACCGCCGAGATGTCAGGTTGGATTAGGTTAGGTTATACTACGTTATTGATGTATATAAAGGTCCCACGGAGACGTAGAGACCAACGCGCCAGGAATGTCGTCAAATATTACCGCCGAGATGTCAGGTTGGGTTAGGTTAGGTTATATTAGGTTATTGATGTATATAAGGGTCCCACGGAGACGTAGAGCCCAACTCGCCAGGAATGTCGTCAAATATTACCGCCTACATGTCAGGTTGGGTTAGGTTAGGTTATATTACGTTATTGATGTATATAAAGGTCCCACATAGACGTAGAGATCAACTCGCCAGGAATGTTGTCAAATTTTACCGCCGAGATGTCAGGTTGTCTTAGGTTAGGTTATATTACTTCACAGACGTATACAGTGTTCCCACCGAGATGTAGGGGCCGACAAGCAAGGAATGTGGTTAAACGTTACCCCGAGAGATTAGGTTGGGTTAGGTTAGGTTATATAAGGATACTGATGTATATAAAGGTCCCACGGACACGTAGATGCCAACTCGCCAGGAATTTTGTCAAATATTCCCGCCGAGACATCAGGTTGGTTTAGGTTAAGTTATATTATGTTATTGATGTACATAAAGGTCCCACGGAGACGTAGGGGCCAACTCGCCAGGAATGTTGTCAAATATTACCGCCGAGTTGTCAGGTTGGGTTAGGTTAGATTACAATACGTTATTGATGCATATGAATGTCCCACGCAGAGGATAAATCGCCAGGCAAGTTTTCAAATATTGCCGGCGAGATGTTAGGTTGGGTTAGGTTAGATTATATTACGTTAATGATGTATATGAAGGAGCCACGCATACGTCTTGGCCAACTCGCCAGGAATGTTGTCAAATATTACCGCCGAGATGTCAGGTTAGGTTAGGTTAGGTTATATTACGTTATTGATGTATATAAAGGTCCCACGGAGACGTAGAGTCGAACTCGCCAGGAATGTCGTCAAATATTACCGCCGAGATGTCAGGTTGGGCTAGGTTAGTTTATATTACGTTATTGACGCATATTAATGTCCCACGTAGAGGATAGCTCGCCAGGAATGTTGTCAAACATTACCGCCGAGATGTTAGGTTGGGTTCGGTTAGGTTACATTACGTTAATGATGTATACGAATGTCCCAGGTAGAGGATAGCTCGCCAGGAATGTTGTCAAATGTTACCGCCGAGATGTCAGGTTGGGTTAGGTTAGGTTATATTACATTATTGACGTATATGAAGGTCCCACGGAGACGTAGAGTCGAACTCGCCAAGAATGTCTTCAAATATTACCGCCGAGATGTCAGGTTCGGTTAGATTAGGTTATATTACGTTATTGACGCATATTAGTGTCCCACGTAGATTCGAACTCGCCAAGAATGTCTTCAAATATTAACGCCGAGATGTCGGGTTGGGTTAGGTTAGGTTATGTTACGTTATTGATGCATATGAATGTCCCACGTAGAGGATAGCTCGCCAGGAATGTTGTCAAATATTACCGCTGAGATGTCAGGTTGGGTTAGGTTAGGTTATATTACGTTATTGATGTATATAAAGGTCCCACGGAGACGTAGACTCGAACTCGCCAAGAATGTCTTCAAATATTACCGCCGAGATGTCAGGTTGGGTTAGGTTAGGTTATATTAGGTTATTGATGCATATGAATGTCCCACGAAGAGGATAGCTCGCCAGGAATGTTGTCAAATATTACCGCCTACATGTCAGGTTGGGTTAGGTTAGGTTATATTACGTTATTGATGTATATAAAGGTCCCACATAGACGTAGAGATCAACTCGCCAGGAATGTTGTCAAATTTTACCGCCGAGATGTCAGGTTGTCTTAGGTTAGGTTATATTACTTCACAGACGTATACAGTGTTCCCACCGAGATGTAGGGGCCGACAAGCAAGGAATGTGGTTAAACGTTACCCCGAGAGATTAGGTTGGGTTAGGTTAGGTTATATAAGGATACTGATGTATATAAAGGTCCCACCGACACGTAGATGCCAACTCGCCAGGAATTTTGTCAAATATTCCCGCCGAGACATCAGGTTGGTTTAGGTTAAGTTATATTATGTTATTGATGTACATAAAGGTCCCACGGAGACGTAGGGGCCAACTCGCCAGGAATGTTGTCAAATATTACCGCCGAGTTGTCAGGTTGGGTTAGGTTAGATTACAATACGTTATTGATGCATATGAATGTCCCACGCAGAGGATAAATCGCCAGGCAAGTTTTCAAATATTGCCGGCGAGATGTTAGGTTGGGTTAGGTTAGATTATATTACGTTAATGATGTATATGAAGGAGCCACGCATACGTCTTGGCCAACTCGCCAGGAATGTTGTCAAATATTACCGCCGAGATGTCAGGTTGGGTTAGGTTAGGTTATATTACGTTATTGATGTATATAAAGGTCCCACGGAGACGTAGAGTCGAACTCGCCAGGAATGTCGTCAAATATAACCGCCGAGATGTCAGGTTGGGCTAGGTTAGTTTATATTACGTTATTGACGCATATTAATGTCCCACGTAGAGGATAGCTCGCCAGGAATGTTGTCAAACATTACCGCCGAGATGTTAGGTTGGGTTCGGTTAGGTTACATTACGTTAATGATGTATACGAATGTCCCAGGTAGAGGATAGCTCGCCAGGAATGTTGTCAAATGTTACCGCCGAGATGTCAGGTTGGGTTAGGTTAGGTTATATTACATTATTGATGTATATAAAGGTCCCACGGAGACGTAGATTCGAACTCGCCAAGAATGTCTTCAAATATTACCGCCGAGATGTCAGGTTGGGTTAGGTTAGGTTATATTACGTTATTGATGCATATGAATGTCCCACGAAGAGGATAGCTCGCCAGGAATGTTGTCAAATATTACCGCTGAGATGTCAGGTTGGGTTAGGTTAGGTTATATTACGTTATTGATGTATATAAAGGTCCCATGGAGACGTAGAGTCGAACTCGCCAAGAATGTCTTCAAATATTAACGCCGAGATGTCAGGTTGGGTTAGGTTAGGTTATGTTACGTTATTGATGCATACGAATGTCCCACGTAGAGGATAGCTCGCCAGGAATGTTGTCACATATTACCGCCGAGATGTTAGGTTGGGTTAGGTTAGGTTATATTACGTTATTGATGTATATAAAGGTCCCACGGAGACGTAGATTCGAACTCGCCAAGAATGTCTTCAAATATTACCGCCGAGATGTCAGGTTGGGTTAGGTTAGGTTATATTACGTTATTGATGCATATGAATGTCCCACGAAGAGGATAGCTCGCCAGGAAAGTTGTCAAATATTACCGCCTACATGTCAGGTTGGGTTAGGTTAGGTTATATTACGTTATTGATGTATATAAAGGTCCCACATAGACGTAGAGATCAACTCGCAAGGAATGTTGTCAAATTTTACCGCCGAGATGTCAGGTTGTCTTAGGTTAGGTTATATTACTTCACAGACGTATACAGTGTTCCCACCGAGATGTAGGGGCCGACAAGCAAGGAATGTGGTTAAACGTTACCCCGAGAGATTAGGTTGGGTTAGGTTAGGTTATATAAGGATACTGATGTATATAAAGGTCCCACGGACACGTAGATGCCAACTCGCCAGGAATTTTGTCAAATATTCCCGCCGAGACATCAGGTTGGTTTAGGTTAAGTTATATTATGTTATTGATGTACATAAAGATCCCACGGAGACGTAGGGGCCAACTCGCCAGGAATGTTGTCAAATATTACCGCCTAGATGTCAGGTTGGGTTAGGTTAGATTATAATACGTTATTGATGCATATGAATGTCCCACGTAGAGGATAACTCGCCAGGCAAGTTGTCAAATATTACCGCCGAGATGTTAGGTTGGGTTAGGTTAGATTATATTACGTTAATGATGTATATGAAGGACCCACGCAGACGTCTTGGCCAACTCGCCAGGAATGTTGTCAAATATTACCGCCTACATATCAGGTTGGGTTAGGTTAGGTTATATTACGTTATTGATGTATATAAAGGTCCCACATAGACGTAGAGGACAACTCGCAAGGAATGTTGTCAAATATTACCGCCGAGATGTCAGGTTGGATTACGTTAGGTTATATTAGGTTATTGATGTATATAAAGGTCCCACGGAGACGTAGATTCGAACTCGCCAAGAATGTCTTCAAATATTACCGCCGAGATGTCAGGTTGGGTTAGGTTAGGTTATATTAGGTTATTGATGTATATAAGGGTCCCACGGAGACGTAGAGCCCAACTCGCCAGGAATGTCGTCAAATATTACCGCCTACATGTCAGGTTGGGTTAGGTTAGGTTATATTACGTTATTGATGTATATAAAGGTCCCACATAGACGTAGAGATCAACTCGCCAGGAATGTTGTCAAATTTTACCGCCGAGATGTCAGGTTGTCTTAGGTTAGGTTATATTATGTTATTGATGTACATAAAGGTCCCACGGAGACGTAGGGGCCAACTCGCCAGGAATGTTGTCAAATATTACCGCCGAGTTGTCAGGTTGGGTTAGGTTAGATTACAATACGTTATTGATGCATATGAATGTCCCACGCAGAGGATAAATCGCCAGGCAAGTTTTCAAATATTGCCGGCGAGATATTAGGTTGGGTTAGGTTAGATTATATTACGTTAATGATGTATATGAAGGAGCCACGCATACGTCTTGGCCAACTCGCCAGGAATGTTGTCAAATATTACCGCCGAGATGTCAGGTTAGGTTAGGTTAGGTTATATTACGTTATTGCTGTATATAAAGGTCCCACGGAGACGTAGAGTCGAACTCGCCAGGAATGTTGTCAAATATTACCGCCGAGATGTCAGGTTGGGCTAGGTTAGTTTATATTACGTTATTGACGCATATTAATGTCCCACGTAGAGGATAGCTCGCCAGGAATGTTGTCAAAAATTACCGCCGAGATGTCAGGTTGGGTTAGGTTAGGTTACATTAAGTTAATGATGTATACGAATGTCCCACGTAGAGGATAGCTCGCCAGGAATGTTGTCAAATGTTACCGCAGAGATGTTAGGTTGGGTTAGGTTAGGTTATATTACGTTAGTGATGTATACGAAGGACCCACGCAGACGTCGGGGCCAACACGCCAGGAATGTTGTCAAATATTACCGCCGAGATGTCAGGTTGGGTTAGGTTAGGTTGTATTACGTTATTGATGTATATAAAGGTCCGTCGGAGACGTAGATCAAACTCGCCAAGAATGTCTTCAAATATTACCGCCGAAATGTCAGGTTGGGTTAGGTTAGGTTATATTACGTTATTGATGCATATGAATGTCCCACGTAGAGGATAGCTCGCCAGGAATGTTGTCAAATATTGCCGCCGAGATGTTAGGTTGGGTTAGGTTAGGTTACATTACTTCATAGACGTATACAGTGTTCCCACTGAGAAGTAGGGGCCGACAAGCAAGGAATGTTGTTAAACGGTACCCCGAGAGATTAGGTTGGGTTAGGTTAGGTTATATTAGGATACTGATGTATATAAAGGTCCCACGGTCAAGTAGAGGCCAACTCGCCAGGAACGTTGTCAAATTTTAATGCCGAGATGTCAGGTTGGGTTAGGTTAGGTTATATTAGGTTATTGATGTATATAAAGGTCCCACGGAGACATAGATTCGAACTCGCCAAGAATGTCTTCAAATATTACCGCCGAGATGTCAGGTTGGGTTAGGTTAGGTTATATTACGTTATTGATGAATATGAATGTCCCACGTAGAGGATAGCTCGCCAGGAATGTTGTCAAATATTACCGCCGAGATGTTAGGTTGGGTTAGGTTAGGTTATATTACGTTAGTGATGTATACGAAGGACCCACGCAGACGTCGGGGCCAACTCGCCAGGAATGTTGTCAAACATTACCGCCGAGATGTTAGGTTGTGTTCGGTTAGGTTACATTACGTTAATGATGTATACGAATGTCCCAGGTAGAGGATAGCTCGCCAGGAATGTTGTCAAATGTTACCGCCGAGATGTCAGGTTGGGTTAGGTCAGATTACAATACGTTATTGATGCATATGAATGTCCCACGCAAAGGATAACTCGCCAGGCAAGTTTTCAAATATTGCCGGCGAGATGTTAGGTTGGGTTAGGTTAGATTATATTACGTTAATGATGTATATGAAGGACCCACGCAGACGTCTTGGCCAACTCGCCGGGAATGTTGTCAAATATTACCGCCGAGATGTCAGGTTGGGTTAGGTTAGGTTATATTACGTTATTGATGTATATAATGGTCCCACGGAGACGTAGATTCGAACTCGCCAAGAATGTCTTCAAATATTAACGCCGAGATGTCGGGTTGGGTTAGGTTAGGTTATGTTACGTTATTGATGCATATGAATGTCCCACGTAGAGGATAGCTCGCCAGGAATGTTGTCAAATATTACCGCTGAGATGTCAGGTTGGGTTAGGTTAGGTTATATTACGTTATTGATGTATATAAAGGTCCCACGGAGACGTAGATTCGAACTCGCCAAGAATGTCTTCAAATATTACCGCCGAGATGTCAGGTTGGGTTAGGTTAGGTTATATTACGTTATTGATGCATATGAATGTCCCACGAAGAGGATAGCTCGCCAGGAATGTTGTCAAATATTACCGCCTACATGTCAGGTTGGGTTAGGTTAGGTTATATTACGTTATTGATGTATATAAAGGTCCCACATAGACGTAGAGATCAACTCGCAAGGAATGTTGTCAAATTTTACCGCCGAGATGTCAGGTTGTCTTAGGTTAGGTTATATTACTTCACAGACGTATACAGTGTTCCCACCGAGATGTAGGGGCCGACAAGCAAGGAATGTGGTTAAACGTTACCCCGAGAGATTAGGTTGGGTTAGGTTAGGTTATATAAGGATACTGATGTATATAAAGGTCCCACGGACACGTAGATGCCAACTCGCCAGGAATTTTGTCAAATATTCCCGCCGAGACATCAGGTTGGTTTAGGTTAAGTTATATTATGTTATTGATGTACATAAAGGTCCCACGGAGACGTAGGGGCCAACTCGCCAGGAATGTTGTCAAATATTACCGCCGAGTTGTCAGGTTGGGTTAGGTTAGATTACAATACGTTATTGATGCATATGAATGTCCCACGCAGAGGATAAATCGCCAGGCAAGTTTTCAAATATTGCCGGCGAGATGTTAGGTTGGGTTAGGTTAGATTATATTACGTTAATGATGTATATGAAGGAGCCACGCATACGTCTTGGCCAACTCGCCAGGAATGTTGTCAAATATTACCGCCGAGATGTCAGGTTGGGTTAGGTTAGGTTATATTACGTTATTGATGTATATAAAGGTCCCACGGAGACGTAGAGTCGAACTCGCCAGGAATGTCGTCAAATATAACCGCCGAGATGTCAGGTTGGGCTAGGTTAGTTTGTATTACGTTATTGACGCATATTAATGTCCCACGTAGAGGATAGCTCGCCAGGAATGTTGTCAAACATTACCGCCGAGATGTTAGGTTGGGTTCGGTTAGGTTACATTACGTTAATGATGTATACGAATGTCCCAGGTAGAGGATAGCTCGCCAGGAATGTTGTCAAATGTTACCGCCGAGATGTCAGGTTGGGTTAGGTTAGGTTATATTACATTATTGATGTATATAAAGGTCCCACGGAGACGTAGATTCGAACTCGCCAAGAATGTCTTCAAATATTACCGCCGAGATGTCAGGTTGGGTTAGGTTAGGTTATATTACGTTATTGATGCATATGAATGTCCCACGAAGAGGATAGCTCGCCAGGAATGTTGTCAAATATTACCGCTGAGATGTCAGGTTGGGTTAGGTTAGGTTATATTACGTTATTGATGTATATAAAGGTCCCATGGAGACGTAGAGTCGAACTGGCCAAGAATGTCTTCAAATATTACCGCCGAGATGTCAGGTTGGGTTAGGTTAGGTTATATTACGTTATTGATGCATATGAATGTCCCACGTAGAGGATAGCACGCCAGGAAAGTTGTCAAATATTACCGCCGAGATGTTAGGTTGGGTTAGGTTATGTTACATTGCGTTCATGATGTATACGAAGGACCCACAGAGACTTCGGTGCCAACTCGCCAGGAATGTTGTCAAATATTACCGCCTAGATGTCAGGTTGGGTTAGGTTAGATTATAATACGTTATTGATGCATATGAATGTCCCACGTAGAGGATAACTCGCCAGGCAAGTTGTCAAATATTACCGCCGAGATGTTAGGTTGGGTTAGGTTAGATTATATTACGTTAATGATGTATATGAAGGACCCACGCAGACGTCTTGGCCAACTCGCCAGGAATGTTGTCAAATATTACCGCCTACATATCAGGTTGGGTTAGGTTAGGTTATATTACGTTATTGATGTATATAAAGGTCCCACATAGACGTAGAGGACAACTCGCAAGGAATGTTGTCAAATATTACCGCCGAGATGTCAGGTTGGATTAGGTTAGGTTATATTAGGTTATTGATGTATATAAAGGTCCCACGGAGACGTAGATTCGAACTCGCCAAGAATGTCTTCAAATATTACCGCCGAGATGTCAGGTTGGGTTAGGTTAGGTTATATTAGGATACTGATGTATATAAAGGTCCCACGGACACGTAGATGCCAACTCTCCAGGAATTTTGTCAAATATTCCCGCCGAGATATCAGGTTGGGTTAGGTTAGGTTATATTATGTATTGATGTACATAAAGGTCCCACGGAGACGTAGGGGCCAGCTCGCCAGGAATGTTGTCAAATATTACCGCCGAGATGTCAGGTTGGATTAGGTTAGGTTATACTACGTTATTGATGTATATAAAGGTCCCACGGAGACGTAGAGACCAACGCGCCAGGAATGTCGTCAAATATTACCGCCGAGATGTCAGGTTGGGTTAGGTTAGGTTATATTAGGTTATTGATGTATATAAGGGTCCCACGGAGACGTAGAGCCCAACTCGCCAGGAATGTCGTCAAATATTACCGCCGAAATGTTAGGTTGGGTTAGGTAAGGTTATGTTACGTAATTGATGTATATAAAGGTCCCGCGGAGACGTAGAGACGAACTCGCCAGGAATGTCGTCAAATATTACCGCCGAGATGTCAGGTTGGATTAGGTTAGGCTATATTACGTTATTGATGCATATGAATGTCCCACGTAGAGGATAGCTCGCCAGGAATGTTGTCAAATATTACCGCTGAGATGTCAGGTTGGGTTAGGTTAGGTTATATTACGTTATTGATGTATATAAAGGTCCCACGGAGACGTAGATTCGTACTCGCCAAGAATGTCTTCAAATATTACCGCCGAGATGTCAGGTTGGGTTAGGTTAGGTTATATTAGGTTATTGATGCATATGAATGTCCCACGAAGAGGATAGCTCGCCAGGAATGTTGTCAAATATTACCGCCTACATGTCAGGTTGGGTTAGGTTAGGTTATATTACGTTATTGATGTATATAAAGGTCCCACATAGACGTAGAGATCAACTCGCCAGGAATGTTGTCAAATTTTACCGCCGAGATGTCAGGTTGTCTTAGGTTAGGTTATATTACTTCACAGACGTATACAGTGTTCCCACCGAGATGTAGGGGCCGACAAGCAAGGAATGTGGTTAAACGTTACCCCGAGAGATTAGGTTGGGTTAGGTTAGGTTATATTAGGATACTGATGTATATAAAGGTCCCGCGGACACGTAGATGCCAACTCGCCAGGAATTTTGTCAAATATTCCCGCCGAGACATCAGGTTGGGTTAGGTTAAGTTATATTATGTTATTGATGTACATAAAGGTCCCACGGAGACGTAGGGGCCAACTCGCCAGGAATGTTGTCAAATATTACCGCCGAGTTGTCAGGTTGGGTTAGGTTAGATTACAATACGTTATTGATGCATATGAATGTCCCACGCAGAGGATAAATCGCCAGGCAAGTTTTCAAATATTGCCGGCGAGATGTTAGGTTGGGTTAGGTTAGATTATATTACGTTAATGATGTATATGAAGGAGCCACGCATACGTCTTGGCCAACTCGCCAGGAATGTTGTCAAATATTACCGCCGAGATGTCAGGTTAGGTTAGGTTAGGTTATATTACGTTATTGATGTATATAAAGGTCCCACGGAGACGTAGAGTCGAACTCGCCAGGAATGTCGTCAAATATTACCGCCGAGATGTCAGGTTGGGCTAGGTTAGTTTATATTACGTTATTGACGCATATTAATGTCCCACGTAGAGGATAGCTCGCCAGGAATGTTGTCAAACATTACCGCCGAGATGTTAGGTTGGGTTCGGTTAGGTTACATTACGTTAATGATGTATACGAATGTCCCAGGTAGAGGATAGCTCGCCAGGAATGTTGTCAAATGTTACCGCCGAGATGTCAGGTTGGGTTAGGTTAGGTTATATTACATTATTGATGTATATAAAGGTCCCACGGAGACGTAGAGTCGAACTCGCCAAGAATGTCTTCAAATATTACCGCCGAGATGTCAGGTTGGGTTAGATTAGGTTATATTACGTTATTGACGCATATTAGTGTCCCACGTAGATTCGAACTCGCCAAGAATGTCTTCAAATATTAACGCCGAGATGTCGGGTTGGGTTAGGTTAGGTTATGTTACGTTATTGATGCATATGAATGTCCCACGTAGAGGATAGCTCGCCAGGAATGTTGTCAAATATTACCGCTGAGATGTCAGGTTGGGTTAGGTTAGGTTATGTTACGTTATTGATGTATATAAAGGTCCCACGGAGACGTAGATTCGAACTCGCCAAGAATGTCTTCAAATATTACCGCCGAGATGTCAGGTTGGGTTAGGTTAGGTTATATTACGTTATTGATGCATATGAATGTCCCACGAAGAGGATAGCTCGCCAGGAATGTTGTCAAATATTACCGCCTACATGTCAGGTTGGGTTAGGTTAGGTTATATTACGTTATTGATGTATATAAAGGTCCCACATAGACGTAGAGATCAACTCGCAAGGAATGTTGTCAAATTTTACCGCCGAGATGTCAGGTTGTCTTAGGTTAGGTTATATTACTTCACAGACGTATACAGTGTTCCCACCGAGATGTAGGGGCCGACAAGCAAGGAATGTGGTTAAACGTTACCCCGAGAGATTAGGTTGGGTTAGGTTAGGTTATATAAGGATACTGATGTATATAAAGGTCCCACGGACACGTAGATGCCAACTCGCCAGGAATTTTGTCAAATATTCCCGCCGAGACATCAGGTTGGTTTAGGTTAAGTTATATTATGTTATTGATGTACATAAAGGTCCCACGGAGACGTAGGGGCCAACTCGCCAGGAATGTTGTCAAATATTACCGCCGAGTTGTCAGGTTGGGTTAGGTTAGATTACAATACGTTATTGATGCATATGAATGTCCCACGCAGAGGATAAATCGCCAGGCAAGTTTTCAAATATTGCCGGCGAGATGTTAGGTTGGGTTAGGTTAGATTATATTACGTTAATGATGTATATGAAGGAGCCACGCATACGTCTTGGCCAACTCGACAGGAATGTTGTCAAATATTACCGCCGAGATGTCAGGTTGGGTTAGGTTAGGTTATATTACGTTATTGATGTATATAAAGGTCCGTCGGAGACGTAGATCGAACTCGCCAAGAATGTCTTCAAATATTACCGCCGAAATGTCAGGTTGGGTTAGGTTAGGTTATATTACGTTTTTGATGCATATGAATGTCCCAAGTAGAGGATAGCTCGCCAGGAATGTTGTCAAATATTGCCGCCGAGATGTTAGGTTGTGTTAGGTTAGGTTATATTACGTTATTGATGTATAGAATGGTCCCACGCAGACGTAGAGGCCATCTCGCCAGGAATGTTTTCAAATATTACCGCCGAGATGTCAGGTTGGGTTAGGTTAGGTTACATTACTTCATAGACGTATACAGTGTTCCCACTGAGAAGTAGGGGCCGACAAGCAAGGAATGTTGTTAAACGGTACCCCGAGAGATTAGGTTGGGTTAGGTTAGGTTATATTACGATACTGATGTATATAAAGGTCCCACGTTCAAGTAGAGGCCAACTCGCCAGGAACGTTGTCAAATTTTAATGCCGAGATGTCAGGTTGGGTTAGGTTAGGTTATATTAAGTTATTGATGTATATAAAGGTCCCACGGAGACATAGATTCGAACTCGCCAAGAATGTCTTCAAATATTACCGCCGAGATATCAGGTTGGGTTAGGTTAGGTTATATTACGTTATTGATGCATATGAATGTCCCACGTAGAGGATAGCTCGCCAGGAATGTTGTCAAATATTACCGCCGAGATGTTAGGTTGGTTGAGGTTAGGTTATATTACGTTAGTGATGTATACGAAGGACCCACGCAGACGTCGGGGCCAACTCGCCAGGAATGTTGTCAAATATTACCGCCGAGATGTCAGGTTGGGTTAGGTTAGGTTATATTGCGTTATTGATGTATATAAAGGTCCCACGGAGACGTAGAGCCGAACTCGCCCAGAATGTCTTCAATTATTACCGCCGAGATGTCAGGTTGGGCTAGGTTAGTTTATATTACGTTATTGACGCATATTAATGTCCCACGTAGAGGATAGCTCGCCAGGAATGTTGTCAAACATTACCGCCGAGATGTTAGGTTGTGTTCGGTTAGGTTACATTACGTTAATGATGTATACGAATGTCCCAGGTAGAGGATAGCTCGCCAGGAATGTTGTCAAATGTTACCGCCGAGATGTCAGGTTGGGTTAGGTTAGATTACAATACGTTATTGATGCATATGAATGTCCCACGAAGAGGATAGCTCGCCAGGAATGTTGTCAAATATTACCGCCGAGATGTTAGGTTGGGTTAGGTTAGGTTATATTACGTTAATGATGTATACGAAGGACCCACGCAGACGTCGGGGCCAACTCGCCAGGAATGTTGTCAAATATTACCGCCGAGATGTCAGGTTGGGTTAGGTTAGGTTATATTGCGTTATTGATGTATATAAAGGTCCCACGGAGACGTAGAGCCGAACTCGCCCAGAATGTCTTCAAATATTACCGCCGAGATGTCAGGTTGGGCTAGGTTAGTTTATATTACGTTATTGACGCATATTAATGTCCCACGTAGAGGATAGCTCGCCAGGAATGTTGTCAAACATTACCGCCGAGATGTTAGGTTGTGTTCGGTTAGGTTACATTACGTTAATGATGTATACGAATGTCCCAGGTAGAGGATAGCTCGCCAGGAATGTTGTCAAATGTTACCGCCGAGATGTCAGGTTGGGTTAGGTTAGATTACAATACGTTATTGATGCATATGAATGTCCCACGAAGAGGATAGCTCGCCAGGAATGTTGTCAAATATTACCGCCGAGATGTTAGGTTGGGTTAGGTTAGGTTATATTACGTTAATGATGTATACGAAGGACCCACGCAGACGTCGGGGCCAACTCGCCAGGAATGTTGTCAAATATTACCGCCGAGATGTCAGGTTGGGTTAGGTTAGGTTATATTACGTTATTGACGCATATTAATGTCCCACGTAGAGGATAGCTCGCCAGGAATGTTGTCAAACATTACCGCCGAGATGTTAGGTTGTGTTCGGTTAGGTTACATTACGTTAATGATGTATACGAATGTCCCAGGTAGAGGATAGCTCGCCAGGAATGTTGTCAAATGTTACCGCCGAGATGTCAGGTTGGGTTAGGTTAGATTACAATACGTTATTGATGCATATGAATGTCCCACGCAGAGGATAACTCGCCAGGCAAGTTTTCAAATATTGCCGGCGAGATGTTAGGTTGGGTTAGGTTAGATTATATTACGTTAATGATGTATATGAAGGACCCACGCAGACGTCTTGGCCAACTCGCCAGGAATGTTGTCAAATATTACCGCCGACATGTCAGGTTGGGTTAGGTTAGGTTATATTACGTTATTGATGTATATAAAGGTCCGTCGGAGACGTAGATCGAACTCGCCAAGAATGTCTTCAAATATTACCGCCGAAATGTCAGGTTGGGTTAGGTTAGGTTATATTACGTTATTGATGCATATGAATGTCCCACGTAGAGGATAGCTCGCCAGGAATGTTGTCAAATATTGCCGCCGAGATGTTAGGTTGGGTTAGGTTAGGTTATATTACGTTATTGATGTATAGAATGGTCCCACGCAGACGTAGAGGCCATCTCGCCAGGAATGTTTTCAAATATTACCGCCGAGATGTCAGGTTGGGTTAGGTTAGGTTACATTACTTCATAGACGTATACAGTGTTCCCACTGAGAAGTAGGGGCCGACAAGCAAGGAATGTTGTTAAACGGTACCCCGAGAGATTAGGTTGGGTTAGGTTAGGTTATATTAGGATACTGATGTATATAAAGGTCCCACGTTCAAGTAGAGGCCAACTCGCCAGGAACGTTGTCAAATTTTAATGCCGAGATGTCAGGTTGGGTTAGGTTAGGTTATATTAGGTTATTGATGTATATAAAGGTCCCACGGAGACATAGATTCGAACTCGCCAAGAATGTCTTCAAATATTACCGCCGAGATATCAGGTTGGGTTAGGTTATGTTATATTACGTTATTGATGCATATGAATGTCCCACGTAGAGGATAGCTCGCCAGGAATGTTGTCAAATATTACCGCCGAGATGTTAGGTTGGGTTAGGTTAGGTTATATTACGTTAGTGATGTATACGAAGGACCCACGCAGATGACGGGGCCAACTCGCCAGGAATGTTGTCAAATATTACCGCCGAGATGTCAGGTTGGGTTAGGTTAGGTTATATTGCGTTATTGATGTATATAAAGGTCCCACGGAGACGTAGAGCCGAACTCGCCCAGAATGTCTTCAAATATTACCGCCGAGATGTCAGGTTGGGCTAGGTTAGTTTATATTACGTTATTGACGCATATTAATGTCCCACGTAGAGGATAGCTCGCCAGGAATGTTGTCAAACATTACCGCCGAGATGTTAGGTTGTGTTCGGTTAGGTTACATTACGTTAATGATGTATACGAATGTCCCAGGTAGAGGATAGCTCGCCAGGAATGTTGTCAAATGTTACCGCCGAGATGTCAGGTTGGGTTAGGTTAGATTACAATACGTTATTGATGCATATGAATGTCCCACGCAGAGGATAACTCGCCAGGCAAGTTTTCAAATATTGCCGGCGAGATGTTAGGTTGGGTTAGGTTAGATTATATTACGTTAATGATGTATATGAAGGACCCACGCAGACGTCTTGGCCAACTCGCCAGGAATGTTGTCAAATATTACCGCCGAGATGTCAGGTTGGGTTAGGTTAGGTTATATTACGTTATTGATGTATATAATGGTCCCACGGAGACGTAGATTCGAACTCGCCAAGAATGTCTTCAAATATTAACGCCGAGATGTCGGGTTGGGTTAGGTTAGGTTATGTTACGTTATTGATGCATATGAATGTCCCACGTAGAGAATAGCTCGCCAGGAATGTTGTCAAATATTACCGCTGAGATGTCAGGTTGGGTTAGGTTAGGTTATATTACGTTATTGATGTATATAAAGGTCCCACGGAGACGTAGATTCGAACTCGCCAAGAATGTCTTCAAATATTACCGCCGAGATGTCAGGTTGGGTTAGGTTAGGTTATATTACGTTATTGATGCATATGAATGTCCCACGAAGAGGATAGCTCGCCAGGAATGTTGTCAAATATTACCGCCGAGATGTTAGGTTGGGTTAGGTTAGGTTATATTACGTTAGTGATGTATACGAAGGACCCACGCAGACGTCGGGGCCAACTCGCCAGGAATGTTGTCAAATATTACCGCCGAGATGTCAGGTTGGGTTAGGTTAGGTTATATTGCGTTATTGATGTATATAAAGGTCCCACGGAGACGTAGAGCCGAACTCGCCCAGACTGTCTTCAAATATTACCGCTGAGATGTCAGGTTGGGTTAGGTTAGGTTATATTACGTTATTGATGTATATAAAGGTCCCACGGAGACGTAGATTCGAACTCGCCAAGAATGTCTTCAAATATTACCGCCGAGATGTCAGGTTGGGTTAGGTTAGGTTATATTACGTTATTGATGCATATGAATGTCCCACGCAGAGGATAGCTCGCCAGGAATGTTGTCAAATATTACCGCCTACATGTCAGGTTGGGTTAGGTTAGGTTATATTACGTTATTGATGTATATAAAGGTCCCACATAGACGTAGAGATCAACTCGCCAGGAATGTTGTCAAACTTTACCGCCGAGATGTCAGGTTGTCTTAGGTTAGGTTATATTACTTCACAGACGTATACAGTGTTCCCACCGAGATGTAGGGGCCGACAAGCAAGGAATGTGGTTAAACGTTACCCCGAGACATTAGGTTGGGTTAGGTTAGGTTATATTAGGATACTGATGTATATAAAGGTCCCACGGACACGTAGATGCCAACTCGCCAGGAATTTTGTCAAATATTCCCGCCGAGACATCAGGTTGGATTAGGTTAAGTTATATTATGTTATTGATGTACATAAAGGTCCCACGGAGACGTAGGGGCCAACTCGCCAGGAATGTTGTCAAATATTACCGCCGAGTTGTCAGGTTGGGTTAGGTTAGATTACAATACGTTATTGATGCATATGAATGTCCCACGCAGAGGATAAATCGCCAGGCAAGTTTTCAAATATTGCCGGCGAGATGTTAGGTTGGGTTAGGTTAGATTATATTACGTTAATGATGTATATGAAGGAGCCACGCATGCGTCTTGGCCAACTCGCCAGGAATGTTGTCAAATATTACCGCCGAGATGTCAGGTTGGATTAGGTTAGGTTATATTACGTTATTGATGTATATAAAGGTCCCACGGAGACGTAGAGTCGAACTCGCCAGGAATGTCGTCAAATATTACCGCCGAGATGTCAGGTTGGGCTAGGTTAGTTTATATTACGTTATTGACGCATATTAATGTCCCGCGTAGAGGATAGCTCGCCAGGAAGGTTGTCAAACATTACCGCCGAGATGTTAGGTTGGGTTCGGTTAGGTTACATTACGTTAATGATGTATACGAATGTCCCAGGTAGAGGATAGCTCGCCAGGAATGTTGTCAAATGTTACCGCCGAGATGTCCGGTTGGGTTAGGTTAGGTTATATTACATTATTCATGTATATAAAGGTCCCACGGAGACGTAGAGTCGAACTCGCCAGGAATGTCTTCAAATATTACCGCCGAGATGTCAGGTTGGGTTAGATTAGGTTATATTACGTTATTGACGCATATTAGTGTCCCACGTAGAGGATAGCTCGCTAGGAATGTTGTCAAAAATTACCGCCGAGATGTTAGGTTGGGTTAGGTTAGGTTACATTAAGTTAATGATGTATACGAATGTCCCACGTAGAGGGTAGCTCGCCAGGAATGTTGTCAAATGTTACCGCAGAGATGTTAGGTTGGGTTAGGTTAGGTTATATTACGTTATTGATGTATATAATGGTCCCACGCAGACGTAGAGGCCATCTCGCCAGGAATGTTTTCAAATATTACCGCCGAGATGTCAGGTTGGGTTAGGTTAGGTTACATTACTTCATAGACGTATACAGTGTTCCCACTGAGAAGTAGGGGCCGACAAGCAAGGAATGTTTTTAAACGGTACCCCGAGAGATTAGGTTGGGTTAGGTTAGGTTATATTAGGATACTGATGTATGTAAAGGTCCCACGTTCAAGTAGAGGCCAACTCGCCAGGAACGTTGTCAAATTTTAATGCCGAGATGTCAGGTTGGGTTAAGTTAGGTTATATTAGGTTATTGATGTATATAAAGGTCCCACGGAGACATAGATTCGAACTCGCCAAGAATATCTTCAAATATTACCGCCGAGATGTCAGGTTGGGTTAGGTTAGGTTATATTACGTTATTGATGCATATGAATGTCCCACGTAGAGGATAGCTCGCCAGGAATGTTGTCAAATATTACCGCCGAGATGTTAGGTTGGGTTAGGTTAGGTTATATTACGTTAGTGATGTATACGAAGGACCCACGCAGACGTCGGGGCCAACTCGCCAGGAATGTT
The DNA here is from genome assembly GCA_963969225.1 of Xylocopa violacea. Taxonomy (NCBI): domain Eukaryota; kingdom Metazoa; phylum Arthropoda; class Insecta; order Hymenoptera; family Apidae; genus Xylocopa; species Xylocopa violacea. The sequence continues at coordinate 2,121,465 of CAXAJV010001011.1, read as the reverse complement.
GTCAAATGTTACCGCCGAGATGTCCGGTTGGGTTAGGTTAGGTTATATTACATTATTCATGTATATAAAGGTCCCACGGAGACGTAGAGTCGAACTCGCCAGGAATGTCTTCAAATATTACCGCCGAGATGTCAGGTTGGGTTAGATTAGGTTATATTACGTTATTGACGCATATTAGTGTCCCACGTAGAGGATAGCTCGCTAGGAATGTTGTCAAAAATTACCGCCGAGATGTTAGGTTGGGTTAGGTTAGGTTACATTAAGTTAATGATGTATACGAATGTCCCACGTAGAGGATAGCTCGCCAGGAATGTTGTCAAATGTTACCGCAGAGATGTTAGGTTGGGTTAGGTTAGGTTATATTACGTTATTGATGTATATAATGGTCCCACGCAGACGTAGAGGCCATCTCGCCAGGAATGTTTTCAAATATTACCGCCGAGATGTCAGGTTGGGTTAGGTTAGGTTACATTACTTCATAGACGTATACAGTGTTCCCACTGAGAAGTAGGGGCCGACAAGCAAGCAATGTTTTTAAACGGTACCCCGAGAGATTAGGTTGGGTTAGGTTAGGTTATATTAGGATACTGATGTATGTAAAGGTCCCACGTTCAAGTAGAGGCCAACTCGCCAGGAACGTTGTCAAATTTTAATGCCGAGATGTCAGGTTGGGTTAGGTTAGGTTATATTAGGTTATTGATGTATATAAAGGTCCCACGGAGACATAGATTCGAACTCGCCAAGAATATCTTCAAATATTACCGCCGAGATGTCAGGTTGGGTTAGGTTAGGTTATATTACGTTATTGATGCATATGAATGTCCCACGTAGAGGATAGCTCGCCAGGAATGTTGTCAAATATTACCGCCGAGATGTTAGGTTGGGTTAGGTTAGGTTATATTACGTTAGTGATGTATACGAAGGACCCACGCAGACGTCGGGGCCAACTCGCCAGGAATGTTGTCAAATATTACCGCCGAGTTGACAGGTTGGGTTAGGTTAGATTACAATACGTTATTGATGCATATGAATGACCCACGCAGAGGATAAATCGCCAGGCAAGTTTTCAAATATTGCCGGCGAGATGTTAGGTTGGGTTAGGTTATATTATATTACGTTAATGATGTATATGAAGGAGCCACGCATACGTCTTGGCCAACTCGCCAGGAATGTTGTCAATTATTACCGACGAGATGTCAGGTTGGGTTAGGTTAGGTTATATTACGTTATTGATGTATATAAAGGTCCCACGGAGACGTAGAGTCGAACTCGCCAGGAATGTCGTCAAATATTACCGCCGAGATGTCAGGTTGGGCTAGGTTAGTTTATATTACGTTATTGACGCATATTAATGTCCCACGTAGAGGATAGCTCGCCAGGAATGTTGTCAAAAATTACCGCCGAGATGTTAGGTTGGGTTAGGTTAGGTTACATTATGTTAATGATGTATACGAAGGACCCACACAGACGTCGTGGCCAACTCGCCAGGAATGTTGTCAAATATTACCGCCGAGTTGTCAGGTTGGGTTAGGTTAGATTACAATACGTTATTGATGCATATGAATGTCCCACGCAGAGGATAAATCGCCAGGCAAGTTTTCAAATATTGCCGGCGAGATGCTAGGTTGGGTTAGGTTATATTATATTACGTTAATGATGTATATGAAGGAGCCACGCATACGTCTTGGCCAACTCGCCAGGATTGTTGTCAAATATTACCGCCGAGATGTCAGGTTGGGTTAGGTTAGGTTATATTACGTTATTGATGTATATAAAGGTCCCACGGAGACGTAGAGTCGAACTCGCCAGGAATGTCGTCAAATATTACCGCCGAGATGTCAGGTTGGGCTAGGTTAGTTTATATTACGTTATTGACGCATATTAATGTCCCACGTAGAGGATAGCTCGCCAGGAATGTTGTCAAACATTACCGCCGAGATGTTAGGTTGGGTTCGGTTAGGTTACATTACGTTAATGATGTATACGAATGTCCCAGGTAGAGGATAGCTCGCCAGGAATGTCGTCAAATGTTACCGCCGAGATGTCAGGTTGGGTTAGGTTAGGTTATATTACATTATTGATGTATATAAAGGTACCACGGAGACGTAGAGTCGAACTCGCCAAGAATGTCTTCAAATATTACCGCCGAGATGTCAGGTTGGGTTAGATTAGGTTATATTACGTTATTGACGCATATTAATGTCCCACGTAGAGGATAGCTCGCCAGGAATGTTGTCAAAAATTACCGCCGAGATGTTAGGTTGGGTTAGGTTAGGTTACATTAAGTTAATGATGTATACGAATGTCCCACGTAGAGGATAGCTCGCCAGGAATGTTGTCAAATGTTACCGCAGAGATGTTAGGTTGGGTTAGGTTAGGTTATATTACGTTAGTGATGTATACGAAGGACCCACGCAGACGTCGGGGCCAACACGCCAGGAATGTTGTCAAATATTACCGCCGAGATGTCAGGTTGGGTTAGGTTAAGTTATATTACGTTATTGATGTATATAAAGGTCCGTCGGAGACGTAGATCGAACTCGCCAAGAATGTCTTCAAATATTACCGCCGAGATGTCAGGTTGGGTTAGATTAGGTTATATTACGTTATTGACGCATATTAATGTCCCACGTAGAGGATAGCTCGCCAGGAATGTTGTCAAAAATTACCGCCGAGATGTTAGGTTGGGTTAGGTTAGGTTACATTAAGTTAATGATGTATACGAATGTCCCACGTAGAGGATAGCTCGCCAGGAATGTTGTCAAATGTTACCGCAGAGATGTTATGTTGGGTTAGGTTAGGTGATATTACGTTAGTGATGTATACGAAGGACCCACGCAGACGTCGGGGCCAACACGCCAGGAATGTTGTCAAATATTACCGCCGAGATGTCAGGTTGGGTTAGGTTAAGTTATATTACGTTATTGATGTATATAAAGGTCCGTCGGAGACGTAGATCGAACTCGCCAAGAATGTCTTCAAATATTACCGCCGAAATGTCAGGTTGGGTTAGGTTAGGTTATATTACGTTATTGATGCATATGAATGTCCCACGTAGAGGCCATCTCGCCAGGAATGTTTTCAAATATTACCGCCGAGATGTCAGGTTGGGTTAGGTTAGGTTACATTAATTCATAGACGTATACAGTGTTCCCACTGAGAAGTAGTGGCCGTCAAGCAAGGAATGTTGTTAAACGGTACCCCGAGAGATTAGGTTGGGTTAGGTTAGGTTATATTAGGTTACTGATGTATATAAATGTCCCACGGTCAAGTAGAGGCCAACTCGCCAGGAACGTTGTCAAATTTTAATGCCGAGATGTCAGGTTGGGTTAGGTTAGGTTATATTAGGTTATTGATGTATATAAAGGTCCCACGGAGACGTAGATTCGAACTCGCCAAGAATGTCTTCAAATATTACCGCCGAGATGTCAGGTTGGGTTAGGTTAGGTTATATTACGTTATTGATGCATATGAATGTCCCACGTAGAGGATAGCTCGCCAGGCAAGTTTTCAAATATTGCCGGCGAGATGTTAGGTTGGGTTAGGTTAGATTATATTACGTTAATGATGTATATGAAGGACCCACGCAGACGTCTTGGCCAACTCGCCAGGAATGTTGTCAAATATTACCGCCGAGATGTCAGGTTGGGTTAGGTTAGGTTATATTACGTTATTGATGTATATAAAGGTCCCACATAGACGTAGAGGTCAACTCGCCAGGAATGTTGTCAAATTTTACCGCCGAGATGTCAGGTTGTCTTAGGTTAGGTTATATTACTTCACAGACGTATACAGTGTTCCCACCGAGATGTAGGGGCCGACAAGCAAGGAATGTGGTTAAACGTTACCCCGAGAGATTAGGTTGGGTTAGGTTAGACTATATTACGTTATTGATGCATATGAATGTCCCACGTAGAGGATAGCTCGCCAGGAATGTTGTCAAATATTACCGCCGAGATGTTAGGTTGGGTTAGGTTAGGTTATATTACGTTAGTGATATATACGAAGGACCCACGCAGACGTCGGGGCCAACTCGCCAGGAATGTTGTCAAATATTACCGCCGAGATGTCAGGTTGGGTTAGGTTAGGTTATATTACGTTATTGATGTATATAAAGGTCCCACGGAGACGTAGAGTCGAACTCGCCAAGAATGTCTTCAAATATTACCGCCGAGATGTCAGGTTGGGTTGGATTAGGTTATATTACGTTATTGACGCATATTAATGTCCCACGTAGAGGATAGCTCACCAGGAATGTTGTCAAATATTACCGCCGAGATGTCAGGTTGGGTTAGGTTAGGTTATATTACGTTAGTGATGTATACGAAGGACCCACGCAGACGTCGGTGCCAACTCGCCAGGAATGTCGTCAAATATTACCGCCGAAATGTCAGGTTGGGTTAGGTAAGGTTATATTACGTAATTGATGTATATAAAGGTCCCACGGAGACGTAGAGTCGAACTCGCCAGGAATGTCGTCAAATATTACCGCCGAGATGTCAGGTTGGGTTAGGTTAGGCTATATTACGTTATTGATGCATATGAATGTCCCACGTAGAGGATAGCTCGCCAGGCAAGTTTTCAAATATTACCGCCGAGATGTTAGGTTGGGTTAGGTTAGATTATATTACGTTAATGATGTATATGAAGGACCCACGCAGACGTCTTGGACAACTCGCCAGGAATGTTGTCAAATATTACCGCCTACATGTCAGGTTGGGTTAGGTTAGGTTATATTACGTTATTGATGTATATACAGGTCCCACATAGACGTAGAGGACAACTCGCCGGGAATGTTGTCAAATTTTACCGCCGAGATGTCAGGTTGTCTTAGGTTAGGTTATATTACTTCACAGACGTATACAGTGTTCCCACCGAGATGTAGGGGCCGACAAGCAAGGAATGTGGTTAAACGTTACCCCGAGAGATTAGGTTGGGTTAGGTTAGACTATATTACGTTATTGATGCATATGAATGTCCCACGTAGAGGATAGCTCGCCAGGAATGTTGTCAAATATTACCGCCGAGATGTTAGGTTGGGTTAGGTTAGGTTATATTACGTTAGTGATATATACGAAGGACCCACGCAGACGTCGGGGCCAACTCGCCAGGAATGTTGTCAAATATTACCGCCGAGATGTCAGGTTGGGTTAGGTTAGGTTATATTACGTTATTGATGTATATAAAGGTCCCACGGAGACGTAGAGTCGAACTCGCCAAGAATGTCTTCAAATATTACCGCCGAGATGTCAGGTTGGGTTGGATTAGGTTATATTACGTTATTGACGCATATTAATGTCCCACGTAGAGGATAGCTCACCAGGAATGTTGTCAAATATTACCGCCGAGATGTTAGGTTGGGTTAGGTTAGGTTATATTACGTTAGTGATGTATACGAAGGACCCACGCAGACGTCGGTGCCAACTCGCCAGGAATGTCGTCAAATATTACCGCCGAAATGTCAGGTTGGGTTAGGTAAGGTTATATTACGTAATTGATGTATATAAAGGTCCCACGGAGACGTAGAGTCGAACTCGCCAGGAATGTCGTCAAATATTACCGCCGAGATGTCAGGTTGGGTTAGGTTAGGCTATATTACGTTATTGATGCATATGAATGTCCCACGTAGAGGATAGCTCGCCAAGAATGTTGTCAAATATTACCGCCGAAATGTTAGGTTGGGTTAGGTTAGGTTACATTACGTTAGTGATGTATACGAAGGACCCACGCAGACGTCGGGGCCAACTCGCCAGGAATGTTGTCAAATATTACCGCCGAGATGTCAGGTTGGGTTAGGTTAGGTTATATTGCGTTATTGATGTATATAAAGGTCCCACGGAGACGTAGAGCCGAAATCGCCCAGAATGTCTTCAAATATTACCGCCGAGATGTCAGGTTGGGCTAGGTTAGTTTATATTACGTTATTGACGCATATTAATGTCCCACGGAGAGGATAGCTCGCCAGGAATGTTGTCAAACATTACTGCCGAGATGTTAGGTTGGGTTCGGTTAGGTTACATTACGTTAATGATGTATACGAACGTCCCAGGTAGAGGATAGCTCGCCAGGAATGTTGTCAAATGTTACCGCCGAGATGTCAGGTTGGGTTAGGTTAGGTTATATTACGTTATTGATGTATATAAAGGTCCCACGGAGACGTAGATTCGAACTCGCCAAGAATGTCTTCAAATATTACCGCCGAGATGTCAGGTTGGGTTAGATTAGGTTATATTACGTTATTGACGCATATTAATGTCCCACGTAGAGGATAGCTCGCCAGGAATGTTGTCAAAAATTACCGCCGAGATGTCAGGTTGGGTTAGGTTAGGTTATATTACGTTATTGATGTATATAAAGGTCCGTCGGAGACGTAGATCGAACTCGCCAAGAATGTCTTCAAATATTACCGCCGAAATGTCAGGTTGGGTTAGGTTAGGTTATATTACGTTATTGATGCATATGAATGTCCCACGTAGAGGATAGCTCGCCAGGAATGTTGTCAAATATTGCCGCCGAGATGTTAGGTTGGGTTAGGTTAGGTTATATTACGTTATTGATGTATATAATGGTCCCACGCAGACGTAGAGGCCATCTCGCCAGAAATGTTTTCAAATATTACCGCCGAGATGTCAGGTTGGGTTAGGTTAGGTTACATTACTTCATAGACGTATACAGTGTTCCCACTGAGAAGTAGGGGCCGACAAGCAAGGAATGTTGTTAAACGGTACCCCGAGAGATTAGGTTGGGTTAGGTTAGGTTATATTAGGATACTGATGTATATAAAGGTCCCACGGTCAAGTAGAGGCCAACTCGCCAGGAACGTTGTCAAATTTTAATGCCGAGATGTCAGGTTGGGTTAGGTTAGGTTATATTAGGTTATTGATGTATATAAAGGTCCCACGGAGACGTAGATTCGAACTCGCCAAGAATGTCTTCAAATATTACCGCCGAGATGTCAGATTGGATTAGGTTAGGTTATATTACGTTATTGATGCATATGAATGTCCCACGTAGAGGATAGCTCGCCAGGAATGTTGTCAAATATTACCGCCGAGATGTTAGGTTGGGTTAGGTTAGGTTACATTACGTTAATGATGTATACGAAGGACCCACACAGACGTCGGGGCCAACTCGCCAAGAATGTTGTCAAATATTACCGCCGAGTTGTCAGGTTGGGTTAGGTTAGATTACAATACGTTATTGATGCATATGAATGTCCCACGCAGAGGATAACTCGCCAGGCAAGTTTTCAAATATTGCCGGCAAGATGTTAGGTTGGGTTAGGTTAGATTATATTACGTTAATGATGTATATGAAGGACCCACGCAGACGTCTTGGCCAACTCGCCAGGAATGTTGTCAAATTTTACCGCCGAGATGTCAGGTTGTCTTAGGTTAGGTTATATTACTTCACAGACGTATACAGTGTTCCCACCGAGATGTAGGGGCCGACAAGCAAGGAATGTGGTTAAACGTTACCCCGAGAGATTAGGTTGGGTTAGGTTAGGTTATATTAGGATACTGATGTATATAAAGGTCCCATGGACACGTAGATGCCAACTCGCCAGGAATTTTGTCAAATATTCCCGCCGAGGTATCAGGTTGGGTTAGGTTAAGTTATATTATGTTATTGATGTACATAAAGGTCCCACGGAGACGTAGGGGCCAACTCGCTAGGAATGTTGTCAAATATTACCGCCGAGTTGTCAGGTTGGGTTAGGTTAGATTACAATACGTTATTGATGCATATGAATGTCCCACGCAGAGGATAAATCGCCAGGCAAGTTTTCAAATATTGCCGGCGAGATGTTAGGTTGGGTTAGGTTAGATTATATTACGTTAATGATGTATATGAAGGAGCCACGCATACGTCTTGGCCAACTCGCCAGGAATGTTGTCAAATATTACCGCCGAGATGTCAGGTTGGGATAGGTTAGGTTATATTACGTTATTGATGTATATAAAGGTCCCACGGAGACGTAGATTCGAACTCGCCAAGAATGTCTTCAAATATTAACGCCGAGATGTCGGGTTGGGTTAGGTTAGGCTATGTTACGTTATTGATGCATATGAATGTCCCACGTAGAGGACAGCTCGGCAGGAATGTTGTCAAATATTACCGCTGAGATGTCAGTTTGGGTTAGGATAGGTTATATTACGTTATTGATGTATATAAAGGTCCCACGGAGACGTAGAGGTCAACTCGCCAGGAATGTTGTCAAATTTTACCGCCGAGATGTCAGGTTGTCTTAGGTTAGGTTATATTACTTCACAGACGTATACAGTGTTCCCACCGAGATGTAGGGGCCGACAAGCAAGGAATGTGGTTAAACGTTACCCCGAAAGATTAGGTTGGGTTAGGTTAGGTTATATTAGGATACTGATGTATATAAAGGTCCCACGGACACGTAGATGCCAACTCGCCAGGAATTTTGTCAAATATTCCCGCCGAGATATCAGGTTGGGTTAGGTTAAGTTATATTATGTTATTGATGTACATAAAGGTCCCACGGAGACGTAGGGGCCAGCTCGCCAGGAATGTTGTCAAATATTACCGCCGAGATGTCAGGTTGGATTAGGTTAGGTTATACTACGTTATTGATGTATATAAAGGTCCCACGGAGACGTAGAGACCAACTCGCCAGGAATGTCGTCAAATATTACCGCCGAGATGTCAGGTTGGGTTAGGTTAGGTTATATTACGTTATTGATGTATATAAGGGTCCCACGGAGACGTAGATTCGAACTCGCCAAGAATGTCTTCAAATATTAACGCCGAGATGTCGGGTTGGGTTAGGTTAGGTTATGTTACGTTATTGATGCATATGAATGTCCCACGTAGAGGATAGCTCGCCAGGAATGTTGTCAAATATTACCGCCGAGATGTCAGGTTGGGTTGGATTAGGTTATATTACGTTATTGACGCATATGAATGTCCCACGTAGAGGATAGCTCGCCAGGAATGTTGTCAAATATTACCGCCGAGATGTTAGGTTGGGTTAGGTTAGGTTATATTACGTTAGTGATATATACGAAGGACCCACGCAGACGTCGGGGCCAACTCGCCAGGAATGTTGTCAAATATTACCGCCGAGATGTCAGGTTGGGTTAGGTTAGGTTATATTACGTTATTGATGTATATAAAGGTCCCACGGAGACGTAGAGTCGAACTCGCCAAGAATGTCTACAAATATTACCGCCGAGATGTCAGGTTGGGTTGGATTAGGTTATATTACGTTATTGACGCATATTAATGTCCCACGTAGAGGATAGCTCACCAGGAATGTTGTCAAATATTACCGCCGAGATGTTAGGTTGGGTTAGGTTAGGTTATATTACGTTAGTGATGTATACGAAGGACCCACGCAGACGTCGGTGCCAACTCGCCAGGAATGTCGTCAAATATTACCGCCGAAATGTCAGGTTGGGTTAGGTAAGGTTATATTACGTAATTGATGTATATAAAGGTCCCACGGAGACGTAGAGTCGAACTCGCCAGGAATGTCGTCAAATATTACCGCCGAGATGTCAGGTTGGGTTAGGTTAGGCTATATTACGTTATTGATGCATATGAATGTCCCACGTAGAGGATAGCTCGCCAAGAATGTTGTCAAATATTACCGCCGAAATGTTAGGTTGGGTTAGGTTAGGTTACATTACGTTAGTGATGTATACGAAGGACCCACGCAGACGTCGGGGCCAACTTGCCAGGAATGTTGTCAAATATTACCGCCGAGATGTCAGGTTGGGTTAGGTTAGGTTATATTGCGTTATTGATGTATATAAAGGTCCCACGGAGACGTAGAGCCGAAATCGCCCAGAATGTCTTCAAATATTACCGCCGAGATGTCAGGTTGGGCTAGGTTAGTTTATATTACGTTATTGACGCATATTAATGTCCCACGGAGAGGATAGCTCGCCAGGAATGTTGTCAAACATTACTGCCGAGATGTTAGGTTGGGTTCGGTTAGGTTACATTACGTTAATGATGTATACGAACGTCCCAGGTAGAGGATAGCTCGCCAGGAATGTTGTCAAATGTTACCGCCGAGATGTCAGGTTGGGTTAGGTTAGGTTATATTACGTTATTGATGTATATAAAGGTCCCACGGAGACGTAGATTCGAACTCGCCAAGAATGTCTTCAAATATTACCGCCGAGATGTCAGGTTGGGTTAGATTAGGTTATATTACGTTATTGACGCATATTAATGTCCCACGTAGAGGATAGCTCGCCAGGAATGTTGTCAAAAATTACCGCCGAGATGTCAGGTTGGGTTAGGTTAGGTTATATTACGTTATTGATGTATATAAAGGTCCGTCGGAGACGTAGATCGAACTCGCCAAGAATGTCTTCAAATATTACCGCCGAAATGTCAGGTTGGGTTAGGTTAGGTTATATTACGTTATTGATGCATATGAATGTCCCACGTAGAGGATAGCTCGCCAGGAATGTTGTCAAATATTGCCGCCGAGATGTTAGGTTGGGTTAGGTTAGGTTATATTACGTTATTGATGTATATAATGGTCCCACGCAGACGTAGAGGCCATCTCGCCAGAAATGTTTTCAAATATTACCGCCGAGATGTCAGGTTGGGTTAGGTTAGGTTACATTACTTCATAGACGTATACAGTGTTCCCACTGAGAAGTAGGGGCCGACAAGCAAGGAATGTTGTTAAACGGTACCCCGAGAGATTAGGTTGGGTTAGGTTAGGTTATATTAGGATACTGATGTATATAAAGGTCCCACGGTCAAGTAGAGGCCAACTCGCCAGGAACGTTGTCAAATTTTAATGCCGAGATGTCAGGTTGGGTTAGGTTAGGTTATATTAGGTTATTGATGTATATAAAGGTCCCACGGAGACGTAGATTCGAACTCGCCAAGAATGTCTTCAAATATTACCGCCGAGATGTCAGATTGGATTAGGTTAGGTTATATTACGTTATTGATGCATATGAATGTCCCACGTAGAGGATAGCTCGCCAGGAATGTTGTCAAATATTACCGCCGAGATGTTAGGTTGGGTTAGGTTAGGTTACATTACGTTAATGATGTATACGAAGGACCCACACAGACGTCGGGGCCAACTCGCCAAGAATGTTGTCAAATATTACCGCCGAGTTGTCAGGTTGGGTTAGGTTAGATTACAATACGTTATTGATGCATATGAATGTCCCACGCAGAGGATAACTCGCCAGGCAAGTTTTCAAATATTGCCGGCAAGATGTTAGGTTGGGTTAGGTTAGATTATATTACGTTAATGATGTATATGAAGGACCCACGCAGACGTCTTGGCCAACTCGCCAGGAATGTTGTCAAATTTTACCGCCGAGATGTCAGGTTGTCTTAGGTTAGGTTATATTACTTCACAGACGTATACAGTGTTCCCACCGAGATGTAGGGGCCGACAAGCAAGGAATGTGGTTAAACGTTACCCCGAGAGATTAGGTTGGGTTAGGTTAGGTTATATTAGGATACTGATGTATATAAAGGTCCCATGGACACGTAGATGCCAACTCGCCAGGAATTTTGTCAAATATTCCCGCCGAGGTATCAGGTTGGGTTAGGTTAAGTTATATTATGTTATTGATGTACATAAAGGTCCCACGGAGACGTAGGGGCCAACTCGCTAGGAATGTTGTCAAATATTACCGCCGAGTTGTCAGGTTGGGTTAGGTTAGATTACAATACGTTATTGATGCATATGAATGTCCCACGCAGAGGATAAATCGCCAGGCAAGTTTTCAAATATTGCCGGCGAGATGTTAGGTTGGGTTAGGTTAGATTATATTACGTTAATGATGTATATGAAGGAGCCACGCATACGTCTTGGCCAACTCGCCAGGAATGTTGTCAAATATTACCGCCGAGATATCAGGTTGGGATAGGTTAGGTTATATTACGTTATTGATGTATATAAAGGTCCCACGGAGACGTAGATTCGAACTCGCCAAGAATGTCTTCAAATATTAACGCCGAGATGTCGGGTTGGGTTAGGTTAGGCTATGTTACGTTATTGATGCATATGAATGTCCCACGTAGAGGACAGCTCGGCAGGAATGTTGTCAAATATTACCGCTGAGATGTCAGTTTGGGTTAGGATAGGTTATATTACGTTATTGATGTATATAAAGGTCCCACGGAGACGTAGAGGTCAACTCGCCAGGAATGTTGTCAAATTTTACCGCCGAGATTTCAGGTTGTCTTAGGTTAGGTTATATTACTTCACAGACGTATACAGTGTTCCCACCGAGATGTAGGGGCCGACAAGCAAGGAATGTGGTTAAACGTTACCCCGAAAGATTAGGTTGGGTTAGGTTAGGTTATATTAGGATACTGATGTATATAAAGGTCCCACGGACACGTAGATGCCAACTCGCCAGGAATTTTGTCAAATATTCCCGCCGAGATATCAGGTTGGGTTAGGTTAAGTTATATTATGTTATTGATGTACATAAAGGTCCCACGGAGACGTAGGGGCCAGCTCGCCAGGAATGTTGTCAAATATTACCGCCGAGATGTCAGGTTGGATTAGGTTAGGTTATACTACGTTATTGATGTATATAAAGGTCCCACGGAGACGTAGAGACCAACTCGCCAGGAATGTCGTCAAATATTACCGCCGAGATGTCAGGTTGGGTTAGGTTAGGTTATATTACGTTATTGATGTATATAAGGGTCCCACGGAGACGTAGATTCGAACTCGCCAAGAATGTCTTCAAATATTAACGCCGAGATGTCGGGTTGGGTTAGGTTAGGTTATGTTACGTTATTGATGCATATGAATGTCCCACGTAGAGGATAGCTCGCCAGGAATGTTGTCAAATATTACCGCTGAAATGTCAGGTTGGGTTAGGTTAGGTTATATTACGTTATTGATGTATATAAAGGTCCCACGGAGACGTAGAGTCGAACTCGCCAAGAATGTCTTCAAATATTACCGCCGAGATGTCAGGTTGGGTTAGGTTAGGTTATATTACGTTATTGATGCATATGAATGTCCCACATAGAGGATAACTCGCCAGGCAAGTTGTCAAATATTACCGCCGAGATGTTAGGTTGGGTTAGGTTAGATTATATTACGTTAATGATGTATATGAAGGACCCACGCAGACGTCTTGGACAACTCGCCAGGAATGTTGTCAAATATTACCGCCTACATGTCAGGTTGGGTTAGGTTAGGTTATATTACGTTATTGATGTATATACAGGTCCCACATAGACGTAGAGGACAACTCGCCGGGAATGTTGTCAAATTTTACCGCCGAGATGTCAGGTTGTCTTAGGTTAGGTTATATTACTTCACAGACGTATACAGTGTTCCCACCGAGATGTAGGGGCCGACAAGCAAGGAATGTGGTTAAACGTTACCCCGAAAGATTAGGTTGGGTTAGGTTAGGTTATATTAGGATACTGATGTATATAAAGGTCCCACGGACACGTAGATGCCAACTCGCCAGGAATTTTGTCAAATATTCCCGCCGAGATATCAGGTTGGGTTAGGTTAAGTTATATTATGTTATTGATGTACATAAAGGTCCCACGGAGACGTAGGGGCCAGCTCGCCAGGAATGTTGTCAAATATTACCGCCGAGATGTCAGGTTGGATTAGGTTAGGTTATACTACGTTATTGATGTATATAAAGGTCCCACGGAGACGTAGAGACCAACTCGCCAGGAATGTCGTCAAACATTACCGCCGAGATGTTAGGTTGGGTTCGGTTAGGTTACATTACGTTAATGATGTATACGAATGTCCCAGGTAGAGGATAGCTCGCCAGGAATGTTGTCAAATGTTACCGCCGAGATGTCAGGTTGGGTTAGGTTAGGTTATATTACGTTATTGATGTATATAAAGGTCCCACGGAGACGTAGAGTCGAACTCGCCAAGAATGTCTTCAAATATTACCGCCGAGATGTCCGGTTGGGTTAGATTAGGTTATATTACGTTATTGACGCATATTAATGTCCCACGTAGAGGATAGCTCGCCAGGAATGTTGTCAAAAATTACCGCCGAGATGTTAGGTTGGGTTAGGTTAGGTTACATTAAGTTAATGATGTGTACGAATGTCCCACGTAGAGGATAGCTCGTCAGGAATGTTGACAAATGTTACCGCCGAGATGTTAGGTTGGGTTAGGTAAGGTTATATTACGTTAGCGATGTATACGAAGGACCCACGCAGACGTCGGGGCCAACTCGACAGGAATGTTGTCAAATATTACCGCCGAGATGTCAGGTTGGGTTAGGTTAGGTTATATTACGTTATTGATGTATATAAAGGTCCGTCGGAGACGTCGATCGAACTCGCCAAGAATGTATTCAAATATTACCGCCGAAATGTCAGGTTGGGTTAGGTTAGGTTATATTACGTTATTGATGCATATGAATGTCCCGTGTAGAGGACAGCTCGCCAGGAATGTTGTCAAATATTGCCGCCGAGATGTTAGGTTGGGTTAGGTTAGGTTATATTACGTTATTGATGCATATGAATGTCCCACATAGAGGATAACTCGCCAGGCAAGTTGTCAAATATTACCGCCGAGATGTTAGGTTGGGTTAGGTTAGGTTATATTACGTTATTGATGTATATAAAGGTCCCACGCAGACGTAGAGGCCATCTCGCCGGGAATGTTTTCAAATATTACCGCCGAGATGTCAGGTTGGGTTAGGTTAGGTTACATTACTTCATAAACGTATACAGTGTTCCCACCGAGGAGTAGAGGCCGACAAGCAAGGAATGCGGTTAAACGGTACCCTGAGGGATTAGGTTGGGTTAGGTTAGGTCATATTAGGATACTGATGTATATAAAGGTCCCACGGAGACGTAGAGTCGAAATCGCCAAGAATGTCTTCAAATATTACCGCCGAGATGTCAGGTTGGGTTAGATTAGGTTATATTACGTTATTGATGCATATGAATGTCCCACGTAGAGGATAGCACGCCAGGAATGTTGTCAGATATTACCGCCGAGATGTTAGGTTGGGTTAGGTTATGTTACATTACGTTCATGATGTATACGAAGGACCCACATAGACGTCGGGGCCAACTCGCCAGGAATGTTGTCAAATATTACCGCCGACATGTCAGGTTGGGTTAGGTTAGGTTATATTACGTTATTGATGTATATAAAGGTCGCACATAGACGTAGAGGACAACTCGCCGGGAATGTTGTCAAATTTTACCGCCGAGATGTCAGGTTGTCTTAGGTTAGGTTATATTACTTCACAGACGTATACAGTGTTCCCACCGAGATGTAGGGGCCGACAAGCAAGGAATGTGGTTAAACGTTACCCCGAGAGATTAGGTTGGGTTAGGTTAGGTTATATTAGGATACTGATGTATATAAAGGTCCCACGGACACGTAGATGCCAAATCGCCAGGAATTTTGTCAAATATTCCCGCCGAGTTGTTAGGTTGGGTTAGGTTATGTTATATTAGGTTAGTGATGTATACGAAGGACCCACGCAGACGTCGGGGCCAACTCGCCAGGAATGTTGTCAAATATTACCGCCGAGATGTCAGGTTGGGTTAGGTTAGGTTATATTACGTTATTGATGTATATAAAGGTCTGTCGGAGACTTGGAGTCGAACTCGCCAAGAATGTCTTCAAGTATTACCGCCGAAATGTCAGGTTGTGTTAGGTTAGGTTATATTACGTTATTCATGCATATGAATGTCCCACGTAGAGGACAGCTCGCCAGGAATGTTGTCAAATGTTACCGCCGAGATGTCAGGTTGGATTACGTTAGGTTATATTACGTTATTGATGTATATAAAGGTCCCACGGAGACGTAGAGTCCAGCTCGCCAGGAATGTCGTCAAATATTACCGCCGAGTTGTCAGGTTGGGTTAGGTTAGGTTATATTACGTTATTGATGCATATGAATGTCCCACGTAGAGGATAGCTCGCCAGGAATATTGTCAAATATTACCGCCGAGATGTCAGGTTGGGTTAGGTTATGTTATATTACGTTATTGATGTATATAAAGGTCTGTCGGAGACGTGGAGTCGAACTCGCCAAGAATGTCTTCAAATATTACCGCCGAAATGTCAGGTTGTGTTAGGTTAGGTCATATTACGTTATTGATGCATATGAATGTCCCACGTAGAGGATAGCTCGCCAGGAATGTTGTCAAATATTACCGCCGAGATGTCAGGTTGGGTTAGGTTAGGTTATATTACGTTATTGATGTATATAAAGGTCCGTCGGAGACGTAGAGTCGAACTCGCCAAGAATGTATTCAAATATTACCGCCGAAATGTCAGGTTGGGTTAGGTGAGGTTATATTACGTTATTGATGCATATGAATGTCCCGTGTAGAGGATAGCTCGCCAGGAATGTTGTCAAATATTGCCGCCGAGATGTTAGGTTGGGTTAGGTTAGGTTATATTACGTTATTGATGTATGTAAAGGTCCCACGCAGACGTAGAGGCCATCTCGCCGGGAATGTTTTCAAATATTACCGCCGAGATGTCAGGTTGGGTTAGGTTAGGTTACATTACTTCATAAACGTATACAGTGTTCCCACCGAGAAGTAGAGGCCGACAAGCAAGGAATGCGGTTAAACGGTACCCTGAGGGATTAGGTTGGGTTAGGTTAGGTTATATTAGGATACTGATGTATATAAAGGTCCCACGGAGACGTAGATGCCAACTCGCAAGGAATGTTGTCAAATATTACCGCCGAGATGTCAGATTGGATTACGTTAGGTTATATTACGTTATTGATGTATATAAAGTTCCCACGGAGACGTAGAGTCGAACTCGCCAAGAATGTCTTCAAATATTACCGCCGAGATGTCAGGTTGGGTTAGATTAGGTTATATTACGTTATTGATGCATATGAATGTCCCACGTAGAGGATAGCACGCCAGGAATGTTGTCAGATATTACCGCCAAGGTGTTAGGTTGGGTTAGGTTATGTTACATTACGTTCATGATGTATACGAAGGACCCACATAGACGTCGGGGCAAACTCGCCAGGAATGTTGTCAAATATTACCGCCGACATGTCAGGTTGGGTTAGGTTAGGTTATATTACGTTATTGATGTATATAAAGGTCCCACATAGACGTAGAGGACAACTCGCCGGGAATGTTGTCAAATTTTACCGCCGAGATGTCAGGTTGTCTTAGGTTAGGTTATATTACTTCACAGACGTATACAGTGTTCCCACCGAGATGTAGGTGCCGACAAGCAAGGAATGTGGTTAAACGTTACCCCGAGAGATTAGGTTGGGTTAGGTTAGGTTATATTAGGATACTGATGTATATAAAGGTCCCACGGACACGTAGATGCCAAATCGCCAGGAATTTTGTCAAATATTCCCGCCGAGATGTTAGGTTGGGTTAGGTTAGGTTTTATTAGGTTAGTGATGTATACGAAGGACCCACGCAGACGTCGGGGCCAACTCGCCAGGAATGTTGTCAAATATTACCGCCGAGATGTCAGGTTGGGTTAGGTTAGGTTATATTACGTTATTGATGTATATAAAGGTCTGTCGGAGACGTGGAGTCGAACTCGCCAAGAATGTCTTCAAGTATTACCGCCGAAATGTCAGGTTGTGTTAGGTTAGGTTATATTACGTTATTCATGCATATGAATGTCCCACGTAGAGGATAGCTCGCCAGGAATGTTGTCAAATGTTACCGCCGAGATGTCAGGTTGGATTACGTTAGGTTATATTACGTTATTGATGTATATAAAGGTCCCACGGAGACGTAGAGTCCAACTCGCCAGGAATGTAGTCAAATATTACCGCCTAGATGTCAGGTGGGTTAGGTTAGGTTATATTACGTTATTGATGCATATGAATGTCCCACGTAGAGGACAGCTCGCCAGGAATGTTGTCAAATATTACCGCCGAGATGTCAGGTTGGGTTAGGTTAGGTTATATTACGTTATTGATGTATATAAAGGTCCGTCGGAGACGTAGAGTCGAACTCGCAAAGAATGTCTTCAAATATTACCGCCGAAATGTCAGGTTGGGTTAGGTTAGGTGCTATTACGTTATTGATGCATATGAATGTCCCACGTAGAGGATAGCTCGCCAGGAATGTTGTCAAATATTACCGCCGAGATGTCAGGTTGGATTACGCTAGGTTATATTACGTTATTAATGTATATAAAGGTCCCACGGAGACGTAGAGTCCAGCTCGCCAGGAATGTCGTCAAATATTACCGCCGAGTTGTCAGGTTGGGTTAGGTTAGGTTATATTACGTAATTGAAGTCTATAAAGGTCCCACGGAGACGTAGAGTCCAACTCGCCAGGAATGTCGTCAAATATTACCGCCGAGATGTCAGGTGGGTTAGGTTAGGTTATATTACGTTATTGATGCATATGAAGGTCCCACGTAGAGGATAGCTCGCCAGGAATGTTGTCAAATGTTACCGCCGAGATGTTAGGTTGGGTTAGGTTAGGTTATATTACGTTAGTGATGTATACGAAGGACCCACGCAGACGTCGGGGCCAACTCGCCAGGAATGTTGTCAAATATTACCGCCGAGATGTCAGGTTGTGTTAGGTTACGTTATATTACTTCATAGACGTTCTCAGTGTTCCCACTGAGATGTAGGGGCCGACAAGCAAGGAATGTTGTTAAACGGTACCCCGAGAGATAAGGTTGGGTTAGGTTAGGTTATATTAGGATACTGATGTATATAAAGGTCCCACGGAGACGTAGAGGCCAACTCGCAAGGAATGTTGTCAAATATTGCCGCCGAGATGTCAGGTTGGATTACGTTAGGTTATATTACGTTATTGATGTATATAAAGGTCCTACGGAGACGTAGAGTCCAACTCGCCAGGAATGTCGTCAAATATTACCGCCGAGATGTCAGGTTGGGTTAGGTTATGTTATATTACGTAATTGAAGTATATGAAGGTCCCACGGAGACGTAGAGTCCAACTCGCCAGGAATGTCGTCAAATATTACCGCCGAGATGTCAGGTGGGTTAGGTTAGGTTATATTACGTTATTGATGCATATGAATGTCCCACGTAGAGGACAGCTCGCCAGGAATGTTGTCAAATATTACCGCCGAGATGTCAGGTTGGGTTAGGTTAGGTTATATTACGTTATTGATGTATATAAAGGTCCGTCGGAGACGTAGAGTCGAACTCGCAAAGAATGTCTTCAAATATTACCGCCGAAATGTCAGGTTGGGTTAGGTTAGGTTATATTACGTTATTGATGCATATGAATGTCCCACGTAGAGGATAGCTCGCCAGGAATGTTGTCAAATATTACCGCCGAGATGTCAGGTTGGATTACGCTAGGTTATATTACGTTATTAATGTATATAAAGGTCCCACGGAGACGTAGAGTCCAGCTCGCCAGGAATGTCGTCAAATATTACCGCCGAGTTGTCAGGTTGGGTTAGGTTAGGTTATATTACGTAATTGAAGTCTATAAAGGTCCCACGGAGACGTAGAGTCCAACTCGCCAGGAATGTCGTCAAATATTACCGCCGAGATGTCAGGTGGGTTAGGTTAGGTTATATTACGTTATTGATGCATATGAAGGTCCCACGTAGAGGATAGCTCGCCAGGAATGTTGTCAAATGTTACCGCCGAGATGTTAGGTTGGGTTAGGTTAGGTTATATTACGTTAGTGATGTATACGAAGGACCCACGCAGACGTCGGGGCCAACTCGCCAGGAATGTTGTCAAATATTACCGCCGAGATGTCAGGTTGTGTTAGGTTACGTTATATTACTTCATAGACGTTCTCAGTGTTCCCACTGAGATGTAGGGGCCGACAAGCAAGGAATGTTGTTAAACGGTACCCCGAGAGATAAGGTTGGGTTAGGTTAGGTTATATTAGGATACTGATGTATATAAAGGTCCCACGGAGACGTAGAGGCCAACTCGCAAGGAATGTTGTCAAATATTGCCGCCGAGATGTCAGGTTGGATTACGTTAGGTTATATTACGTTATTGATGTATATAAAGGTCCTACGGAGACGTAGAGTCCAACTCGCCAGGAATGTCGTCAAATATTACCGCCGAGATGTCAGGTTGGGTTAGGTTATGTTATATTACGTAATTGAAGTATATGAAGGTCCCACGGAGACGTAGAGTCCAACTCGCCAGGAATGTCGTCAAATATTACCGCCGAGATGTCAGGTGGGTTAGGTTAGGTTATATTACGTTATTGATGCATATGAATGTCCCACGTAGAGGACAGCTCGCCAGGAATGTTGTCAAATGTTACCGCCGAGATGTCAGGTTGGATTACGTTAGGTTATATTACGTTATTGATGTATATAAAGGTCCCACGGAGACGTAGAGTCCAGCTCGCCAGGAATGTCGTCAAATATTACCGCCGAGTTGTCAGGTTGGGTTAGGTTAGGTTATATTACGTTATTGATGCATATGAATGTCCCACGTAGAGGATAGCTCGCCAGGAATGTTGTCAAATATTGCCGCCGAGATGTCAGGTTGGATTACGTTAGGTTATATTACGTTATTGATGTATATAAAGGTACCACGGAGACGTAGAGTCCAGCTCGCCAGGAATGTCGTCAAATATTACCGCCGAGTTGTCAGGTTGGGTTAGGTTAGGTTATATTACGTAATTGAAGTCTATAAAGGTCCCACGGAGACGTAGAGTCCAACTCGCCAGGAATGTCGTCAAATATTACCGCCGAGATGTCAGGTGGGTTAGGTTAGGTTATATTACGTTATTGATGCATATGAAGGTCCCACGTAGAGGATAGCTCGCCAGGAATGTTGTCAAATGTTACCGCCGAGATGTTAGGTTGGGTTAGGTTAGGTTATATTACGTTAGTGATGTATACGAAGGACCCACGCAGACGTCGGGGCCAACTCGCCAGGAATGTTGTCAAATATTACCGCCGAGATGTCAGGTTGTGTTAGGTTAGGTTATATTACTTCATAGACGTATACAGTGTTCCCACTGAGAAGTAGGGGCCGAAAAGCAAGGAATGTTGTTAAACGGTACCTCGAGAGATAAGGTTGGGTTAGGTTAGGTTATATTAGGATACTGATGTATATAAAGGTCCCACGGACACGTAGAGGCCAACTCGCAAGGAATGTTGTCAAATATTGCCGCCGAGATGTCAGGTTGGATTACGTTAGGTTATATTACGTTATTGATGTACATAAAGGTCCCACGGAGACGTAGAGTCCAACTCGCCAGGAATGTCGTCAAATATTACCGCCGAGATGTCAGGTTGGGTTAGGTTAGGTTATATTACGTAATTGAAGTATACAAAGGTCCCACGGAGACGTAGAGTCCAACTCGCCAGGAATGTTGTCAAAAATTACCGCCGAGATGTCAGGTTGGATTAGGTTAGGTTATATTACGTTATTGATGTATATAAAGGTCCGTCGGAGACGTAGATCGAACTCGCCAAGAATGTCTTCAAATATTACCGCCGAAATGTCAGGTTGGGTTAGGTTAGTTTATATTACGTTATTGACGCATATTAATGTCCCACGTAGAGGATAGCTCGCCAGGAATGTTGTCAAACGTTACCGCCGAGATGTTAGGTTGGGTTCGGTTAGGTTACATTACGTTAATGATGTATACGAATGTCCCAGGTAGAGGATAGATCGCCAGGAATGTTGTCAAAAATTACCGCCGAGATGTTAGGTTGGGTTAGGTTAGGTTACATTAAGTTAATGATGTATACGAATGTCCCACGTAGAGGATAGCTCGCCAGGAATGTTGTCAAATGTTACCGCCGAGATGTTTGGTTGGGTTAGGTAAGGTTATATTACGTTAGCGATGTATACGAAGGACCCACGCAGACGTCGGGGCCAACTCGACAGGAATGTTGTCAAATATTACCGCCGAGATGTCAGGTTGGGTTAGGTTAGGTTATATTACGTTATTGATGTATATAAAGGTCCGTCGGAGACGTCGATCGAACTCGCCAAGAATGTATTCAAATATTACCGCCGAAATGTCAGGTTGGGTTAGGTTAGGTTATATTACGTTATTGATGCATATGAATGTCCCGTGTAGAGGATAGCTCGCCAGGAATGTTGTCAAATATTGCCGCCGAGATGTTAGGTTGGGTTAGGTTAGGTTATATTACGTTATTGATGTATGTAAAGGTCCCACGCAGACGTAGAGGCCATCTCGCCGGGAATGTTTTCAAATATTACCGCCGAGATGTCAGGTTGGGTTAGGTTAGGTTACATTACTTCATAAACGTATACAGTGTTCCCACCGAGAAGTAGAGGCCGACAAGCAAGGAATGCGGTTAAACGGTACCCTGAGGGATTAGGTTGGGTTAGGTTAGGTTATATTAGGATACTGATGTATATAAAGGTCCCACGGAGACGTAGAGTCGAAATCGCCAAGAATGTCTTCAAATATTACCGCCGAGATGTCAGGTTGGGTTAGATTAGGTTATATTACGTTATTGATGCATATGAATGTCCCACGTAGAGGATAGCTCGCCAGGAATGTTGTCAAATGTTACCGCCGAAATGTTAGGTTGGGTTAGGTTAGGTTATATTACGTTAGTGATGTATACGAAGGACCCACGCAGACGTCGGGGCCAACTCGCCAGGAATGTTGTCAAATATTACCGCCGAGATGTCAGGTTGTGTTAGGTTAGCTTATATTACTTCATAGACGTATACAGTGTTCCCACTGAGAAGTAGGGGCCGACAAGCAAGGAATGTTGTTAAACGGTACCCCGAGAGATAAGGTTGGGTTAGGTTAGGTTATATTAGGATACTGATGTATATAAAGGTCCCACGGACACGTAGAGGCCAACTCGCAAGGAATGTTGTCAAATATTGCCGCCGAGATGTCAGGTTGGATTACGTTAGGTTATATTACGTTATTGATGTACATAAAGGTCCCACGGAGACGTAGAGTCCAACTCGCCAGGAATGTCGTCAAATATTACCGCCGAGATGTCAGGTTGGGTTAGGTTAGGTTATATTACGTAATTGAAGTATACAAAGGTCCCACGGAGACGTAGAGTCCAACTCGCCAGGAATGTCGTCAAATATTACCGCCGAGATGTTAGGTTGAGTTAGGTTAGGTTACATTACGTTAATGATGTATACGAAGGACCTACGCAGACGTCGGGGCCAACTCGCCAGGAATGTTGTCAAATATTACCGCCGAGATGTCAGGTTGTGTTAGGTTAGGTTATATTACTTCATAGACGTATACAGTGTTCCCACGGAGAAGTAGGGGCCGACCAGCAAGGAATGTTGTTAAACGGTACCCCGAGAGATTAGGTTGGGTTAGGTTAGGTTATATTAGGATTCTGATGTATATAAAGGTCCCACGGACACGTAGATGCCAACTCGCAAGGAATGTTGTCAAATATTACCGCCGAGATGTCAGATTGGATTACGTTAGGTTATATTACGTTATTGATGTATATAAAGGTCCCACGGAGACGTAGAGTCGAACTCGCCAAGAATGTCTTCAAATATTACCGCCGAGATGTCAGGTTGGGTTAGATTAGGTTATATTACGTTATTGATGCATATGAATGTCCCACGTAGAGGATAGCACGCCAGGAATGTTGTCAGATATTACCGCCGAGGTGTTAGTTGGGTTAGGTTATGTTACATTACGTTCATGATGTATACGAAGGACCCACATAGACGTCGGGGCAAACTCGCCAGGAATGTTGTCAAATATTACCGCCGACATGTCAAGTTGGGTTAGGTTAGGTTATATTACGTTATTGATGTATATAAAGGTCCCACATAGACGTAGAGGACAACTCGCCGGGAATGTTGTCAAATTTTACCGCCGAGATGTCAGGTTGTCTTAGGTTAGGTTATATTACTTCACAGACGTATACAGTGTTCCCACCGAGATGTAGGTGCCGACAAGCAAGGAATGTGGTTAAACGTTACCCCGAGAGATTAGGTTGGGTTAGGTTAGGTTATATTAGGATACTGATGTATATAAAGGTCCCACGGACACGTAGATGCCAAATCGCCAGGAATTTTGTCAAATATTCCCGCCGAGATGTTAGGTTGGGTTAGGTTAGGTTATATTAGGTTAGTGATGTATACGAAGGACCCACGCAGACGTCGGGGCCAACTCGCCAGGAATGTTGTCAAATATTACCGCCGAGATGTCAGGTGGGTTAGATTAGGTTATATTACGTTATTGATGCATATGAATGTCCCACGTAGAGGATAGCTCGCCAGGAATGTTGTCAAATGTTACCGCCGAGATGTTAGGTTGGGTTAGGTTAGGTTATATTACGTAATTGATGCATATGAATGTCCCACGTAGAGGATAGCTCGCCAGGAATGTTGTCAAATATTACCGCCGAGATGTTAGGTTGGGTTAGGTTAGGTTACATTACGTTATTGATGCATATGTATGTCCCACGTAGAGGATAGCTCGCCAGGAATGTTGTCAAATATTACCGCCGAGATGTCAGGTTGGGTTAGGTTAGGTTATATTACGTTAATGATGTATATAAAGGTCCGTCGGAGCCGTAGAGTCGAAGTCGCAAAGAATGTCTTCAAATATTACCGCCGAAATGTCAGGTTGGGTTAGGTTAGGTTATATTACGTTATTGATGCATATGAATGTCCCACGTAGAGGATAGCTCGCAAGGAATGTTGTGAAATATTACCGCCGAAATGTCAGGTTGGATTACGTTAGGTTATATTACGTTATTGATGTATATAAAGGTCCCACGGAGACGTAGATTCCAGCTCGCCAGGAATGTCGTCAAATATTACCGCCGAGTTGTCAGGTTGGGTTAGGTTAGGTTATATTACGTTATTGATGTATATAAAGGTCCCACGGAGACGTAGAGTCGAACTCGCCAAGAATGTCTACAAATATTACCGCCGAGATGTCAGGTTGGGTTGGATTAGGTTATATTACGTTATTGACGCATATTAATGTCCCACGTAGAGGATAGCTCACCAGGAATGTTGTCAAATATTACCGCCGAGATGTTAGGTTGGGTTAGGTTAGGTTACATTACGTTATTGATGCATATGTATGTCCCACGTAGAGGATAGCTCGCCAGGAATGTTGTCAAATATTACCGCCGAGATGTCAGGTTGGGTTAGGTTAGGTTATATTACGTTATTGATGTATATAAAGTTACGTCGGAGCCGTAGAGTCGAAGTCGCAAAGAATGTCTTCAAATATTACCGCCGAAATGTCAGGTTGGGTTAGGTTAGGTTATATTACGTTATTGATGCATATGAATGTCCCACGTAGAGGATAGCTCGCAAGGAATGTTGTGAAATATTACCGCCGAAATGTCAGGTTGGATTACGTTAGGTTATATTACGTTATTGATGTATATAAAGGTCCCACGGAGACGTAGATTCCAGCTCGCCAGGTATGTCGTCAAATATTACCGCCGAGTTGTCAGGTTGGGTTAGGTTAGGTTATATTACGTAATTGAAGTCTATAAAGGTCCCACGGAGACGTAGAGTCCAACTCGCCAGGAATGTCGTCAAATATTACCGCCGAGATGTCAGGTTGGGTTAGGTTAGGTTATATTACGTAATTGAAGTATATAAAGGTCCCACGGAGACGTAGAGTCCAACTCGCCAGGAATGTCGTCAAATATTACCGCCGAGATGTCAGGTGGGTTAGGTTAGGTTACATTACGTTATTGATGCATATGAAGGTCCCACGTAGAGGATAGCTCGCCAGGAATGTTGTCAAATGTTACCGCCGAGATGTTAGGTTGGGTTAGGTTAGGTTATATTACGTTAGTGATGTATACGAAGGACCCACGCAGACGTCGGGGCCAACTCGCCAGGAATGTTGTCAAATATTACCGCCGAGATGTCAGGTTGTGTTAGGTTAGGTTATATTACTTCATAGACGTATACAGTGTTCCCACTGAGAAGTAGGGGCCGACAAGCAAGGAATGTTGTTAAACGGTACCCCGAGAGATAAGGTTGGGTTAGGTTAGGTTATATTAGGATACTGATGTATATAAAGGTCCCACGGAGACGTAGAGGCCAACTCGCAAGGAATGTTGTCAAATATTGCCGCCGAGATGTCAGGTTGGATTACGTTAGGTTATATTACGTTATTGATGTATATAAAGGTCCCACGGAGACGTAGAGTCCAACTCGCCAGGAATGTCGTCAAATATTACCGCCGAGATGTCAGGTGGGTTAGATTAGGTTATATTACGTTATTGATGCATATGAATGTCCCACGTAGAGGATAGCTCGCCAGGAATGTAGTCAAATATTACCGCCGAGATGTCAGGTGGGTTAGGTTAGGTTATATTACGTTATTGATGCATATGAATGTCCCACGTAGAGGACAGCTCGCCAGGAATGTTGTCAAATATTACCGCCGAGATGTCAGGTTGGGTTAGGTTAGGTTATATTACGTTATTGATGTATATAAAGGTCCGTCGGAGACGTAGAGTCGAACTCGCAAAGAATGTCTTCAAATATTACCGCCGAAATGTCAGGTTGGGTTAGGTTAGGTTATATTACGTTATTGATGCATATGAATGTCCCACGTAGAGGATAGCTCGCCAGGAATGTTGTCAAATATTACCGCCGAGATGTCAGGTTGGATTACGCTAGGTTATATTACGTTATTAATGTATATAAAGGTCCCACGGAGACGTAGAGTCCAGCTCGCCAGGAATGTCGTCAAATATTACCGCCGAGTTGTCAGGTTGGGTTAGGTTAGGTTATATTACGTAATTGAAGTCTATAAAGGTCCCACGGAGACGTAGAGTCCAACTCGCCAGGAATGTCGTCAAATATTACCGCCGAGATGTCAGGTGGGTTAGGTTAGGTTATATTACGTTATTGATGCATATGAAGGTCCCACGTAGAGGATAGCTCGCCAGGAATGTTGTCAAATGTTACCGCCGAGATGTTAGGTTGGGTTAGGTTAGGTTATATTACGTTAGTGATGTATACGAAGGACCCACGCAGACGTCGGGGCCAACTCGCCAGGAATGTTGTCAAATATTACCGCCGAGATGTCAGGTTGTGTTAGGTTACGTTATATTACTTCATAGACGTTCTCAGTGTTCCCACTGAGATGTAGGGGCCGACAAGCAAGGAATGTTGTTAAACGGTACCCCGAGAGATAAGGTTGGGTTAGGTTAGGTTATATTAGGATACTGATGTATATAAAGGTCCCACGGAGACGTAGAGGCCAACTCGCAAGGAATGTTGTCAAATATTGCCGCCGAGATGTCAGGTTGGATTACGTTAGGTTATATTACGTTATTGATGTATATAAAGGTCCTACGGAGACGTAGAGTCCAACTCGCCAGGAATGTCGTCAAATATTACCGCCGAGATGTCAGGTTGGGTTAGGTTATGTTATATTACGTAATTGAAGTATATGAAGGTCCCACGGAGACGTAGAGTCCAACTCGCCAGGAATGTCGTCAAATATTACCGCCGAGATGTCAGGTGGGTTAGGTTAGGTTATATTACGTTATTGATGCATATGAATGTCCCACGTAGAGGACAGCTCGCCAGGAATGTTGTCAAATGTTACCGCCGAGATGTCAGGTTGGATTACGTTAGGTTATATTACGTTATTGATGTATATAAAGGTCCCACGGAGACGTAGAGTCCAGCTCGCCAGGAATGTCGTCAAATATTACCGCCGAGTTGTCAGGTTGGGTTAGGTTAGGTTATATTACGTTATTGATGCATATGAATGTCCCACGTAGAGGATAGCTCGCCAGGAATGTTGTCAAATATTGCCGCCGAGATGTCAGGTTGGATTACGTTAGGTTATATTACGTTATTGATGTATATAAAGGTACCACGGAGACGTAGAGTCCAGCTCGCCAGGAATGTCGTCAAATATTACCGCCGAGTTGTCAGGTTGGGTTAGGTTAGGTTATATTACGTAATTGAAGTCTATAAAGGTCCCACGGAGACGTAGAGTCCAACTCGCCAGGAATGTCGTCAAATATTACCGCCGAGATGTCAGGTGGGTTAGGTTAGGTTATATTACGTTATTGATGCATATGAAGGTCCCACGTAGAGGATAGCTCGCCAGGAATGTTGTCAAATGTTACCGCCGAGATGTTAGGTTGGGTTAGGTTAGGTTATATTACGTTAGTGATGTATACGAAGGACCCACGCAGACGTCGGGGCCAACTCGCCAGGAATGTTGTCAAATATTACCGCCGAGATGTCAGGTTGTGTTAGGTTAGGTTATATTACTTCATAGACGTATACAGTGTTCCCACTGAGAAGTAGGGGCCGAAAAGCAAGGAATGTTGTTAAACGGTACCTCGAGAGATAAGGTTGGGTTAGGTTAGGTTATATTAGGATACTGATGTATATAAAGGTCCCACGGACACGTAGAGGCCAACTCGCAAGGAATGTTGTCAAATATTGCCGCCGAGATGTCAGGTTGGATTACGTTAGGTTATATTACGTTATTGATGTACATAAAGGTCCCACGGAGACGTAGAGTCCAACTCGCCAGGAATGTCGTCAAATATTACCGCCGAGATGTCAGGTTGGGTTAGGTTAGGTTATATTACGTAATTGAAGTATACAAAGGTCCCACGGAGACGTAGAGTCCAACTCGCCAGGAATGTTGTCAAAAATTACCGCCGAGATGTCAGGTTGGATTAGGTTAGGTTATATTACGTTATTGATGTATATAAAGGTCCGTCGGAGACGTAGATCGAACTCGCCAAGAATGTCTTCAAATATTACCGCCGAAATGTCAGGTTGGGTTAGGTTAGTTTATATTACGTTATTGACGCATATTAATGTCCCACGTAGAGGATAGCTCGCCAGGAATGTTGTCAAACGTTACCGCCGAGATGTTAGGTTGGGTTCGGTTAGGTTACATTACGTTAATGATGTATACGAATGTCCCAGGTAGAGGATAGATCGCCAGGAATGTTGTCAAAAATTACCGCCGAGATGTTAGGTTGGGTTAGGTTAGGTTACATTAAGTTAATGATGTATACGAATGTCCCACGTAGAGGATAGCTCGCCAGGAATGTTGTCAAATGTTACCGCCGAGATGTTTGGTTGGGTTAGGTAAGGTTATATTACGTTAGCGATGTATACGAAGGACCCACGCAGACGTCGGGGCCAACTCGACAGGAATGTTGTCAAATATTACCGCCGAGATGTCAGGTTGGGTTAGGTTAGGTTATATTACGTTATTGATGTATATAAAGGTCCGTCGGAGACGTCGATCGAACTCGCCAAGAATGTATTCAAATATTACCGCCGAAATGTCAGGTTGGGTTAGGTTAGGTTATATTACGTTATTGATGCATATGAATGTCCCGTGTAGAGGATAGCTCGCCAGGAATGTTGTCAAATATTGCCGCCGAGATGTTAGGTTGGGTTAGGTTAGGTTATATTACGTTATTGATGTATGTAAAGGTCCCACGCAGACGTAGAGGCCATCTCGCCGGGAATGTTTTCAAATATTACCGCCGAGATGTCAGGTTGGGTTAGGT
The DNA here is from genome assembly GCA_963969225.1 of Xylocopa violacea. Classification (NCBI taxonomy): domain Eukaryota; kingdom Metazoa; phylum Arthropoda; class Insecta; order Hymenoptera; family Apidae; genus Xylocopa; species Xylocopa violacea. Next base: position 2,092,028 of record CAXAJV010001011.1, on the reverse strand, counting down.
TAGGTTACATTACTTCATAAACGTATACAGTGTTCCCACCGAGAAGTAGAGGCCGACAAGCAAGGAATGCGGTTAAACGGTACCCTGAGGGATTAGGTTGGGTTAGGTTAGGTTATATTAGGATACTGATGTATATAAAGGTCCCACGGAGACGTAGAGTCGAAATCGCCAAGAATGTCTTCAAATATTACCGCCGAGATGTCAGGTTGGGTTAGATTAGGTTATATTACGTTATTGATGCATATGAATGTCCCACGTAGAGGATAGCTCGCCAGGAATGTTGTCAAATGTTACCGCCGAAATGTTAGGTTGGGTTAGGTTAGGTTATATTACGTTAGTGATGTATACGAAGGACCCACGCAGACGTCGGGGCCAACTCGCCAGGAATGTTGTCAAATATTACCGCCGAGATGTCAGGTTGTGTTAGGTTAGCTTATATTACTTCATAGACGTATACAGTGTTCCCACTGAGAAGTAGGGGCCGACAAGCAAGGAATGTTGTTAAACGGTACCCCGAGAGATAAGGTTGGGTTAGGTTAGGTTATATTAGGATACTGATGTATATAAAGGTCCCACGGACACGTAGAGGCCAACTCGCAAGGAATGTTGTCAAATATTGCCGCCGAGATGTCAGGTTGGATTACGTTAGGTTATATTACGTTATTGATGTACATAAAGGTCCCACGGAGACGTAGAGTCCAACTCGCCAGGAATGTCGTCAAATATTACCGCCGAGATGTCAGGTTGGGTTAGGTTAGGTTATATTACGTAATTGAAGTATACAAAGGTCCCACGGAGACGTAGAGTCCAACTCGCCAGGAATGTCGTCAAATATTACCGCCGAGATGTTAGGTTGAGTTAGGTTAGGTTACATTACGTTAATGATGTATACGAAGGACCTACGCAGACGTCGGGGCCAACTCGCCAGGAATGTTGTCAAATATTACCGCCGAGATGTCAGGTTGTGTTAGGTTAGGTTATATTACTTCATAGACGTATACAGTGTTCCCACGGAGAAGTAGGGGCCGACCAGCATGGAATGTTGTTAAACGGTACCCCGAGAGATTAGGTTGGGTTAGGTTAGGTTATATTAGGATTCTGATGTATATAAAGGTCCCACGGACACGTAGATGCCAACTCGCAAGGAATGTTGTCAAATATTACCGCCGAGATGTCAGATTGGATTACGTTAGGTTATATTACGTTATTGATGTATATAAAGGTCCCACGGAGACGTAGAGTCGAACTCGCCAAGAATGTCTTCAAATATTACCGCCGAGATGTCAGGTTGGGTTAGATTAGGTTATATTACGTTATTGATGCATATGAATGTCCCACGTAGAGGATAGCACGCCAGGAATGTTGTCAGATATTACCGCCGAGGTGTTAGTTGGGTTAGGTTATGTTACATTACGTTCATGATGTATACGAAGGACCCACATAGACGTCGGGGCAAACTCGCCAGGAATGTTGTCAAATATTACCGCCGACATGTCAAGTTGGGTTAGGTTAGGTTATATTACGTTATTGATGTATATAAAGGTCCCACATAGACGTAGAGGACAACTCGCCGGGAATGTTGTCAAATTTTACCGCCGAGATGTCAGGTTGTCTTAGGTTAGGTTATATTACTTCACAGACGTATACAGTGTTCCCACCGAGATGTAGGTGCCGACAAGCAAGGAATGTGGTTAAACGTTACCCCGAGAGATTAGGTTGGGTTAGGTTAGGTTATATTAGGATACTGATGTATATAAAGGTCCCACGGACACGTAGATGCCAAATCGCCAGGAATTTTGTCAAATATTCCCGCCGAGATGTTAGGTTGGGTTAGGTTAGGTTATATTAGGTTAGTGATGTATACGAAGGACCCACGCAGACGTCGGGGCCAACTCGCCAGGAATGTTGTCAAATATTACCGCCGAGATGTCAGGTGGGTTAGATTAGGTTATATTACGTTATTGATGCATATGAATGTCCCACGTAGAGGATAGCTCGCCAGGAATGTTGTCAAATGTTACCGCCGAGATGTTAGGTTGGGTTAGGTTAGGTTATATTACGTAATTGATGCATATGAATGTCCCACGTAGAGGATAGCTCGCCAGGAATGTTGTCAAATATTACCGCCGAGATGTTAGGTTGGGTTAGGTTAGGTTACATTACGTTATTGATGCATATGTATGTCCCACGTAGAGGATAGCTCGCCAGGAATGTTGTCAAACGTTACCGCCGAGATGTTAGGTTGGGTTCGGTTAGGTTACATTACGTTAATGATGTATACGAATGTCCCAGGTAGAGGATAGATCGCCAGGAATGTTGTCAAAAATTACCGCCGAGATGTTAGGTTGGGTTAGGTTAGGTTACATTAAGTTAATGATGTATACGAATGTCCCACGTAGAGGATAGCTCGCCAGGAATGTTGTCAAATGTTACCGCCGAGATGTTTGGTTGGGTTAGGTAAGGTTATATTACGTTAGCGATGTATACGAAGGACCCACGCAGACGTCGGGGCCAACTCGACAGGAATGTTGTCAAATATTACCGCCGAGATGTCAGGTTGGGTTAGGTTAGGTTAAATTACGTTATTGATGTATATAAAGGTCCGTCGGAGACGTCGATCGAACTCGCCAAGAATGTATTCAAATATTACCGCCGAAATGTCAGGTTGGGTTAGGTTAGGTTATATTACGTTATTGATGCATATGAATGTCCCGTGTAGAGGATAGCTCGCCAGGAATGTTGTCAAATATTGCCGCCGAGATGTTAGGTTGGGTTAGGTTAGGTTATATTACGTTATTGATGTATGTAAAGGTCCCACGCAGACGTAGAGGCCATCTCGCCGGGAATGTTTTCAAATATTACCGCCGAGATGTCAGGTTGGGTTAGGTTAGGTTACATTACTTCATAAACGTATACAGTGTTCCCACCGAGAAGTAGAGGCCGACAAGCAAGGAATGCGGTTAAACGGTACCCTGAGGGATTAGGTTGGGTTAGGTTAGGTTATATTAGGATACTGATGTATATAAAGGTCCCACGGAGACGTAGAGTCGAAATCGCCAAGAATGTCTTCAAATATTACCGCCGAGATGTCAGGTTGGGTTAGATTAGGTTATATTACGTTATTGATGCATATGAATGTCCCACGTAGAGGATAGCTCGCCAGGAATGTTGTCAAATGTTACCGCCGAAATGTTAGGTTCGGTTAGGTTAGGTTATATTACGTTAGTGATGTATACGAAGGACCCACGCAGACGTCGGGGCCAACTCGCCAGGAATGTTGTCAAATATTACCGCCGAGATGTCAGGTTGTGTTAGGTTAGCTTATATTACTTCATAGACGTATACAGTGTTCCCACTGAGAAGTAGGGGCCGACAAGCAAGGAATGTTGTTAAACGGTACCCCGAGAGATAAGGTTGGGTTAGGTTAGGTTATATTAGGATACTGATGTATATAAAGGTCCCACGGACACGTAGAGGCCAACTCGCAAGGAATGTTGTCAAATATTGCCGCCGAGATGTCAGGTTGGATTACGTTAGGTTATATTACGTTATTGATGTACATAAAGGTCCCACGGAGACGTAGAGTCCAACTCGCCAGGAATGTCGTCAAATATTACCGCCGAGATGTCAGGTTGGGTTAGGTTAGGTTATATTACGTAATTGAAGTATACAAAGGTCCCACGGAGACGTAGAGTCCAACTCGCCAGGAATGTCGTCAAATATTACCGCCGAGATGTTAGGTTGAGTTAGGTTAGGTTACATTACGTTAATGATGTATACGAAGGACCTACGCAGACGTCGGGGCCAACTCGCCAGGAATGTTGTCAAATATTACCGCCGAGATGTCAGGTTGTGTTAGGTTAGGTTATATTACTTCATAGACGTATACAGTGTTCCCACGGAGAAGTAGGGGCCGACCAGCAAGGAATGTTGTTAAACGGTACCCCGAGAGATTAGGTTGGGTTAGGTTAGGTTATATTAGGATTCTGATGTATATAAAGGTCCCACGGACACGTAGATGCCAACTCGCAAGGAATGTTGTCAAATATTACCGCCGAGATGTCAGATTGGATTACGTTAGGTTATATTACGTTATTGATGTATATAAAGGTCCCACGAAGACGTAGAGTCGAACTCGCCAAGAATGTCTTCAAATATTACCGCCGAGATGTCAGGTTGGGTTAGATTAGGTTATATTACGTTATTGATGCATATGAATGTCCCACGTAGAGGATAGCACGCCAGGAATGTTGTCAGATATTACCGCCGAGGTGTTAGTTGGGTTAGGTTATGTTACATTACGTTCATGATGTATACGAAGGACCCACATAGACGTCGGGGCAAACTCGCCAGGAATGTTGTCAAATATTACCGCCGACATGTCAAGTTGGGTTAGGTTAGGTTATATTACGTTATTGATGTATATAAAGGTCCCACATAGACGTAGAGGACAACTCGCCGGGAATGTTGTCAAATTTTACCGCCGAGATGTCAGGTTGTCTTAGGTTAGGTTATATTACTTCACAGACGTATACAGTGTTCCCACCGAGATGTAGGTGCCGACAAGCAAGGAATGTGGTTAAACGTTACCCCGAGAGATTAGGTTGGGTTAGGTTAGGTTATATTAGGATACTGATGTATATAAAGGTCCCACGGACACGTAGATGCCAAATCGCCAGGAATTTTGTCAAATATTCCCGCCGAGATGTTAGGTTGGGTTAGGTTAGGTTATATTAGGTTAGTGATGTATACGAAGGACCCACGCAGACGTCGGGGCCAACTCGCCAGGAATGTTGTCAAATATTACCGCCGAGATGTCAGGTGGGTTAGATTAGGTTATATTACGTTATTGATGCATATGAATGTCCCACGTAGAGGATAGCTCGCCAGGAATGTTGTCAAATGTTACCGCCGAGATGTTAGGTTGGGTTAGGTTAGGTTATATTACGTAATTGATGCATATGAATGTCCCACGTAGAGGATAGCTCGCCAGGAATGTTGTCAAATATTACCGCCGAGATGTTAGGTTGGGTTAGGTTAGGTTACATTACGTTATTGATGCATATGTATGTCCCACGTAGAGGATAGCTCGCCAGGAATGTTGTCAAATATTACCGCCGAGATGTCAGGTTGGGTTAGGTTAGGTTATATTACGTTAATGATGTATATAAAGGTCCGTCGGAGCCGTAGAGTCGAAGTCGCAAAGAATGTCTTCAAATATTACCGCCGAAATGTCAGGTTGGGTTAGGTTAGGTTATATTACGTTATTGATGCATATGAATGTCCCACGTAGAGGATAGCTCGCAAGGAATGTTGTGAAATATTACCGCCGAAATGTCAGGTTGGATTACGTTAGGTTATATTACGTTATTGATGTATATAAAGGTCCCACGGAGACGTAGATTCCAGCTCGCCAGGAATGTCGTCAAATATTACCGCCGAGTTGTCAGGTTGGGTTAGGTTAGGTTATATTACGTAATTGAAGTCTATAAAGGTCCCACGGAGACGTAGAGTCCAACTCGCCAGGAATGTCGTCAAATATTACCGCCGAGATGTCAGGTTGGGTTAGGTTAGGTTATATTACGTAATTGAAGTATATAAAGGTCCCACGGAGACGTAGAGTCCAACTCGCCAGGAATGTCGTCAAATATTACCGCCGAAATGTCAGGTGGGTTAGGTTAGGTTACATTACGTTATTGATGCATATGAAGGTCCCACGTAGAGGATAGCTCGCCAGGAATGTTGTCAAATGTTACCGCCGAGATGTTAGGTTGGGTTAGGTTAGGTTATATTACGTTAGTGATGTATACGAAGGACCCACGCAGACGTCGGGGCCAACTCGCCAGGAATGTTGTCAAATATTACCGCCGAGATGTCAGGCTGTGTTAGGTTAGGTTATATTACTTCATAGACGTATACAGTGTTCCCACTGAGAAGTAGGGGCCGACAAGCAAGGAATGTTGTTAAACGGTACCCCGAGAGATAAGGTTGGGTTAGGTTAGGTTATATTAGGATACTGATGTATATAAAGGTCCCACGGAGACGTAGAGGCCAACTCGCAAGGAATGTTGTCAAATATTGCCGCCGAGATGTCAGGTTGGATTACGTTAGGTTATATTACGTTATTGATGTATATAAAGGTCCCACGGAGACGTAGAGTCCAACTCGCCAGGAATGTCGTCAAATATTACCGCCGAGATGTCAGGTTGGGTTAGGTTAGGTTATATTACGTAATTGAAGTATATGAAGGTCCCACGGAGACGTAGAGTCCAACTCGCCATGAATGTCGTCAAATATTACCGCCGAGAGGTTAGGTTGGGTTAAGTTAGGTTACATTACGTTAATGATGTATACGAAGGACCTACGCAGTCGTCGGGGCCAACTCGCCAGGAATATTGTCAAATATTACCGCCGAGATGTCAGGTTGTGTTAGGTTAGGTTATATTACTTCATAGACGTATACAGTGTTCCCACGGAGAAGTAGGGGCCGACAAGCAAGGAATGTTGTTAAACGGTACCCCGAGAGATTAGGTTGGGTTAGGTTAGGTTATATTAGGATTCTGATGTATATAAAGGTCCCACGGACACGTAGATGCCAACTCGCAAGGAATGTTGTCAAATATTACCGCCGAGATGTCAGGTTGGATTACGTTAGGTTATATTACGTTGTTGATGTATATAAAGGTCCCACGGAGACGTAGAGTCCAACTCGCCAGGAATGTCGTCAAATATTACCGCCGAGATGTCAGGTGGGTTAGATTAGGTTATATTACGTTATTGATGCATATGAATGTCCCACGTAGAGGATAGCTCGCCAGGAATGTTGTCAAATGTTACCGCCGAGATGTTAGGTTGGGTTAGGTTAGGTTATATTACGTAATTGATGCATATGAATGTCCCACGTAGAGGATAGCTCGCCAGGAATGTTGTCAAATATTACCGCCGAGATGTTAGGTTGGGTTAGGTTAGGTTACATTACGTTATTGATGCATATGTATGTCCCACGTAGAGGATAGCTCGCCAGGAATGTTGTCAAATATTACCGCCGAGATGTCAGGTTGGGTTAGGTTAGGTTATATTACGTTATTGATGTATATAAAGGTCCGTCGGAGCCGTAGAGTCGAAGTCGCAAAGAATGTCTTCAAATATTACCGCCGAAATGTCAGGTTGGGTTAGGTTAGGTTATATTACGTTATTGATGCATATGAATGTCCCACGTAGAGGATAGCTCGCAAGGAATGTTGTGAAATATTACCGCCGAAATGTCAGGTTGGATTACGTTAGGTTATATTACGTTATTGATGTATATAAAGGTCCCACGGAGACGTAGATTCCAGCTCGCCAGGTATGTCGTCAAATATTACCGCCGAGTTGTCAGGTTGGGTTAGGTTAGGTTATATTACGTAATTGAAGTCTATAAAGGTCCCACGGAGACGTAGAGTCCAACTCGCCAGGAATGTCGTCAAATATTACCGCCGAGATGTCAGGTTGGGTTAGGTTAGGTTATATTACGTAATTGAAGTATATAAAGGTCCCACGGAGACGTAGAGTCCAACTCGCCAGGAATGTCGTCAAATATTACCGCCGAGATGTCAGGTGGGTTAGGTTAGGTTACATTACGTTATTGATGCATATGAAGGTCCCACGTAGAGGATAGCTCGCCAGGAATGTTGTCAAATGTTACCGCCGAGATGTTAGGTTGGGTTAGGTTAGGTTATATTACGTTAGTGATGTATACGAAGGACCCACGCAGACGTCGGGGCCAACTCGCCAGGAATGTTGTCAAATATTACCGCCGAGATGTCAGGTTGTGTTAGGTTAGGTTATATTACTTCATAGACGTATACAGTGTTCCCACTGAGAAGTAGGGGCCGACAAGCAAGGAATGTTGTTAAACGGTACCCCGAGAGATAAGGTTGGGTTAGGTTAGGTTATATTAGGATACTGATGTATATAAAGGTCCCACGGAGACGTAGAGGCCAACTCGCAAGGAATGTTGTCAAATATTGCCGCCGAGATGTCAGGTTGGATTACGTTAGGTTATATTACGTTATTGATGTATATAAAGGTCCCACGGAGACGTAGAGTCCAACTCGCCAGGAATGTCGTCAAATATTACCGCCGAGATGTCAGGTGGGTTAGATTAGGTTATATTACGTTATTGATGCATATGAATGTCCCACGTAGAGGATAGCTCGCCAGGAATGTTGTCAAATGTTACCGCCGAGATGTTAGGTTGGGTTAGGTTAGGTTATATTACGTAATTGATGCATATGAATGTCCCACGTAGAGGATAGCTCGCCAGGAATGTTGTCAAATATTACCGCCGAGATGTTAGGTTGGGTTAGGTTAGGTTACATTACGTTATTGATGCATATGTATGTCCCACGTAGAGGATAGCTCGCCAGGAATGTTGTCAAATATTACCGCCGAGATGTCAGGTTGGGTTAGGTTAGGTTATATTACGTTATTGATGTATATAAAGGTCCGTCGGAGCCGTAGAATCGAAGTCGCAAAGAATGTCTTCAAATATTACCGCCGAAATGTCAGGTTGGGTTAGGTTAGGTTATATTACGTTATTGATGCATATGAATGTCCCACGTAGAGGATAGCTCGCAAGGAATGTTGTGAAATATTACCGCCGAGATGTCAGGTTGGATTACGTTAGGTTATATTACGTTATTGATGTATATAAAGGTCCCACGGAGACGTAGAGTCCAACTCGCCAGGAATGTCGTCAAATATTACCGCCGAGATGTCAGGTTGGGTTAGGTTAGGTTATATTACGTAATTGAAGTATATAAAGGTCCCACGGAGACGTAGAGTCCAACTCGCCAGGAATGTCGTCAAATATTACCGCCGAGATGTCAGGTGGGTTAGGTTAGGTTATATTACGTTATTGATGCATATGAAGGTCCCACGTAGAGGATAGCTCGCCAGGTATGTTGTCAAATGTTACCGCCGAGATGTTTGGTGTTTTAGGTTAGGTTATATTACGTTAGTGATGTATACGAAGGACCCACGCAGACGTCGGGGCCAACTCGCCAGGAATGTTGTCAAATATTACCGCCGAGATGTCAGGTTGTGTTAGGTTAGGTTATATTACTTCATAGACGTATACAGTGTTCCCACTGAGAAGTAGGGGCCGACAAGCAAGGAATGTTGTTAAACGGTACCCCGAGAGATAAGGTTGGGTTAGGTTAGGTTATATTAGGATACTGATGTATATAAAGGTCCCACGGACACGTAGAGGCCAACTCGCAAGGAATGTTGTCAAATATTGCCGCCGAGATGTCAGGTTGAATTACGTTAGGTTATATTACGTTATTGATGTATATAAAGGTCCCACGGAGACATAGAGTCCAACTCGCCAGGAATGTCGTCAAATATTACCGCCGAGATGTCAGGTTGGGTTAGGTTAGGTTATATTACGTAATTGAAGTATATAAAGGTCCCACGGAGACGTAGAGTCCAACTCGCCAGGAATGTCGTCAAATATTACCGCCGAGATGTTAGGTTGGGTTAAGTTAGGTTACATTACGTTAATGATGTATACGAAGGACCTACGCAGACGTGGGGGCCAACTCGCCAGGAATGATGTCAAATATTACCGCCGAGATGTCAGGTTGTGTTAGGTTAGGTTATATTACTTGATAGACGTATACAGTGTTCCCACTGAGAAGTACGGGCCGACAAGCAAGGAATGTTGTTAAACGGTACCCCGAGAGATAAGGTTGGGTTAGGCTAGGTTATATTAGGATACTGATGTATATAAAGGTCCCACGGACACGTAGAGGCCAACTCGCAAGGAATGTTGTCAAATATTACCGCCGAGATGTCAGGTTGGATTACGTTAGGTTATATTACGTTATTGATGTATATAAAGGTCCCACGGAGACGTAGAGTCCAACTCGCCAGGAATGTTGTCAAATATTACCGCCGAGATGTCAGGTTGGATTACGTTAGGTTATATTACGTTATTGATGTATATAAAAGTCCCACGGAGATGTAGAGTCCAACTCGCCAGGAATGTCGTCAAATATTACCGCCGAGATGTCAGGTTGTGTTAGGTTAGGTTATATTACTTCATAGACGTATACAGTGTTCCCACGGAGAAGTAGGGGCCGACAAGCAAGGAATGTTGTTAAACGGTACCCCGAGAGATTAGGTTGGGTTAGGTTACGTTATATTAGGATTCTGATGTATATAAAGGTCCCACGGACACGTAGATGCCAACTCGCAAGGAATGTTGTCAAATATTACCGCCGAGATGTCAGGTTGGATTACGTTAGGTTATATTACGTTATTGATGTATATAAAGGTCCCACGGAGACGTAGAGTCCAACTCGCCAGGAATGTCGTCAAATATTACCGCCGAGATGTCAGGTTGGGATAGGTTAGGTTATATTACGTAATTGAAGTATATAAAGGTCCCACGGAGACGTAGAGTCCAACTCGCCAGGAATGTCGTCAAATATTACCGCCGAGATGTCAGGTGGGTTAGGTAAGGTTATATTACGTTATTGATGCATATGAAGGTCCCACGTAGAGGATAGCTCGCCAGGAATGTTGTCAAATGTTACCGCCGAGATGTTAGGTTGGGTTAGGTTAGGTTATATTACGTTAGTGATGTATACGAAGGACCCACGCAGACGTCGGGGCCAACTCGCCAGGAATGTTGTCAAATATTACCGCCGAGATGTCAGGTTGTGTTAGGTTAGGTTATATTACTTCATAGACGTATACAGTGTTCCCACGGAGAAGTAGGGGCCGACAAGCAAGGAATGTTGTTAAACGGTATCCCGAGAGATTAGGTTGGGTTAGGTTAGGTTATATTAGGATTCTGATGTATATAAAGGTCCCACGGACACGTAGATGCCAACTCGCAAGGAATGTTGTCAAATATTACCGCCGAGATGTCAGGTTGGATTACGTTAGGTTATATTACGTTGTTCATGTATATAAAGGTCCCACGGAGACGTAGAGTCCAACTCGCCAGGAATGTCGTCAAATATTACCGCCGAGATGTCAGGTGGGTTAGATTAGGTTATATTACGTTATTGATGCATATGAATGTCCCACGTAGAGGATAGCTCGCCAGGAATGTTGTCAAATGTTACCGCCGAGATGTTAGGTTGGGTTAGGTTAGGTTATATTACGTAATTGATGCATATGAATGTCCCACGTAGAGGATAGCTCGCCAGGAATGTTGTCAAATATTACCGCCGAGATGTTAGGTTGGGTTAGGTTAGGTTACATTACGTTATTGATGCATATGTATGTCCCACGTAGAGGATAGCTCGCCAGGAATGTTGTCAAATATTACCGCCGAGATGTCAGGTTGGGTTAGGTTAGGTTATATTACGTTAATGATGTATATAAAGGTCCGTCGGAGCCGTAGAGTCGAAGTCGCAAAGAATGTCTTCAAATATTACCGCCGAAATGTCAGGTTGGGTTAGGTTAGGTTATATTACGTTATTGATGCATATGAATGTCCCACGTAGAGGATAGCTCGCAAGGAATGTTGTGAAATATTACCGCCGAAATGTCAGGTTGGATTACGTTAGGTTATATTACGTTATTGATGTATATAAAGGTCCCACGGAGACGTAGATTCCAGCTCGCCAGGAATGTCGTCAAATATTACCGCCGAGTTGTCAGGTTGGGTTAGGTTAGGTTATATTACGTAATTGAAGTCTATAAAGGTCCCACGGAGACGTAGAGTCCAACTCGCCAGGAATGTCGTCAAATATTACCGCCGAGATGTCAGGTTGGGTTAGGTTAGGTTATATTACGTAATTGAAGTATATAAAGGTCCCACGGAGACGTAGAGTCCAACTCGCCAGGAATGTCGTCAAATATTACCGCCGAGATGTCAGGTGGGTTAGGTTAGGTTACATTACGTTATTGATGCATATGAAGGTCCCACGTAGAGGATAGCTCGCCAGGAATGTTGTCAAATGTTACCGCCGAGATGTTAGGTTGGGTTAGGTTAGGTTATATTACGTTAGTGATGTATACGAAGGACCCACGCAGACGTCGGGGCCAACTCGCCAGGAATGTTGTCAAATATTACCGCCGAGATGTCAGGCTGTGTTAGGTTAGGTTATATTACTTCATAGACGTATACAGTGTTCCCACTGAGAAGTAGGGGCCGACAAGCAAGGAATGTTGTTAAACGGTACCCCGAGAGATAAGGTTGGGTTAGGTTAGGTTATATTAGAATACTGATGTATATAAAGGTCCCACGGAGACGTAGAGGCCAACTCGCAAGGAATGTTGTCAAATATTGCCGCCGAGATGTCAGGTTGGATTACGTTAGGTTATATTACGTTATTGATGTATATAAAGGTCCCACGGAGACGTAGAGTCCAACTCGCCAGGAATGTCGTCAAATATTACCGCCGAGATGTCAGGTTGGGTTAGATTAGGTTATATTACGTAATTGAAGTATATGAAGGTCCCACGGAGACGTAGAGTCCAACTCGCCATGAATGTCGTCAAATATTACCGCCGAGAGGTTAGGTTGGGTTAAGTTAGGTTACATTACGTTAATGATGTATACGAAGGACCTACGCAGACGTCGGGGCCAACTCGCCAGGAATATTGTCAAATATTACCGCCGAGATGTCAGGTTGTGTTAGGTTAGGTTATATTACTTCATAGACGTATACAGTGTTCCCACGGAGAAGTAGGGGCCGACAAGCAAGGAATGTTGTTAAACGGTACCCCGAGAGATTAGGTTGGGTTAGGTTAGGTTATATTAGGATTCTGATGTATATAAAGGTCCCACGGACACGTAGATGCCAACTCGCAAGGAATGTTGTCAAATATTACCGCCGAGATGTCAGGTTGGATTACGTTAGGTTATATTACGTTGTTGATGTATATAAAGGTCCCACGGAGACGTAGAGTCCAACTCGCCAGGAATGTCGTCAAATATTACCGCCGAGATGTCAGGTGGGTTAGATTAGGTTATATTACGTTATTGATGCATATGAATGTCCCACGTAGAGGATAGCTCGCCAGGAATGTTGTCAAATGTTACCGCCGAGATGTTAGGTTGGGTTAGGTTAGGTTATATTACGTAATTGATGCATATGAATGTCCCACGTAGAGGATAGCTCGCCAGGAATGTTGTCAAATATTACCGCCGAGATGTTAGGTTGGGTTAGGTTAGGTTACATTACGTTATTGATGCATATGTATGTCCCACGTAGAGGATAGCTCGCCAGGAATGTTGTCAAATATTACCGCCGAGATGTCAGGTTGGGTTAGGTTAGGTTATATTACGTTATTGATGTATATAAAGGTCCGTCGGAGCCGTAGAGTCGAAGTCGCAAAGAATGTCTTCAAATATTACCGCCGAAATGTCAGGTTGGGTTAGGTTAGGTTATATTACGTTATTGATGCATATGAATGTCCCACGTAGAGGATAGCTCGCAAGGAATGTTGTGAAATATTACCGCCGAAATGTCAGGTTGGATTACGTTAGGTTATATTACGTTATTGATGTATATAAAGGTCCCACGGAGACGTAGATTCCAGCTCGCCAGGTATGTCGTCAAATATTACCGCCGAGTTGTCAGGTTGGGTTAGGTTAGGTTATATTACGTAATTGAAGTCTATAAAGGTCCCACGGAGACGTAGAGTCCAACTCGCCAGGAATGTCGTCAAATATTACCGCCGAGATGTCAGGTTGGGTTAGGTTAGGTTATATTACGTAATTGAAGTATATAAAGGTCCCACGGAGACGTAGAGTCCAACTCGCCAGGAATGTCGTCAAATATTACCGCCGAGATGTCAGGTGGGTTAGGTTAGGTTACATTACGTTATTGATGCATATGAAGGTCCCACGTAGAGGATAGCTCGCCAGGAATGTTGTCAAATGTTACCGCCGAGATGTTAGGTTGGGTTAGGTTAGGTTATATTACGTTAGTGATGTATACGAAGGACCCACGCAGACGTCGGGGCCAACTCGCCAGGAATGTTGTCAAATATTACCGCCGAGATGTCAGGTTGTGTTAGGTTAGGTTATATTACTTCATAGACGTATACAGTGTTCCCACTGAGAAGTAGGGGCCGACAAGTAAGGAATGTTGTTAAACGGTACCCCGAGAGATAAGGTTGGGTTAGGTTAGGTTATATTAGGATACTGATGTATATAAAGGTCCCACGGAGACGTAGAGGCCAACTCGCAAGGAATGTTGTCAAATATTGCCGCCGAGATGTCAGGTTGGATTACGTTAGGTTATATTACGTTATTGATGTATATAAAGGTCCCACGGAGACGTAGAGTCCAACTCGCCAGGAATGTCGTCAAATATTACCGCCGAGATGTCAGGTTGGGTTAGGTTAGGTTATATTACGTAATTGAAGTATATGAAGGTCCCACGGAGACGTAGAGTCCAACTCGCCATGAATGTCGTCAAATATTACCGCCGAGAGGTTAGGTTGGGTTAAGTTAGGTTACATTACGTTAATGATGTATACGAAGGACCTACGCAGACGTCGGGGCCAACTCGCCAGGAATATTGTCAAATATTACCGCCGAGATGTCAGGTTGTGTTAGGTTAGGTTATATTACTTCATAGACGTATACAGTGTTCCCACGGAGAAGTAGGGGCCGACAAGCAAGGAATGTTGTTAAACGGTACCCCGAGAGATTAGGTTGGGTTAGGTTAGGTTATATTAGGATTCTGATGTATATAAAGGTCCCACGGACACGTAGATGCCAACTCGCAAGGAATGTTGTCAAATATTACCGCCGAGATGTCAGGTTGGATTACGTTAGGTTATATTACGTTGTTGATGTATATAAAGGTCCCACGGAGACGTAGAGTCCAACTCGCCAGGAATGTCGTCAAATATTACCGCCGAGATGTCAGGTGGGTTAGATTAGGTTATATTACGTTATTGATGCATATGAATGTCCCACGTAGAGGATAGCTCGCCAGGAATGTTGTCAAATGTTACCGCCGAGATGTTAGGTTGGGTTAGGTTAGGTTATATTACGTAATTGATGCATATGAATGTCCCACGTAGAGGATAGCTCGCCAGGAATGTTGTCAAATATTACCGCCGAGATGTTAGGTTGGGTTAGGTTAGGTTACATTACGTTATTGATGCATATGTATGTCCCACGTAGAGGATAGCTCGCCAGGAATGTTGTCAAATATTACCGCCGAGATGTCAGGTTGGGTTAGGTTAGGTTATATTACGTTATTGATGTATATAAAGGTCCGTCGGAGCCGTAGAGTCGAAGTCGCAAAGAATGTCTTCAAATATTACCGCCGAAATGTCAGGTTGGGTTAGGTTAGGTTATATTACGTTATTGATGCATATGAATGTCCCACGTAGAGGATAGCTCGCAAGGAATGTTGTGAAATATTACCGCCGAAATGTCAGGTTGGATTACGTTAGGTTATATTACGTTATTGATGTATATAAAGGTCCCACGGAGACGTAGATTCCAGCTCGCCAGGTATGTCGTCAAATATTACCGCCGAGTTGTCAGGTTGGGTTAGGTTAGGTTATATTACGTAATTGAAGTCTATAAAGGTCCCACGGAGACGTAGAGTCCAACTCGCCAGGAATGTCGTCAAATATTACCGCCGAGATGTCAGGTTGGGTTAGGTTAGGTTATATTACGTAATTGAAGTATATAAAGGTCCCACGGAGACGTAGAGTCCAACTCGCCAGGAATGTCGTCAAATATTACCGCCGAGATGTCAGGTGGGTTAGGTTAGGTTACATTACGTTATTGATGCATATGAAGGTCCCACGTAGAGGATAGCTCGCCAGGAATGTTGTCAAATGTTACCGCCGAGATGTTAGGTTGGGTTAGGTTAGGTTATATTACGTTAGTGATGTATACGAAGGACCCACGCAGACGTCGGGGCCAACTCGCCAGGAATGTTGTCAAATATTACCGCCGAGATGTCAGGTTGTGTTAGGTTAGGTTATATTACTTCATAGACGTATACAGTGTTCCCACTGAGAAGTAGGGGCCGACAAGCAAGGAATGTTGTTAAACGGTACCCCGAGAGATAAGGTTGGGTTAGGTTAGGTTATATTAGGATACTGATGTATATAAAGGTCCCACGGAGACGTAGAGGCCAACTCGCAAGGAATGTTGTCAAATATTGCCGCCGAGATGTCAGGTTGGATTACGTTAGGTTATATTACGTTATTGATGTATATAAAGGTCCCACGGAGACGTAGAGTCCAACTCGCCAGGAATGTCGTCAAATATTACCGCCGAGATGTCAGGTGGGTTAGATTAGGTTATATTACGTTATTGATGCATATGAATGTCCCACGTAGAGGATAGCTCGCCAGGAATGTTGTCAAATGTTACCGCCGAGATGTTAGGTTGGGTTAGGTTAGGTTATATTACGTAATTGATGCATATGAATGTCCCACGTAGAGGATAGCTCGCCAGGAATGTTGTCAAATATTACCGCCGAGATGTTAGGTTGGGTTAGGTTAGGTTACATTACGTTATTGATGCATATGTATGTCCCACGTAGAGGATAGCTCGCCAGCAATGTTGTCAAATATTACCGCCGAGATGTCAGGTTGGGTTAGGTTAGGTTATATTACGTTATTGATGTATATAAAGGTCCGTCGGAGCCGTAGAGTCGAAGTCGCAAAGAATGTCTTCAAATATTACCGCCGAAATGTCAGGTTGGGTTAGGTTAGGTTATGTTACGTTATTGATGCATATGAATGTCCCACGTAGAGGATAGCTCGCAAGGAATGTTGTGAAATATTACCGCCGAGATGTCAGGTTGGATTACGTTAGGTTATATTACGTTATTGATGTATATAAAGGTCCCACGGAGACGTAGAGTCCAACTCGCCAGGAATGTCGTCAAATATTACCGCCGAGATGTCAGGTTGGGTTAGGTTAGGTTATATTACGTAATTGAAGTATATAAAGGTCCCACGGAGACGTAGAGTCCAACTCGCCAGGAATGTCGTCAAATATTACCGCCGAGATGTCAGGTGGGTTAGGTTAGGTTATATTACGTTATTGATGCATATGAAGGTCCCACGTAGAGGATAGCTCGCCAGGTATGTTGTCAAATGTTACCGCCGAGATGTTTGGTGTTTTAGGTTAGGTTATATTACGTTAGTGATGTATACGAAGGACCCACGCAGACGTCGGGGCCAACTCGCCAGGAATGTTGTCAAATATTACCGCCGAGATGTCAGGTTGTGTTAGGTTAGGTTATATTACTTCATAGACGTATACAGTGTTCCCACTGAGAAGTAGGGGCCGACAAGCAAGGAATGTTGTTAAACGGTACCCCGAGCGACAAGGTTGGGTTAGGTTAGGTTATATTAGGATACTGATGTATATAAAGGTCCCACGGACACGTAGAGGCCAACTCGCAAGGAATGTTGTCAAATATTGCCGCCGAGATGTCAGGTTGAATTACGTTAGGTTATATTACGTTATTGATGTATATAAAGGTCCCACGGAGACATAGAGTCCAACTCGCCAGGAATGTCGTCAAATATTACCGCCGAGATGTCAGGTTGGGTTAGGTTAGGTTATATTACGTAATTGAAGTATATAAAGGTCCCACGGAGACGTAGAGTCCAACTCGCCAGGAATGTCGTCAAATATTACCGCCGAGATGTTAGGTTGGGTTAAGTTAGGTTACATTACGTTAATGATGTATACGAAGGACCTACGCAGACGTGGGGGCCAACTCGCCAGGAATGATGTCAAATATTACCGCCGAGATGTCAGGTTGTGTTAGGTTAGGTTATATTACTTGATAGACGTATACAGTGTTCCCACTGAGAAGTACGGGCCGACAAGCAAGGAATGTTGTTAAACGGTACCCCGAGAGATAAGGTTGGGTTAGGTTAGGTTATATTAGGATACTGATGTATATAAAGGTCCCACGGACACGTAGAGGCCAACTCGCAAGGAATGTTGTCAAATATTACCGCCGAGATGTCAGGTTGGATTACGTTAGGTTATATTACGTTATTGATGTATATAAAGGTCCCACGGAGACGTAGAGTCCAACTCGCCAGGAATGTTGTCAAATATTACCGCCGAGATGTCAGGTTGGATTACGTTAGGTTATATTACGTTATTGATGTATATAAAAGTCCCACGGAGACGTAGAGTCCAACTCGCCAGGAATGTCGTCAAATATTACCGCCGAGATGTCAGGTTGTGTTAGGTTAGGTTATATTACTTCATAGACGTATACAGTGTTCCCACGGAGAAGTAGGGGCCGACAAGCAAGGAATGTTGTTAAACGGTACCCCGAGAGATTAGGTTGGGTTAGGTTACGTTATATTAGGATTCTGATGTATATAAAGGTCCCACGGACACGTAGATGCCAACTCGCAAGGAATGTTGTCAAATATTACCGCCGAGATGTCAGGTTGGATTACGTTAGGTTATATTACGTTATTGATGTATATAAAGGTCCCACGGAGACGTAGAGTCCAGCTCGCCAGGAATGTCGTCAAATATTACCGCCGAGTTGTCAGGTTGGGTTAGGTTAGGTTATATTACGTTATTGATGCATATGAATGTCCCACGTAGAGGATAGCTCGCCAGGAATGTTGTCAAATATTACCGCCGAGATGTCAGGTTGGGTTAGGTTAGGTTATATTACGTTATTGATGTATATAAAGGTCTGTCGGAGACGTGGAGTCGAACTAGCCAAGAATGTCTTCAAGTATTACCGCCGAAATGTCAGGTTGTGTTAGGTTAGGTTATATTACGTTATTGATGCATATGAATGTCCCACGTAGAGGATAGCTCGCCAGGAATGTCGTCAAATATTACCGCCGAGATGTCAGGTTGGCTTAGGTTAGGTTATATTACGTTATTGATGCATATGAATGTCCCACGTAGAGGATAGCTCGCCAGGAATGTTGTCAAATATTACCGCCGAGATGTCAGGTTGGGTTAGGTTAGGTTATATTACGTTATTGATATATATAAAGGTCTGTCGGAGACGTGGAGTCGAACTCGCCAAGAATGTCTTCAAGTATTACCGCCGAAATGTCAGGTTGTGTTAGCTTAGGTTATATTACGTTATTGATGCATATGAATGTCCCACGTAGAGGATAGCTCGCCAGGAATGTTGTCAAATATTACCGCCGAGATGTCAGGTTGGATTACGTTAGGTTATATCACGTTATTGATGTATATAAAGGTCCCACGGAGACGTAGAGTCCAACTCGCCAGGATTGTCGTCAAATATTACCGCCGAGATGTCAGGTTGGGTTAGGTTAGGTTATATTACGTAATTGAAGTATATAAATGTCCCACGGAGACGTAGAGTCCAACTCGCCAGGAATGTCGTCAAATATTACCGCCGAGATGTCAGGTGGGTTAGGTTAGGTTATATTACGTTATTGATGCATATGAATGTCCCACGTATAGGTTAGCTCGCCAGGAATGTTGTCAAATGTTACCGCCGAGATATTAGGTTGGATTAGGTTAGGTTATGTTACGTAATTGATGCATATGAATGTCCCACGTAGAGGATAGCTCGCCAGGAATGTTGTCAAATATTACCGCCGAGATGTTAGGTTGGGTTAGGTTAGGTTATATTACGTTATTGATGCATATGAATGTCCCACGTAGAGGATAGCTCGCCAGGAATGTTGTCAAATATTACAGCCGAGATGTCAGGTTGGGTTAGGTTAGGTTATATTACGTTATTGATGTATATAAAGGTCCGTCGGAGACGTAGAGTCGAACTCGCAAAGAATGTCTTCAAATATTACCGCCGAAATGTCAGGTTGGGTTAGGTTAGGTTATATTACGTTATTGATGCATATGAATGTCCCACGTAGAGGATAGCTCGCCAGGAATGTTGTCAAATATTACCGCCGTGATGTCAGGTTGGATTACGTTAGGTTATATTACGTTATTGATGTATATAAAGGTCCCACGGAGACGTAGAGTCCAACTCGCCAGGAATGTCGTCAAATATTACCGCCGAGATGTCAGGTTGGGATAGGTTAGGTTATATTACGTAACTGAAGTATATAAAGGTCCCACGGAGACGTAGAGTCCAACTCGCCAGGAATGTCGTCAAATATTACCGCCGAGATGTCAGGTGGGTTAGGTTAGGTTATATTACGTTATTGATGCATATGAATGTCCCACGTAGAGGATAGCTCGCCAGGAATGTTGTCAAATGTTACCGCCGAGATGTTAGGTTGGGTTAGGTTAGGTTATATTACGTTATTGATGCATATGAATGTCCCACGTATAGGATAGCTCGCCAGGAATGTCGTCAAATATTACCGCCGAGATGTCAGGTTGGATTACGTTAGGTTATATTACGTTATTGATGTATATAAAGGTCCCACGGAGACGTAGAGTCCAACTCGCCAGGAATGTTGTCAAATATTACCGCCGAGATGTCAGGTTGGATTACGTTAGGTTATATTACGTTATTGATGTATATAAAAGTCCCACGGAGACGTAGAGTCCAACTCGCCAGGAATGTCGTCAAATATTACCGCCGAGATGTCAGGTTGTGTTAGGTTAGGTTATATTACTTCATAGACGTATACAGTGTTCCCACGGAGAAGTAGGGGCCGACAAGCAAGGAATGTTGTTAAACGGTACCCCGAGAGATTAGGTTGGGTTAGGTTACGTTATATTAGGATTCTGATGTATATAAAGGTCCCACGGACACGTAGATGCCAACTCGCAAGGAATGTTGTCAAATATTACCGCCGAGATGTCAGGTTGGATTACGTTAGGTTATATTACGTTATTGATGTATATAAAGGTCCCACGGAGACGTAGAGTCCAACTCGCCAGGAATGTCGTCAAATATTACCGCCGAGATGTCAGGTTGGGATAGGTTAGGTTATATTACGTAATTGAAGTATATAAAGGTCCCACGGAGACGTAGAGTCCAACTCGCCAGGAATGTCGTCAAATATTACCGCCGAGATGTCAGGTGGGTTAGGTAAGGTTATATTACGTTATTGATGCATATGAATGTCCCACGTAGAGGATAGCTCGCCAGGAATGTTGTCAAATGTTACCGCCGAGATGTTAGGTTGGGTTAGGTTAGGTTATATTACGTTATTGATGCATATGAATGTCCCACGTATAGGATAGCTCGCCAGGAATGTCGTCAAATATTACCGCCGAGAAGTCAGGTTGGGATAGGTTAGGTTATATTACGTTATTGATGTATATAAAGGTCCGTCGGAGACGTAGAGTCGAACTCGCAAAGAATGTCTTCAAATATTACCGCCGAAATGTCAGGTTGGGTTAGGTTAGGTTATATTACGTTATTGATGCATATGAATGTCCCACGTAGAGGATAGCTCGCAAGGAATGTTGTGAAATATTACCGCCGAGATGTCAGGTTGGATTACGTTAGGTTATATTACGTTATTGATGTATATAAAGGTCCCACGGAGACGTAGAGTCCAGCTCGCCAGGAATGTCGTCAAATATTACCGCCGAGTTGTCAGGTTGGGTTAGGTTAGGTTATATTACGTTATTGATGCATATGAATGTCCCACGTAGAGGATAGCTCGCCAGGAATGTTGTCAAATATTACCGCCGAGATGTCAGGTTGGGTTAGGTTAGGTTATATTACGTTATTGATGTATATAAAGGTCTGTCGGAGACGTGGAGTCGAACTAGCCAAGAATGTCTTCAAGTATTACCGCCGAAATGTCAGGTTGTGTTAGGTTAGGTTATATTACGTTATTGATGCATATGAATGTCCCACGTAGAGGATAGCTCGCCAGGAATGTCGTCAAATATTACCGCCGAGATGTCAGGTTGGCTTAGGTTAGGTTATATTACGTTATTGATGCATATGAATGTCCCACGTAGAGGATAGCTCGCCAGGAATGTTGTCAAATATTACCGCCGAGATGTCAGGTTGGGTTAGGTTAGGTTATATTACGTTATTGATATATATAAAGGTCTGTCGGAGACGTGGAGTCGAACTCGCCAAGAATGTCTTCAAGTATTACCGCCGAAATGTCAGGTTGTGTTAGCTTAGGTTATATTACGTTATTGATGCATATGAATGTCCCACGTAGAGGATAGCTCGCCAGGAATGTTGTCAAATATTACCGCCGAGATGTCAGGTTGGATTACGTTAGGTTATATCACGTTATTGATGTATATAAAGGTCCCACGGAGACGTAGAGTCCAACTCGCCAGGATTGTCGTCAAATATTACCGCCGAGATGTCAGGTTGGGTTAGGTTAGGTTATATTACGTAATTGAAGTATATAAATGTCCCACGGAGACGTAGAGTCCAACTCGCCAGGAATGTCGTCAAATATTACCGCCGAGATGTCAGGTGGGTTAGGTTAGGTTATATTACGTTATTGATGCATATGAATGTCCCACGTATAGGTTAGCTCGCCAGGAATGTTGTCAAATGTTACCGCCGAGATATTAGGTTGGATTAGGTTAGGTTATGTTACGTAATTGATGCATATGAATGTCCCACGTAGAGGATAGCTCGCCAGGAATGTTGTCAAATATTACCGCCGAGATGTTAGGTTGGGTTAGGTTAGGTTATATTACGTTATTGATGCATATGAATGTCCCACGTAGAGGATAGCTCGCCAGGAATGTTGTCAAATATTACAGCCGAGATGTCAGGTTGGGTTAGGTTAGGTTATATTACGTTATTGATGTATATAAAGGTCCGTCGGAGACGTAGAGTCGAACTCGCAAAGAATGTCTTCAAATATTACCGCCGAAATGTCAGGTTGGGTTAGGTTAGGTTATATTACGTTATTGATGCATATGAATGTCCCACGTAGAGGATAGCTCGCCAGGAATGTTGTCAAATATTACCGCCGTGATGTCAGGTTGGATTACGTTAGGTTATACTACGTTATTGATGTATATAAAGGTCCCACGGAGACGTAGAGTCCAACTCGCCAGGAATGTCGTCAAATATTACCGCCGAGATGTCAGGTTGGGATAGGTTAGGTTATATTACGTAACTGAAGTATATAAAGGTCCCACGGAGACGTAGAGTCCAACTCGCCAGGAATGTCGTCAAATATTACCGCCGAGATGTCAGGTGGGTTAGGTTAGGTTATATTACGTTATTGATGCATATGAATGTCCCACGTAGAGGATAGCTCGCCAGGAATGTTGTCAAATGTTACCGCCGAGATGTTAGGTTGGGTTAGGTTAGGTTATATTACGTTATTGATGCATATGAATGTCCCACGTATAGGATAGCTCGCCAGGAATGTCGTCAAATATTACCGCCGAGAAGTCAGGTTGGGATAGGTTAGGTTATATTACGTTATTGATGTATATAAAGGTCCGTCGGAGACGTAGAGTCGAACTCGCAAAGAATGTCTTCAAATATTACCGCCGAAATGTCAGGTTGGGTTAGGTTAGGTTATATTACGTTATTGATGCATATGAATGTCCCACGTAGAGGATAGCTCGCCAGGAATGTTGTCAAATATTACCGCCGAGATGTCAGGTTGGGTTAGGTTAGGTTATATTACGTTATTGATGTATATAAAGGTCTGTCGGAGACGTGGAGTCGAACTCGCCAAGAATGTCTTCAAGTATTACCGCCGAAATGTCAGGTTGTGTTAGGTTAGGTTATATTACGTTATTGATGCATATGAATGTCCCACGTAGAGGATAGCTCGCCAGGAATGTTGTCAAATATTACCGCCGAGATGTCAGGTTGGATTACGTTAGGTTATATTACGTTATTGATGTATATAAAGGTCCCACGGAGACGTAGAGTCCAACTCGCCAGGATTGTCGTCAAATATTACCGCCGAGATGTCAGGTTGGGTTAGGTTAGGTTATATTACGTAATTGAAGTATATAAAGGTCCCACGGTGACGTAGAGTCCAACTCGCCAGGAATGTCGTCAAATATTACCGCCGAGATGTCAGGTGGGTTAGGTTAGGTTATATTACGTTATTGATGCATATGAATGTCCCACGTATAGGATAGCTCGCCAGGAATGTTGTCAAATGTTACCGCCGAGATATTAGGTTGGATTAGGTTAGGTTATATTACGTAATTGATGCATATGAATGTCCCACGTAGAGGATAGCTCGCCAGGAATGTTGTCAAATATTACCGCCGAGATGTCAGGTTGGATTACGTTAGGTTATATTACGTTATTGATGTATATAAAGGTCCCACGGAGACGTAGAGTCCAGCTCGCCAGGAATGTCGTCAAATATTACCGCCGAGTTGTCAGGTTGGGTTAGGTTAGGTTATATTACGTTATTGATGCATATGAATGTCCCACGTAGAGGATAGCTCGCCAGGAATGTTGTCAAATATTACCGCCGAGATGTCAGGTTGGGTTAGGTTAGGTTATATTACGTTCTTGATGTATATAAAGGTCTGTCGGAGACGTGGAGTCGAACTCGCCAAGAATGTCTTCAAGTATTACCGCCGAAATGTCAGGTTGTGTTAGGTTAGGTTATATTACGTTATTGATGCATATGAATGTCCCACGTAGAGGATAGCTCGCCAGGAATGTCGTCAAATATTACCGCCGAGATGTCAGGTTGGGTTAGGTTAGGTTATATTACGTTATTGAAATCTATAAAGGTCCCACGGAGACGTAGAGTCCAACTCGCCAGGAATGTCGTCAAATATTACCGCCGAGATGTCAGGTGGGTTAGGTTAGGTTATATTACGTTATTGATGCATATGAAGGTCCCACGTAGAGGATAGCTCGCCAGGAATGTTGTCAAATGTTACCGCCGAGATGTTAGGTTGGGTTAGGTTAGGTTATATTACGTTAGTGATGTATACGAAGGACCCACGCAGACGTCGGGGCCAACTCGCCAGGAATGTTGTCAAATATTACCGCCGAGATGTCAGGTTGTTTTAGGTTAGGTTATATTACTTCATAGACGTATACAGTGTTCCCACTGAGAAGTAGGGCCCGACAAGCAAGGAATGTTGTTAAACGGTACCCCGAGAGATAAGGTTGGGTTAGGTTAGGTTATATTAGGATACTGATGTATATAAAGGTCCCACGGACACGTAGAGGCCAACTCGCAAGGAATATTGTCAAATATTGCCGCCGAGATGTCAGTTGGATTACGTTAGGTTATATTACGTTATTGATGTACATAAAGGTCCCACGGAGACGTAGAGTCCTACTCGCCAGGAATGTCGTCAAATATTACCGCCGAGATGTCAGGTTGGGTTAGGTTAGGTTATATTACGTAATTGAAGTATACAAAGGTCCCACGGAGACGTAGAGTCCAACTCGCCAGGAATGTTGTCAAAAATTACCGCCCAGATGTCAGGTTGGATTAGGTTAGGTTATATTACGTTATTGATGTATATAAAGGTCCCACGGAGACGTAGAGTCCAACTCGCCAGGAATGTCGTCAAATATTACCGCCGAGATGTCAGGTTGGGATAGGTTAGGTTATATTACGTAATTGAAGTATATAAAGGTCCCACGGAGACGTAGAGTCCAACTCGCCAGGAATGTCGTCAAATATTACCGCCGAGATGTCAGGTGGGTTAGGTTAGGTTATATTACGTTATTGATGCATATGAATGTCCCACGTAGAGGATAGCTCGCCAGGAATGTTGTCAAATATTACCGCCGAGATGTCAGGTTGGGTTAGGTTAGGTTATATTACGTTCTTGATGTATATAAAGGTCTGTCGGAGACGTGGAGTCGAACTCGCCAAGAATGTCTTCAAGTATTACCGCCGAAATGTCAGGTTGTGTTAGGTTAGGTTATATTACGTTATTGATGCATATGAATGTCCCACGTAGAGGATAGCTCGCCAGGAATGTCGTCAAATATTACCGCCGAGATGTCAGGTGGGTTAGGTTAGGTTATATTACGTTATTGATGCATACGAATGTCCCACGTAGAGGATAGCTCGCAAGGAATGTTGTGAAATATTACCGCCGAGATGTCAGGTTGGATTACGTTAGGTTATATTACGTTATTGATGTATATAAAGGTCCCACGGAGACGTAGAGTCCAGCTCGCCAGGAATGTCGTCAAATATTACCGCCGAGTTGTCAGGTTGGGTTAGGTTAGGTTATATTACGTTATTGATGCATATGAATGTCCCACGTAGAGGATAGCTCGCCAGGAATGTTGTCAAATATTACCGCCGAGATGTCAGGTTGGGTTAGGTTAGGTTATATTACGTTATTGATGTATATAAAGGTCTGTCGGAGACGTGGAGTCGAACTAGCCAAGAATGTCTTCAAGTATTACCGCCGAAATGTCAGGTTGTGTTAGGTTAGGTTATATTACGTTATTGATGCATATGAATGTCCCACGTAGAGGATAGCTCGCCAGGAATGTCGTCAAATATTACCGCCGAGATGTCAGGTTGGCTTAGGTTAGGTTATATTACGTTATTGATGCATATGAATGTCCCACGTAGAGGATAGCTCGCCAGGAATGTTGTCAAATATTACCGCCGAGATGTCAGGTTGGGTTAGGTTAGGTTATATTACGTTATTGATATATATAAAGGTCTGTCGGAGACGTGGAGTCGAACTCGCCAAGAATGTCTTCAAGTATTACCGCCGAAATGTCAGGTTGTGTTAGCTTAGGTTATATTACGTTATTGATGCATATGAATGTCCCACGTAGAGGATAGCTCGCCAGGAATGTTGTCAAATATTACCGCCGAGATGTCAGGTTGGATTACGTTAGGTTATATTACGTTATTGATGTATATAAAGGTCCCACGGAGACGTAGAGTCCAGCTCGCCAGGAATGTCGTCAAATATTACCGCCGAGTTGTCAGGTTGGGTTAGGTTAGGTTATATTACGTAATTGAAATCTATAAAGGTCCCACGGAGACGTAGAGTCCAACTCGCCAGGAATGTCGTCAAATATTACCGCCGAGATGTCAGGTGGGTTAGGTTAGGTTATATTACGTTATTGATGCATATGAAGGTCCCACGTAGAGGATAGCTCGCCAGGAATGTTGTCAAATGTTACCGCCGAGATGTTAGGTTGGGTTAGGTTAGGTTATATTACGTTAGTGATGTATACGAAGGACCCACGCAGACGTCGGGGCCAACTCGCCAGGAATGTTGTCAAATATTACCGCCGAGATGTCAGGTTGTTTTAGGTTAGGTTATATTACTTCATAGACGTATACAGTGTTCCCACTGAGAAGTAGGGCCCGACAAGCAAGGAATGTTGTTAAACGGTACCCCGAGAGATAAGGTTGGGTTAGGTTAGGTTATATTAGGATACTGATGTATATAAAGGTCCCACGGACACGTAGAGGCCAACTCGCAAGGAATGTTGTCAAATATTGCCGCCGAGATGTCAGTTGGATTACGTTAGGTTATATTACGTTATTGATGTACATAAAGGTCCCACGGAGACGTAGAGTCCAACTCGCCAGGAATGTCGTCAAATATTACCGCCGAGATGTCAGGTTGGGTTAGGTTAGGTTATATTACGTAATTGAAGTATACAAAGGTCCCACGGAGACGTAGAGTCCAACTCGCCAGGAATGTTGTCAAAAATTACCGCCCAGATGTCAGGTTGGATTAGGTTAGGTTATATTACGTTATTGATGTATATAAAGGTCCCACGGAGACGTAGAGTCCAACTCGCCAGGAATGTCGTCAAATATTACCGCCGAGATGTCAGGTTGGGATAGGTTAGGTTATATTACGTAATTGAAGTATATAAAGGTCCCACGGAGACGTAGAGTCCAACTCGCCAGGAATGTCGTCAAATATTACCGCCGAGATGTCAGGTGGGTTAGGTTAGGTTATATTACGTTATTGATGCATATGAATGTCCCACGTAGAGGATAGCTCGCCAGGAATGTTGTCAAATATTACCGCCGAGATGTCAGGTTGGGTTAGGTTAGGTTATATTACGTTCTTGATGTATATAAAGGTCTGTCGGAGACGTGGAGTCGAACTCGCCAAGAATGTCTTCAAGTATTACCGCCGAAATGTCAGGTTGTGTTAGGTTAGGTTATATTACGTTATTGATGCATATGAATGTCCCACGTAGAGGATAGCTCGCCAGGAATGTCGTCAAATATTACCGCCGAGATGTCAGGTGGGTTAGGTTAGGTTATATTACGTTATTGATGCATACGAATGTCCCACGTAGAGGATAGCTCGCAAGGAATGTTGTGAAATATTACCGCCGAGATGTCAGGTTGGATTACGTTAGGTTATATTACGTTATGGATGTATATAAAGGTCCCACGGAGACGTAGAGTCCAGCTCGCCAGGAATGTCGTCAAATATTACCGCCGAGTTGTCAGGTTGGGTTAGGTTAGGTTATATTACGTTATTGATGCATATGAATGTCCCACGTAGAGGATAGCTCGCCAGGAATGTTGTCAAATATTACCGCCGAGATGTCAGGTTGGGTTAGGTTAGGTTATATTACGTTATTGATGTATATAAAGGTCTGTCGGAGACGTGGAGTCGAACTAGCCAAGAATGTCTTCAAGTATTACCGCCGAAATGTCAGGTTGTGTTAGGTTAGGTTATATTACGTTATTGATGCATATGAATGTCCCACGTAGAGGATAGCTCGCCAGGAATGTCGTCAAATATTACCGCCGAGATGTCAGGTTGGCTTAGGTTAGGTTATATTACGTTATTGATGCATATGAATGTCCCACGTAGAGGATAGCTCGCCAGGAATGTTGTCAAATATTACCGCCGAGATGTCAGGTTGGGTTAGGTTAGGTTATATTACGTTATTGATATATAAAAAGGTCTGTCGGAGACGTGGAGTCGATCTCGCCAAGAATGTCTTCAAGTATTACCGCCGAAATGTCAGGTTGTGTTAGCTTAGGTTATATTACGTTATTGATGCATATGAATGTCCCACGTAGAGGATAGCTCGCCAGGAATGTTGTCAAATATTACCGCCGAGATGTCAGGTTGGATTACGTTAGGTTATATTACGTTATTGATGTATATAAAGGTCCCACGGAGACGTAGAGTCCAACTCGCCAGGATTGTCGTCAAATATTACCGCCGAGATGTCAGGTTGGGTTAGGTTAGGTTATATTACGTAATTGAAGTATATAAATGTCCCACGGAGACGTACAGTCCAACTCGCCAGGAATGTCGTCAAATATTACCGCCGAGATGTCAGGTGGGTTAGGTTAGGTTATATTACGTTATTGATGCATATGAATGTCCCACGTATAGGTTAGCTCGCCAGGAATGTTGTCAAATGTTACCGCCGAGATATTAGGTTGGATTAGGTTAGGTTATGTTACGTAATTGATGCATATGAATGTCCCACGTAGAGGATAGCTCGCCAGGAA
Source organism: Xylocopa violacea (assembly GCA_963969225.1). Taxonomy (NCBI): domain Eukaryota; kingdom Metazoa; phylum Arthropoda; class Insecta; order Hymenoptera; family Apidae; genus Xylocopa; species Xylocopa violacea. Next base: position 2,062,715 of record CAXAJV010001011.1, on the reverse strand, counting down.
TGTTGTAAAATATTACCGCCGAGATGTTAGGTTGGGTTAGGTTAGGTTATATTACGTTATTGATGCATATGAATGTCCCACGTAGAGGATAGCTCGCCAGGAATGTTGTCAAATATTACAGCCGAGATGTCAGGTTGGGTTAGGTTAGGTTATATTACGTTATTGATGTATATAAAGGTCCGTCGGAGACGTAGAGTCGAACTCGCAAAGAATGTCTTCAAATATTACCGCCGAAATGTCAGGTTGGGTTAGGTTAGGTTATATTACGTTATTGATGCATATGAATGTCCCACGTAGAGGATAGCTCGCCAGGAATGTTGTCAAATATTACCGCCGTGATGTCAGGTTGGATTACGTTAGGTTATATTACGTTATTGATGTATATAAAGGTCCCACGGAGACGTAGAGTCCAACTCGCCAGGAATGTCGTCAAATATTACCGCCGAGATGTCAGGTTGGGATAGGTTAGGTTATATTACGTAACTGAAGTATATAAAGGTCCCACGGAGACGTAGAGTCCAACTCGCCAGGAATGTCGTCAAATATTACCGCCGAGATGTCAGGTGGGTTAGGTTAGGTTATATTACGTTATTGATGCATATGAATGTCCCACGTAGAGGATAGCTCGCCAGGAATGTTGTCAAATGTTACCGCCGAGATGTTAGGTTGTGTTAGGTTAGGTTATATTACGTTATTGATGCATATGAATGTCCCACGTATAGGATAGCTCGCCAGGAATGTCGTCAAATATTACCGCCGAGAAGTCAGGTTGGGATAGGTTAGGTTATATTACGTTATTGATGTATATAAAGGTCCGTCGGAGACGTAGAGTCGAACTCGCAAAGAATGTCTTCAAATATTACCGCCGAAATGTCAGGTTGGGTTAGGTTAGGTTATATTACGTTATTGATGCATATGAATGTCCCACGTAGAGGACAGCTCGCAAGGAATGTTGTGAAATATTACCGCCGAAATGTCAGGTTGGATTACGTTAGGTTATATTACGTTATTGATGTATATAAAGGTCCCACGGAGACGTAGAGTCCAGCTCGCCAGGAATGTCGTCAAATATTACCGCCGAGTTGTCAGGTTGGGTTAGGTTAGGTTATATTACGTTATTGATGCATATGAATGTCCCACGTAGAGGATAGCTCGCCAGGAATGTTGTCAAATATTACCGCCGAGATGTCAGGTTGGGTTAGGTTAGGTTATATTACGTTATTGATGTATATAAAGGTCTGTCGGAGACGTGGAGTCGAACTCGCCAAGAATGTCTTCAAGTATTACCGCCGAAATGTCAGGTTGTGTTAGGTTAGGTTCTATTACGTTATTGATGCATATGAATGTCCCACGTAGAGGATAGCTCGCCAGGAATGTCGTCAAATATTACCGCCGAGATGTCAGGTTGGGTTAGGTTAGGTTATATTACGTTATTGATGCATATGAATGTCCCACGTAGAGGATAGCTCGCCAGGAATGTTGTCAAATATTACCGCCGAGATGTCAGGTTGGGTTAGGTTAGGTTATATTACGTTATTGATGTATATAAAGGTCTGTCGGAGACGTGGAGTCGAACTCGCCAAGAATGTCTTCAAGTATTACCGCCGAAATGTCAGGTTGTGTTAGGTTAGGTTATATTACGTTATTGATGCATATGAATGTCCCACGTAGAGGATAGCTCGCCAGGAATGTTGTCAAATATTACCGCCGAGATGTCAGGTTGGATTACGTTAGGTTATATTACGTTATTGATGTATATAAAGGTCCCACGGAGACGTAGAGTCCAACTCGCCAGGATTGTCGTCAAATATTACCGCCGAGATGTCAGGTTGGGTTAGGTTAGGTTATATTACGTAATTGAAGTATATAAAGGTCCCACGGAGACGTAGAGTCCAACTCGCCAGGAATGTCGTCAAATATTACCGCCGAGATGTCAGGTGGGTTAGGTTAGGTTATATTACGTTATTGATGCATATGAATGTCCCACGTATAGGATAGCTCGCCAGGAATGTTGTCAAATGTTACCGCCGAGATATTAGGTTGGATTAGGTTAGGTTATATTACGTAATTGATGCATATGAATGTCCCACGTAGAGGATAGCTCGCCAGGAATGTTGTCAAATATTACCGCCGAGATGTCAGGTTGGATTACGTTAGGTTATATTACGTTATTGATGTATATAAAGGTCCCACGGAGACGTAGAGTCCAGCTCGCCAGGAATGTCGTCAAATATTACCGCCGAGATGTCAGTTGGATTACGTTAGGTTATATTACGTTATTGATGTACATAAAGGTCCCACGGAGACGTAGAGTCCAACTCGCCAGGAATGTCGTCAAATATTACCGCCGAGATGTCAGGTTGGGTTAGGTTAGGTTATATTACGTAATTGAAGTATACAAAGGTCCCACGGAGACGTAGAGTCCAACTCGCCAGGAATGTTGTCAAAAATTACCGCCCAGATGTCAGGTTGGATTAGGTTAGGTTATATTACGTTATTGATGTATATAAAGGTCCCACGGAGACGTAGAGTCCAACTCGCCAGGAATGTCGTCAAATATTACCGCCGAGATGTCAGGTTGGGATAGGTTAGGTTATATTACGTAATTGAAGTATATAAAGGTCCCACGGAGACGTAGAGTCCAACTCGCCAGGAATGTCGTCAAATATTACCGCCGAGATGTCAGGTGGGTTAGGTTAGGTTATATTACGTTATTGATGCATATGAATGTCCCACGTAGAGGATAGCTCGCCAGGAATGTTGTCAAATATTACCGCCGAGATGTCAGGTTGGGTTAGGTTAGGTTATATTACGTTCTTGATGTATATAAAGGTCTGTCGGAGACGTGGAGTCGAACTAGCCAAGAATGTCTTCAAGTATTACCGCCGAAATGTCAGGTTGTGTTAGGTTAGGTTATATTACGTTATTGATGCATATGAATGTCCCACGTAGAGGATAGCTCGCCAGGAATGTCGTCAAATATTACCGCCGAGATGTCAGGTTGGGTTAGGTTAGGTTATATTACGTTATTGATGCATATGAATGTCCCACGTAGAGGATAGCTCGCCAGGAATGTTGTCAAATATTACCGCCGAGATGTCAGGTTGGGTTAGGTTAGGTTATATTACGTTATTGATGTATATAAAGGTCTGTCGGAGACGTGGAGTCGAACTCGCCAAGAATGTCTTCAAGTATTACCGCCGAAATGTCAGGTTGTGTTAGGTTAGGTTATATTACGTTATTGATGCATATGAATGTCCCACGTAGAGGATAGCTCGCCAGGAATGTTGTCAAATATTACCGCCGAGATGTCAGGTTGGATTACGTTAGGTTATATTACGTTATTGATGTATATAAAGGTCCCACGGAGACGTAGAGTCCATCTCGCCAGGATTGTCGTCAAATATTACCGCCGAGATGTCAGGTTGGGTTAGGTTAGGTTATATTACGTAATTGAAGTATATAAAGGTCCCACGGAGACGTAGAGTCCAACTCGCCAGGAATGTCGTCAAATATTACCGCCGAGATGTCAGGTGGGTTAGGTTAGGTTATATTACGTTATTGATGCATATGAATGTCCCACGTATAGGATAGCTCGCCAGGAATGTTGTCAAATGTTACCGCCGAGATATTAGGTTGGATTAGGTTAGGTTATATTACGTAATTGATGCATATGAATGTCCCACGTAGAGGATAGCTCGCCAGGAATGTTGTCAAATATTACCGCCGAGATGTCAGGTTGGATTACGTTAGGTTATATTACGTTATTGATGTATATAAAGGTCCCACGGAGACGTAGAGTCCAGCTCGCCAGGAATGTCGTCAAATATTACCGCCGAGTTGTCAGGTTGGGTTAGGTTAGGTTATATTACGTAATTGAAATCTATAAAGGTCCCACGGAGACGTAGAGTCCAACTCGCCAGGAATGTCGTCAAATATTACCGCCGAGATGTCAGGTGGGTTAGGTTAGGTTATATTACGTTATTGATGTATATAAAGGTCTGTCGGAGACGTGGAGTCGAACTCGCCAAGAATGTCTTCAAGTATTACCGCCGAAATGTCAGGTTGTGTTAGGTTAGGTTCTATTACGTTATTGATGCATATGAATGTCCCACGTAGAGGATAGCTCGCCAGGAATGTCGTCAAATATTACCGCCGAGATGTCAGGTTGGGTTAGGTTAGGTTATATTACGTTATTGATGCATATGAATGTCCCACGTAGAGGATAGCTCGCCAGGAATGTTGTCAAATATTACCGCCGAGATGTCAGGTTGGGTTAGGTTAGGTTATATTACGTTATTGATGTATATAAAGGTCTGTCGGAGACGTGGAGTCGAACTCGCCAAGAATGTCTTCAAGTATTACCGCCGAAATGTCAGGTTGTGTTAGGTTAGGTTATATTACGTTATTGATGCATATGAATGTCCCACGTAGAGGATAGCTCGCCAGGAATGTTGTCAAATATTACCGCCGAGATGTCAGGTTGGATTACGTTAGGTTATATTACGTTATTGATGTATATAAAGCTCCCACGGAGACGTAGAGTCCAACTCGCCAGGATTGTCGTCAAATATTACCGCCGAGATGTCAGGTTGGGTTAGGTTAGGTTATATTACGTAATTGAAGTATATAAAGGTCCCACGGAGACGTAGAGTCCAACTCGCCAGGAATGTCGTCAAATATTACCGCCGAGATGTCAGGTGGGTTAGGTTAGGTTATATTACGTTATTGATGCATATGAATGTCCCACGTATAGGATAGCTCGCCAGGAATGTTGTCAAATGTTACCGCCGAGATATTAGGTTGGATTAGGTTAGGTTATATTACGTAATTGATGCATATGAATGTCCCACGTAGAGGATAGCTCGCCAGGAATGTTGTCAAATATTACCGCCGAGATGTCAGGTTGGATTACGTTAGGTTATATTACGTTATTGATGTATATAAAGGTCCCACGGAGACGTAGAGTCCAGCTCGCCAGGAATGTCGTCAAATATTACCGCCGAGATGTCAGGTGGGTTAGGTTAGGTTATATTACGTTATTGATGCATATGAAGGTCCCACGTAGAGGATAGCTCGCCAGGAATGTTGTCAAATGTTACCGCCGAGATGTTAGGTTGGGTTAGGTTAGGTTATATTACGTTAGTGATGTATACGAAGGACCCACGCAGACGTCGGGGCCAACTCGCCAGGAATGTTGTCAAATATTACCGCCGAGATGTCAGGTTGTGTTAGGTTAGGTTATATTACTTCATAGACGTATACAGTGTTCCCACTGAGAAGTAGGGCCCGACAAGCAAGGAATGTTGTTAAACGGTACCCCGAGAGATAAGGTTGGGTTAGGTTAGGTTATATTAGGATACTGATGTATATAAAGGTCCCACGGACACGTAGAGGCCAACTCGCAAGGAATGTTGTCAAATATTGCCGCCGAGATGTCAGTTGGATTACGTTAGGTTATATTACGTTATTGATGTACATAAAGGTCCCACGGAGACGTAGAGTCCAACTCGCCAGGAATGTCGTCAAATATTACCGCCGAGATGTCAGGTTGGGTTAGGTTAGGTTATATTACGTAATTGAAGTATACAAAGGTCCCACGGAGACGTAGAGTCCAACTCGCCAGGAATGTTGTCAAAAATTACCGCCCAGATGTCAGGTTGGATTAGGTTAGGTTATATTACGTTATTGATGTATATAAAGGTCCCACGGAGACGTAGAGTCCAACTCGCCAGGAATGTCGTCAAATATTACCGCCGAGATGTCAGGTTGGGATAGGTTAGGTTATATTACGTAATTGAAGTATATAAAGGTCCCACGGAGACGTAGAGTCCAACTCGCCAGGAATGTCGTCAAATATTACCGCCGAGATGTCAGGTGGGTTAGGTTAGGTTATATTACGTTATTGATGCATATGAATGTCCCACGTAGAGGATAGCTCGCCAGGAATGTTGTCAAATATTACCGCCGAGATGTCAGGTTGGGTTAGGTTAGGTTATATTACGTTCTTGATGTATATAAAGGTCTGTCGGAGACGTGGAGTCGAACTAGCCAAGAATGTCTTCAAGTATTACCGCCGAAATGTCAGGTTGTGTTAGGTTAGGTTATATTACGTTATTGATGCATATGAATGTCCCACGTAGAGGATAGCTCGCCAGGAATGTCGTCAAATATTACCGCCGAGATGTCAGGTTGGGTTAGGTTAGGTTATATTACGTTATTGATGCATATGAATGTCCCACGTAGAGGATAGCTCGCCAGGAATGTTGTCAAATATTACCGCCGAGATGTCAGGTTGGGTTAGGTTAGGTTATATTACGTTATTGATGTATATAAAGGTCTGTCGGAGACGTGGAGTCGAACTCGCCAAGAATGTCTTCAAGTATTACCGCCGAAATGTCAGGTTGTGTTAGGTTAGGTTATATTACGTTATTGATGCATATGAATGTCCCACGTAGAGGATAGCTCGCCAGGAATGTTGTCAAATATTACCGCCGAGATGTCAGGTTGGATTACGTTAGGTTATATTACGTTATTGATGTATATAAAGGTCCCACGGAGACGTAGAGTCCATCTCGCCAGGATTGTCGTCAAATATTACCGCCGAGATGTCAGGTTGGGTTAGGTTAGGTTATATTACGTAATTGAAGTATATAAAGGTCCCACGGAGACGTAGAGTCCAACTCGCCAGGAATGTCGTCAAATATTACCGCCGAGATGTCAGGTGGGTTAGGTTAGGTTATATTACGTTATTGATGCATATGAATGTCCCACGTATAGGATAGCTCGCCAGGAATGTTGTCAAATGTTACCGCCGAGATATTAGGTTGGATTAGGTTAGGTTATATTACGTAATTGATGCATATGAATGTCCCACGTAGAGGATAGCTCGCCAGGAATGTTGTCAAATATTACCGCCGAGATGTCAGGTTGGATTACGTTAGGTTATATTACGTTGTTGATGTATATAAAGGTCCCACGGAGACGTAGAGTCCAGCTCGCCAGGAATGTCGTCAAATATTACCGCCGAGTTGTCAGGTTGGGTTAGGTTAGGTTATATTACGTAATTGAAATCTATAAAGGTCCCACGGAGACGTAGAGTCCAACTCGCCAGGAATGTCGTCAAATATTACCGCCGAGATGTCAGGTGGGTCAGGTTAGGTTATATTACGTTATTGATGCATATGAAGGTCCCACGTAGAGGATAGCTCGCCAGGAATGTTGTCAAATGTTACCGCCGAGATGTTAGGTTGGGTTAGGTTAGGTTATATTACGTTAGTGATGTATACGAAGGACCCACGCAGACGTCGGGGCCAACTCGCCAGGAATGTTGTCAAATATTACCGCCGAGATGTCAGGTTGTTTTAGGTTAGGTTATATTACTTCATAGACGTATACAGTGTTCCCACTGAGAAGTAGGGCCCGACAAGCAAGGAATGTTGTTAAACGGTACCCCGAGAGATAAGGTTGGGTTAGGTTAGGTTATATTAGGATACTGATGTATATAAAGGTCCCACGGACACGTAGAGGCCAACTCGCAAGGAATGTTGTCAAATATTGCCGCCGAGATGTCAGTTGGATTACGTTAGGTTATATTACGTTATTGATGTACATAAAGGTCCCACGGAGACGTAGAGTCCAACTCGCCAGGAATGTCGTCAAATATTACCGCCGAGATGTCAGGTTGGGTTAGGTTAGGTTATATTACGTAATTGAAGTATACAAAGGTCCCACGGAGACGTAGAGTCCAACTCGCCAGGAATGTTGTCAAAAATTACCGCCCAGATGTCAGGTTGGATTAGGTTAGGTTATATTACGTTATTGATGTATATAAAGGTCCCACGGAGACGTAGAGTCCAACTCGCCAGGAATGTCGTCAAATATTACCGCCGAGATGTCAGGTTGGGATAGGTTAGGTTATATTACGTAATTGAAGTATATAAAGGTCCCACGGAGACGTAGAGTCCAACTCGCCAGGAATGTCGTCAAATATTACCGCCGAGATGTCAGGTGGGTTAGGTTAGGTTATATTACGTTATTGATGCATATGAATGTCCCACGTAGAGGATAGCTCGCCAGGAATGTTGTCAAATATTACCGCCGAGATGTCAGGTTGGGTTAGGTTAGGTTATATTACGTTCTTGATGTATATAAAGGTCTGTCGGAGACGTGGAGTCGAACTAGCCAAGAATGTCTTCAAGTATTACCGCCGAAATGTCAGGTTGTGTTAGGTTAGGTTATATTACGTTATTGATGCATATGAATGTCCCACGTAGAGGATAGCTCGCCAGGAATGTCGTCAAATATTACCGCCGAGATGTCAGGTTGGGTTAGGTTAGGTTATATTACGTTATTGATGCATATGAATGTCCCACGTAGAGGATAGCTCGCCAGGAATGTTGTCAAATACTACCGCCGAGATGTCAGGTTGGGTTAGGTTAGGTTATATTACGTTATTGATGTATATAAAGGTCTGTCGGAGACGTGGAGTCGAACTCGCCAAGAATGTCTTCAAGTATTACCGCCGAAATGTCAGGTTGTGTTAGGTTAGGTTATATTACGTTATTGATGCATATGAATGTCCCACGTAGAGGATAGCTCGCCAGGAATGTTGTCAAATATTACCGCCGAGATGTCAGGTTGGATTACGTTAGGTTATATTACGTTATTGATGTATATAAAGGTCCCACGGAGACGTAGAGTCCATCTCGCCAGGATTGTCGTCAAATATTACCGCCGAGATGTCAGGTTGGGTTAGGTTAGGTTATATTACGTAATTGAAGTATATAAAGGTCCCACGGAGACGTAGAGTCCAACTCGCCAGGAATGTCGTCAAATATTACCGCCGAGATGTCAGGTGGGTTAGGTTAGGTTATATTACGTTATTGATGCATATGAATGTCCCACGTATAGGATAGCTCGCCAGGAATGTTGTCAAATGTTACCGCCGAGATATTAGGTTGGATTAGGTTAGGTTATATTACGTAATTGATGCATATGAATGTCCCACGTAGAGGATAGCTCGCCAGGAATGTTGTCAAATATTACCGCCGAGATGTCAGGTTGGATTACGTTAGGTTATATTACGTTATTGATGTATATAAAGGTCCCACGGAGACGTAGAGTCCAGCTCGCCAGGAATGTCGTCAAATATTACCGCCGAGTTGTCAGGTTGGGTTAGGTTAGGTTATATTACGTAATTGAAATCTATAAAGGTCCCACGGAGACGTAGAGTCCAACTCGCCAGGAATGTCGTCAAATATTACCGCCGAGATGTCAGGTGGGTTAGGTTAGGTTATATTACGTTATTGATGCATATGAAGGTCCCACGTAGAGGATAGCTCGCCAGGAATGTTGTCAAATGTTACCGCCAAGATGTTAGGTTGGGTTAGGTTAGGTTATATTACGTTAGTGATGTATACGAAGGACCCACGCAGACGTCGGGGCCAACTCGCCAGGAATGTTGTCAAATATTACCGCCGAGATGTCAGGTTGTTTTAGGTTAGGTTATATTACTTCATAGACGTATACAGTGTTCCCACTGAGAAGTAGGGCCCGACAAGCAAGGAATGTTGTTAAACGGTACCCCGAGAGATAAGGTTGGGTTAGGTTAGGTTATATTAGGATACTGATGTATATAAAGGTCCCACGGACACGTAGAGGCCAACTCGCAAGGAATGTTGTCAAATATTGCCGCCGAGATGTCAGTTGGATTACGTTAGGTTATATTACGTTATTGATGTACATAAAGGTCCCACGGAGACGTAGAGTCCAACTCGCCAGGAATGTCGTCAAATATTACCGCCGAGATGTCAGGTTGGGTTAGGTTAGGTTATATTACGTAATTGAAGTATACAAAGGTCCCACGGAGACGTAGAGTCCAACTCGCCAGGAATGTTGTCAAAAATTACCGCCCAGATGTCAGGTTGGATTAGGTTAGGTTATATTACGTTATTGATGTATATAAAGGTCCCACGGAGACGTAGAGTCCAACTCGCCAGGAATGTCGTCAAATATTACCGCCGAGATGTCAGGTTGGGATAGGTTAGGTTATATTACGTAATTGAAGTATATAAAGGTCCCACGGAGACGTAGAGTCCAACTCGCCAGGAATGTCGTCAAATATTACCGCCGAGATGTCAGGTGGGTTAGGTTAGGTTATATTACGTTATTGATGCATATGAATGTCCCACGTAGAGGATAGCTCGCCAGGAATGTTGTCAAATATTACCGCCGAGATGTCAGGTTGGGTTAGGTTAGGTTATATTACGTTCTTGATGTATATAAAGGTCTGTCGGAGACGTGGAGTCGAACTCGCCAAGAATGTCTTCAAGTATTACCGCCGAAATGTCAGGTTGTGTTAGGTTAGGTTATACTACGTTATTGATGCATATGAATGTCCCACGTAGAGGATAGCTCGCCAGGAATGTCGTCAAATATTACCGCCGAGATGTCAGGTGGGTTAGGTTAGGTTATATTACGTTATTGATGCATACGAATGTCCCACGTAGAGGATAGCTCGCAAGGAATGTTGTGAAATATTACCGCCGAGATGTCAGGTTGGATTACGTTAGGTTATATTACGTTATTGATGTATATAAAGGTCCCACGGAGACGTAGAGTCCAGCTCGCCAGGAATGTCGTCAAATATTACCGCCGAGTTGTCAGGTTGGGTTAGGTTAGGTTATATTACGTTATTGATGCATATGAATGTCCCACGTAGAGGATAGCTCGCCAGGAATGTTGTCAAATATTACCGCCGAGATGTCAGGTTGGGTTAGGTTAGGTTATATTACGTTATTGATGTATATAAAGGTCTGTCGGAGACGTGGATTCGAACTCGCCAAGAATGTCTTCAAGTATTACCGCCGAAATGTCAGGTTGTGTTAGGTTAGGTTATATTACGTTATTGATGCATATGAATGTCCCACGTAGAGAATAGCTCGCCAGGAATGTCGTCAAATATTACCGCCGAGATGTCAGGTTGGGTTAGGTTAGGTTATATTACGTTATTGATGCATATGAATGTCCCACGTAGAGGATAGCTCGCCAGGAATGTTGTCAAATATTACCGCCGAGATGTCAGGTTGGATTACGTTAGGTTATATTACGTTATTGATGTATATAAAGGTCCCACGGAGACGTAGAGTCCAACTCGCCAGGAATGTTGTCAAATGTTACCGCCGAGATATTAGGTTGGGTTAGGTTAGGTTATATTGCGTAATTGATGCATATGAATGTCCCACGTAGAGGATAGCTCGCCAGGAATGTTGTCAAATATCACCGCCGAGATGTTAGGTTGGGTTAGGTTAGGTTATATTACGTTATTGATGCATATGAATGTCCCACGTAGAGGATAGCTCGCCAGGAATGTTGTCAAATATTACAGCCGAGATGTCAGGTTGGGTTAGGTTAGGTTATATTACGTTATTGATGTATATAAAGGTCCGCCGGAGACGTAGAGTCGAACTCGCAAAGAATGTCTTCAAATATTACCGCCGAAATGTCAGGTTGGGTTAGGTTAGGTTATATTACGTTATTGATGCATATGAATGTCCCACGTAGAGGATAGCTCGCCAGGAATGTTGTCAAATATTACCGCCGAGATGTCAGGTTGGATTACGTTAGGTTATATTACGTTATTGATGTATATAAAGGTCCCACGGAGACGCAGAGTCCAACTCGCCAGGAATGTCGTCAAATATTACCGCCGAGATGTCAGGTTGGGATAGGTTAGGTTATATTACCTAATTGAAGTATATAAAGGTCCCACGGAGACGTAGAGTCCAACTCGCCAGGAATGTCTTCAAATATTACCGCCGAAATGTCAGGTTGGGTTAGGTTAGGTTATATTACGTTATTGATGCATATGAATGTCCCACGTAGAGGATAGCTCGCAAAGAATGTTGTGAAATGTTACCGCCGAGATGTCAGGTTGGATTACGTTAGGTTATATTACGTTATTGATGTATATAAAGGTCCCACGGAGACGTAGAGTCCAGCTCGCCAGGAATGTCGTCAAATATTACCGCCGAGTTGTCAGGTTGGGTTAGGTTAGGTTATATTACGTTATTGATGCATATGAATGTCCCACGTAGAGGATAGCTCGCCAGGAATGTCGTCAAATATTACCGCCGAGATGTCAGGTTGGGTTAGGTTAGGTTATATTACGTTATTGATGTATATAAAGGTCTGTCGGAGACGTGGAGTCGAACTCGCCAAGAATGTCTTCAAGTATTACCGCCGAAATGTCAGGTTGTGTTAGGTTAGGTTATATTACGTTATTGATGCATATGAATGTCCCACGTAGAGGATAGCTCGCCAGGAATGTCGTCAAATATTACCGCCGAGATGTCAGGTTCGGATATGTTAGGTTATATTACGTTATTGATGTATATAAAGGTCCGTCGGAGACGTAGAGTCGAACTCGCAAAGAATGTCTTCAAATATTACCGCCGAAATGTCAGGTTGGGTTAGGTTAGGTTATATTACGTTATTGATGCATATGAATGTCCCACGTAGAGGATAGCTCGCAAGGAATGTTGTGAAATATTACCGCCGAGATGTCAGGTTGGATTACGTTAGGTTATATTACGTTATTGATGTATATAAAGGTCCCACGGAGACGTAGAGTCCAGCTCGCCAGGAATGTCGTCAAATATTACCGCCGAGTTGTCAGGTTGGGTTAGGTTAGGTTATATTACGTTATTGATGCATATGAATGTCCCACGTAGAGGATAGCTCGCCAGGAATGTTGTCAAATATTACCGCCGAGATGTCAGGTTGGGTTAGGTTAGGTTATATTACGTAATTGAAGTATACAAAGGTCCCACGGAGACGTAGAGTCCAACTCGCCAGGAATGTTGTCAAAAATTACCGCCGAGATGTCAGGTTGGATTAGGTTAGGTTATATTACGTTATTGATGTATATAAAGGTCCCACGGAGACGTAGAGTCCAACTCGCCAGGAATGTCGTCAAATATTACCGCCGAGATGTCAGGTTGGGATAGGTTAGGTTATATTACGTAATTGAAGTATATAAAGGTCCCACGGAGACGTAGAGTCCAACTCGCCAGGAATGTCGTCAAATATTACCGCCGAGATGTCAGGTGGGTTAGGTTAGGTTATATTACGTTATTGATGCATATGAATGTCCCTGTAGAGGATAGCTCGCCAGGAATGTTGTCAAATATTACCGCCGAGATGTCAGGTTGGGTTAGGTTAGGTTATATTACGTTCTTGATGTATATAAAGGTCTGTCGGAGACGTGGAGTCGAACTCGCCAAGAATGTCTTCAAGTATTACCGCCGAAATGTCAGGTTGTGTTAGGTTAGGTTATATTACGTTATTGATGCATATGAATGTCCCACGTAGAGGATAGCTCGCCAGGAATGTCGTCAAATATTACCGCCGAGATGTCAGGTGGGTTAGGTTAGGTTATATTACGTTATTGATGCATACGAATGTCCCACGTAGAGGATAGCTCGCAAGGAATGTTGTGAAATATTACCGCCGAGATGTCAGGTTGGATTACGTTAGGTTATATTACGTTATTGATGTATATAAAGGTCCCACGGAGACGTAGAGTCCAGCTCGCCAGGAATGTCGTCAAATATTACCGCCGAGTTGTCAGGTTGGGTTAGGTTAGGTTATATTACGTTATTGATGCATATGAATGTCCCACGTAGAGGATAGCTCGCCAGGAATGTTGTCAAATATTACCGCCGAGATGTCAGGTTGGGTTAGGTTAGGTTATATTACGTTATTGATGTATATAAAGGTCTGTCGGAGACGTGGATTCGAACTCGCCAAGAATGTCTTCAAGTATTACCGCCGAAATGTCAGGTTGTGTTAGGTTAGGTTATATTACGTTATTGATGCATATGAATGTCCCACGTAGAGGATAGCTCGCCAGGAATGTCGTCAAATATTACCGCCGAGATGTCAGGTTCGGATATGTTAGGTTATATTACGTTATTGATGTATATAAAGGTCCGTCGGAGACGTAGAGTCGAACTCGCAAAGAATGTCTTCAAATATTACCGCCGAAATGTCAGGTTGGGTTAGGTTAGGTTATATTACGTTATTGATGCATATGAATGTCCCACGTAGAGGATAGCTCGCAAGGAATGTTGTGAAATATTACCGCCGAGATGTCAGGTTGGATTACGTTAGGTTATATTACGTTATTGATGTATATAAAGGTCCCACGGAGACGTAGAGTCCAGCTCGCCAGGAATGTCGTCAAATATTACCGCCGAGTTGTCAGGTTGGGTTAGGTTAGGTTATATTACGTTATTGATGCATATGAATGTCCCACGTAGAGGATAGCTCGCCAGGAATGTTGTCAAATATTACCGCCGAGATGTCAGGTTGGGTTAGGTTAGGTTATATTACGTAATTGAAGTATACAAAGGTCCCACGGAGACGTAGAGTCCAACTCGCCAGGAATGTTGTCAAAAATTACCGCCGAGATGTCAGGTTGGATTAGGTTAGGTTATATTACGTTATTGATGTATATAAAGGTCCCACGGAGACGTAGAGTCCAACTCGCCAGGAATGTCGTCAAATATTACCGCCGAGATGTCAGGTTGGGATAGGTTAGGTTATATTACGTAATTGAAGTATATAAAGGTCCCACGGAGACGTAGAGTCCAACTCGCCAGGAATGTCGTCAAATATTACCGCCGAGATGTCAGGTGGGTTAGGTTAGGTTATATTACGTTATTGATGCATATGAATGTCCCTGTAGAGGATAGCTCGCCAGGAATGTTGTCAAATATTACCGCCGAGATGTCAGGTTGGGTTAGGTTAGGTTATATTACGTTCTTGATGTATATAAAGGTCTGTCGGAGACGTGGAGTCGAACTCGCCAAGAATGTCTTCAAGTATTACCGCCGAAATGTCAGGTTGTGTTAGGTTAGGTTATATTACGTTATTGATGCATATGAATGTCCCACGTAGAGGATAGCTCGCCAGGAATGTCGTCAAATATTACCGCCGAGATGTCAGGTGGGTTAGGTTAGGTTATATTACGTTATTGATGCATACGAATGTCCCACGTAGAGGATAGCTCGCAAGGAATGTTGTGAAATATTACCGCCGAGATGTCAGGTTGGATTACGTTAGGTTATATTACGTTATTGATGTATATAAAGGTCCCACGGAGACGTAGAGTCCAGCTCGCCAGGAATGTCGTCAAATATTACCGCCGAGTTGTCAGGTTGGGTTAGGTTAGGTTATATTACGTTATTGATGCATATGAATGTCCCACGTAGAGGATAGCTCGCCAGGAATGTTGTCAAATATTACCGCCGAGATGTCAGGTTGGGTTAGGTTAGGTTATATTACGTTATTGATGTATATAAAGGTCTGTCGGAGACGTGGATTCGAACTCGCCAAGAATGTCTTCAAGTATTACCGCCGAAATGTCAGGTTGTGTTAGGTTAGGTTATATTACGTTATTGATGCATATGAATGTCCCACGTAGAGAATAGCTCGCCAGGAATGTCGTCAAATATTACCGCCGAGATGTCAGGTTGGGTTAGGTTAGGTTATATTACGTTATTGATGCATATGAATGTCCCACGTAGAGGATAGCTCGCCAGGAATGTTGTCAAATATTACCGCCGAGATGTCAGGTTGGGTTAGGTTAGGTTATATTACGTTATTGATGTATATAAAGGTCTGTCGGAGACGTGGAGTCGAACTCGCCAAGAATGTCTTCAAGTATTACCGCCGAAATGTCAGGTTGTGTTAGGTTAGGTTATATTACGTTATTGATGCATATGAATGTCCCACGTAGAGAATAGCTCGCCAGGAATGTTGTCAAATATTACCGCCGAGATGTCAGGTTGGATTACGTTAGGTTATATTACGTTATTGATGTATATAAAGGTCCCACGGAGACGTAGAGTCCAACTCGCCAGGAATGTTGTCAAATGTTACCGCCGAGATATTAGGTTGGGTTAGGTTAGGTTATATTGCGTAATTGATGCATATGAATGTCCCACGTAGAGGATAGCTCGCCAGGAATGTTGTCAAATATCACCGCCGAGATGTTAGGTTGGGTTAGGTTAGGTTATATTACGTTAGTGATGCATATGAATGTCCCACGTAGAGGATAGCTCGCCAGGAATGTTGTCAAATATTACAGCCGAGATGTCAGGTTGGGTTAGGTTAGGTTATATTACGTTATTGATGTATATAAAGGTCCGCCGGAGACGTAGAGTCGAACTCGCAAAGAATGTCTTCAAATATTACCGCCGAAATGTCAGGTTGGGTTAGGTTAGGTTATATTACGTTATTGATGCATATGAATGTCCCACGTAGAGGATAGCTCGCCAGGAATGTTGTCAAATATTACCGCCGAGATGTCAGGTTGGATTACGTTAGGTTATATTACGTTATTGATGTATATAAAGGTCCCACGGAGACGCAGAGTCCAACTCGCCAGGAATGTCGTCAAATATTACCGCCGAGATGTCAGGTTGGGATAGGTTAGGTTATATTACGTAATTGAAGTATATAAAGGTCCCACGGAGACGTAGAGTCCAACTCGCCAGGAATGTCTTCAAATATTACCGCCGAAATGTCAGGTTGGGTTAGGTTAGGTTATATTACGTTATTGATGCATATGAATGTCCCACGTAGAGGATAGCTCGCAAAGAATGTTGTGAAATGTTACCGCCGAGATGTCAGGTTGGATTACGTTAGGTTATATTACGTTATTGATGTATATAAAGGTCCCACGGAGACGTAGAGTCCAGCTCGCCAGGAATGTCGTCAAATATTACCGCCGAGTTGTCAGGTTGGGTTAGGTTAGGTTATATTACGTTATTGATGCATATGAATGTCCCACGTAGAGGATAGCTCGCCAGGAATGTCGTCAAATATTACCGCCGAGATGTCAGGTTGGGTTAGGTTAGGTTATATTACGTTATTGATGTATATAAAGGTCTGTCGGAGACGTGGAGTCGAACTCGCCAAGAATATCTTCAAGTATTACCGCCGAAATGTCAGGTTGTGTTAGGTTAGGTTATATTACGTTATTGATGCATATGAATGTCCCACGTAGAGGATAGCTCGCCAGGAATGTCGTCAAATATTACCGCCGAGATGTCAGGTTCGGATATGTTAGGTTATATTACGTTATTGATGTATATAAAGGTCCGTCGGAGACGTAGAGTCGAACTCGCAAAGAATGTCTTCAAATATTACCGCCGAAATGTCAGGTTGGGTTAGGTTAGGTTATATTACGTTATTGATGCATATGAATGTCCCACGTAGAGGATAGCTCGCAAGGAATGTTGCGAAATATTACCGCCGAGATGTCAGGTTGGATTACGTTAGGTTATATTACGTTATTGATGTATATAAAGGTCCCACGGAGACGTAGAGTCCAGCTCGCCAGGAATGTCGTCAAATATTACCGCCGAGTTGTCAGGTTGGGTTAGGTTAGGTTATATTACGTTATTGATGCATATGAATGTCCCACGTAGAGGATAGCTCGCCAGGAATGTTGTCAAATATTACCGCCGAGATGTCAGGTTGGGTTAGGTTAGGTTATATTACGTTATTGATGTATATAAAGGTCTGTCGGAGACGTGGAGTCGAACTCGCCAAGAATGTCTTCAAGTATTACCGCCGAAATGTCAGGTTGTGTTAGGTTAGGTTATATTACGTTATTGATGCATATGAATGTCCCACGTAGAGGATAGCTCGCCAGGAATGTCGTCAAATATTACCGCCGAGATGTCAGGTTCGGATAGGTTAGGTTATATTACGTTATTGATGTATATAAAGGTCCGTCGGAGACGTAGAGTCGAACTCGCAAAGAAAGTCTTCAAATATTACCGCCGAAATGTCAGGTTGGGTTAGGTTAGGTTATATTACGTAATTGAAGTATATAAAGGTCCCACGGAGACGTAGAGTCCAACTCGCCAGGAATATCGTCAAATATTACCGCCGAGATGTCAGGTGGGTTAGGTTAGGTTATATTACGTTATTGATGCATATGAATGTCTCACGTAAATGATAGCTCGCCAGGAATGTCGTCAAATATTACCGCCGAGATGTCAGGTTCGGATAGGTTAGGTTATATTACGTTATTGATGTATATAAAGGTCCGTCGGAGACGTAGAGTCGAACTCGCAAAGAATGTCTTCAAATATTACCGCCGAAGTGTCAGGTTGGGTTAGGTTAGGTTATATTACGTAATTGAAGTATATAAAGGTCCCACGGAGACGTAGAGTCCAACTCGCCAGGAATATCGTCAAATATTACCGCCGAGATGTCAGGTGGGTTAGGTTAGGTTATATTACGTTATTGATGCATATGAATGTCTCACGTAAAGGATAGCTCGCCAGGAATGTCGTCAAATATTACCGCCGAGATGTCAGGTTCGGATAGGTTAGGTTATATTACGTTATTGATGTATATAAAGGTCCGTCGGAGACGTAGAGTCGAACTCGCAAAGAATGTCTTCAAATATTACCGCCGAAATGTCAGGTTGGGTTAGGTTAGGTTATATTACGTTATTGATGCATATGAATGTCCCACGTAGAGGATAGCTCGCAAGGAATGTTGTGAAATATTACCGGCGAGATGTCAGGTTGGATTACGTTAGGTTATATTACGTTATTGATGTATATAAAGGTCCCACGGAGACGTAGAGTCCAGCTCGCCAGGAATGTTGTCAAATATTACCGCCGAGTTGTCAGGTTGGGTTAGGTTAGGTTATATTACGTTATTGATGTATATAAAGGTCTGTCGGATACGTGGAGTCGAACTCGCCAAGAATGTCTTCAAGTATTACCGACGAAATGTCAGGTTGTGTTAGGTTAGGTTATATTACGTTATTGATGCATATGAATGTCCCACGTAGAGGATAGCTCGCCAGGAATGTCGTCAAATATTACCGCCGAGTTGTCAGGTTGGGTTAGGTTAGGTTATATTACGTTATTGATGCATATGAATGTCCCACGTAGAGGATACCTCGCCAGGAATGTTGTCAAATATTACCGCCGAGATGTCAGGTTGGGTTAGGTTAGGTTATATTACGTTATTGATGTATATAAAGGTCTGTCGGAGACGTGGAGTCGAACTCGCCAAGAATGTCTTCAAATATTACCGCCGAAATGTCAGGTTGGGTTAGGTTAGGTTATATTACGTTATTGATGCATATGAATGTCCCACGTAGAGGATAGCTCGCCAGGAATGTTGTCAAATATTACCGCCGAGATGTCAGGTTGGGTTAGGTTAGGTTATATTACGTTCTTGATGTATATAAAGGTCTGTCGGAGACGTGGAGTCGAACTCGCCAAGAATGTCTTCAAGTATTACCGCCGAAATGTCAGGTTGTGTTAGGTTAGGTTATATTACGTTATTGATGCATATGAATGTCCCACGTAGAGGATAGCTCGCCAGGAATGTCGTCAAATATTACCGCCGAGATGTCAGGTGGGTTAGGTTAGGTTATATTACGTTATTGATGCATACGAATGTCCCACGTAGAGGATAGCTCGCAAGGAATGTTGTGAAATATTACCGCCGAGATGTCAGGTTGGATTACGTTAGGTTATATTACGTTATTGATGTATATAAAGGTCCCACGGAGACGTAGAGTCCAGCTCGCCAGGAATGTCGTCAAATATTACCGCCGAGTTGTCAGGTTGGGTTAGGTTAGGTTATATTACGTTATTGATGCATATGAATGTCCCACGTAGAGGATAGCTCGCCAGGAATGTTGTCAAATATTACCGCCGAGATGTCAGGTTGGGTTAGGTTAGGTTATATTACGTTATTGATGTATATAAAGGTCTGTCGGAGACGTGGATTCGAACTCGCCAAGAATGTCTTCAAGTATTACCGCCGAAATGTCAGGTTGTGTTAGGTTAGGTTATATTACGTTATTGATGCATATGAATGTCCCACGTAGAGGATAGCTCGCCAGGAATGTCGTCAAATATTACCGCCGAGATGTCAGGTTGGGTTAGGTTAGGTTATATTACGTTATTGATGCATATGAATGTCCCACGTAGAGGATAGCTCGCCAGGAATGTTGTCAAATATTACCGCCGAGATGTCAGGTTGGGTTAGGTTAGGTTATATTACGTTATTGATGTATATAAAGGTCTGTCGGAGACGTGGAGTCGAACTCGCCAAGAATGTCTTCAAGTATTACCGCCGAAATGTCAGGTTGTGTTAGGTTAGGTTATATTACGTTATTGATGCATATGAATGTCCCACGTAGAGAATAGCTCGCCAGGAATGTTGTCAAATATTACCGCCGAGATGTCAGGTTGGATTACGTTAGGTTATATTACGTTATTGATGTATATAAAGGTCCCACGGAGACGTAGAGTCCAACTCGCCAGGAATGTTGTCAAATGTTACCGCCGAGATATTAGGTTGGGTTAGGTTAGGTTATATTACGTAATTGATGCATATGAATGTCCCACGTAGAGGATAGCTCGCCAGGAATGTTGTCAAATATTACCGCCGAGATGTCAGGTTGGGTTAGGTTAGGTTATATTACGTTATTGATGTATATAAAGGTCCGCCGGAGACGTAGAGTCGAACTCGCAAAGAATGTCTTCAAATATTACCGCCGAAATGTCAGGTTGGGTTAGGTTAGGTTATATTACGTTATTGATGCATATGAATGTCCCACGTAGAGGATAGCTCGCCAGGAATGTTGTCAAATATTACCGCCGAGATGTCAGGTTGGATTACGTTAGGTTATATTACGTTATTGATGTATATAAAGGTCCCACGGAGACGTAGAGTCCAACTCGCCAGGAATGTCGTCAAATATTACCGCCGAGATGTCAGGTTGGGATAGGTTAGGTTATATTACGTAATTGAAGTATATAAAGGTCCCACGGAGACGTAGAGTCCAACTCGCCAGGAATGTCTTCAAATATTACCGCCGAAATGTCAGGTTGGGTTAGGTTAGGTTATATTACGTTATTGATGCATATGAATGTCCCACGTAGAGGATAGCTCGCAAAGAATGTTGTGAAATGTTACCGCCGAGATGTCAGGTTGGATTACGTTAGGTTATATTACGTTATTGATGTATATAAAGGTCCCACGGAGACGTAGAGTCCAGCTCGCCAGGAATGTCGTCAAATATTACCGCCGAGTTGTCAGGTTTGGTTAGGTTAGGTTATATTACGTTATTGATGCATATGAATGTCCCACGTAGAGGATAGCTCGCCAGGAATGTCGTCAAATATTACCGCCGAGATGTCAGGTTGGGTTAGGTTAGGTTATATTACGTTATTGATGTATATAAAGGTCTGTCGGAGACGTGGAGTCGAACTCGCCAAGAATGTCTTCAAGTATTACCGCCGAAATGTCAGGTTGTGTTAGGTTAGGTTATATTACGTTATTGATGCATATGAATGTCCCACGTAGAGGATAGCTCGCCAGGAATGTCGTCAAATATTACCGCCGAGATGTCAGGTTCGGATAGGTTAGGTTATATTACGTTATTGATGTATATAAAGGTCCGTCGGAGACGTAGAGTCGAACTCGCAAAGAATGTCTTCAAATATTACCGCCGAAATGTCAGGTTGGGTTAGGTTAGGTTATATTACGTTATTGATGCATATGAATGTCCCACGTAGAGGATAGCTCGCAAGGAATGTTGTGAAATATTACCGCCGAGATGTCAGGTTGGATTACGTTAGGTTATATTACGTTATTGATGTATATAAAGGTCCCACGGAGACGTAGAGTCCAGCTCGCCAGGAATGTCGTCAAATATTACCGCCGAGTTGTCAGGTTGGGTTAGGTTAGGTTATATTACGTTATTGATGCATATGAATGTCCCACGTAGAGGATAGCTCGCCAGGAATGTTGTCAAATATTACCGCCGAGATGTCAGGTTGGGTTAGGTTAGGTTATATTACGTTATTGATGTATATAAAGGTCTGTCGGAGACGTGGAGTCGAACTCGCCAAGAATGTCTTCAAGTATTACCGCCGAAATGTCAGGTTGTGTTAGGTTAGGTTATATTACGTTATTGATGCATATGAATGTCCCACGTAGAGGATAGCTCGCCAGGAATGTCGTCAAATATTACCGCCGAGATGTCAGGTTCGGAGAGGTTAGGTTATATTACGTTATTGATGTATATAAAGGTCCGTCGGAGACGTAGAGTCGAACTCGCAAAGAAAGTCTTCAAATATTACCGCCGAAATGTCAGGTTGGGTTAGGTTAGGTTATATTACGTAATTGAAGTATATAAAGTTCCCACGGAGACGTAGAGTCCAACTCGCCAGGAATGTCGTCAAATATTACCGCCGAGATGTCAGGTGGGTTAGTTTAGGTTATATTACGTTATTGATGCATATGAATGTCCCACGTAGAGGATAGCTCGCCAGGAATGTCGTCAAATATTACCGCCGAGATGTCAGGTTCGGATAGGTTAGGTTATATTACGTTATTGATGTATATAAAGGTCCGTCGGAGACGTAGAGTCGAACTCGCAGAGAATGTCTTCAAATATTACCGCCGAAATGTCAGGTTGGGTTAGGTTAGGTTATATTACGTTATTGATGCATATGAATGTCCCACGTAGAGGATAGCTCGCAAGGAATGTTGTGAAATATTACCGGCGAGATGTCAGGTTGGATTACGTTAGGTTATATTACGTTATTGATGTATATAAAGGTCCCACGGAGACGTAGAGTCCAGCTCGCCAGGAATGTTGTCAAATATTACCGCCGAGTTGTCAGGTTGGGTTAGGTTAGGTTATATTACGTTATTGATGTATATAAAGGTCCGTCGGAGACGTAGAGTCGAACTCGCAAAGAATGTCTTCAAATATTACCGCCGAAATGTCAGGTTGGGTTAGGTTAGGTTATATTACGTTATTGATGCATATGAATGTCCCACGTAGAGGATAGCTCGCAAGGAATGTTGTGAAATATTACCGGCGAGATGTCAGGTTGGATTACGTTAGGTTATATTACGTTATTGATGTATATAAAGGTCCCACGGAGACGTAGAGTCCAGCTCGCCAGGAATGTTGTCAAATATTACCGCCGAGATGTCAGGTTGGGATAGGTTAGGTTATATTACGTAATTGAAGTATATAAAGGTCCCACGGAGACGTAGAGTCCAACTCGCCAGGAATGTCTTCAAATATTACCGCCGAAATGTCAGGTTGGGTTAGGTTAGGTTATATTACGTTATTGATGCATATGAATGTCCCACGTAGAGGATAGCTCGCAAAGAATGTTGTGAAATGTTACCGCCGAGATGTCAGGTTGGATTACGTTAGGTTATATTACGTTATTGATGTATATAAAGGTCCCACGGAGACGTAGAGTCCAGCTCGCCAGGAATGTCGTCAAATATTACCGCCGAGTTGTCAGGTTTGGTTAGGTTAGGTTATATTACGTTATTGATGCATATGAATGTCCCACGTAGAGGATAGCTCGCCAGGAATGTCGTCAAATATTACCGCCGAGATGTCAGGTTGGGTTAGGTTAGGTTATATTACGTTATTGATGTATATAAAGGTCTGTCGGAGACGTGGAGTCGAACTCGCCAAGAATGTCTTCAAGTATTACCGCCGAAATGTCAGGTTGTGTTAGGTTAGGTTATATTACGTTATTGATGCATATGAATGTCCCACGTAGAGGATAGCTCGCCAGGAATGTCGTCAAATATTACCGCCGAGATGTCAGGTTCGGATAGGTTAGGTTATATTACGTTATTGATGTATATAAAGGTCCGTCGGAGACGTAGAGTCGAACTCGCAAAGAATGTCTTCAAATATTACCGCCGAAATGTCAGGTTGGGTTAGGTTAGGTTATATTACGTTATTGATGCATATGAATGTCCCACGTAGAGGATAGCTCGCAAGGAATGTTGTGAAATATTACCGCCGAGATGTCAGGTTGGATTACGTTAGGTTATATTACGTTATTGATGTATATAAAGGTCCCACGGAGACGTAGAGTCCAGCTCGCCAGGAATGTCGTCAAATATTACCGCCGAGTTGTCAGGTTGGGTTAGGTTAGGTTATATTACGTTATTGATGCATATGAATGTCCCACGTAGAGGATAGCTCGCCAGGAATGTTGTCAAATATTACCGCCGAGATGTCAGGTTGGGTTAGGTTAGGTTATATTACGTTATTGATGTATATAAAGGTCTGTCGGAGACGTGGAGTCGAACTCGCCAAGAATGTCTTCAAGTATTACCGCCGAAATGTCAGGTTGTGTTAGGTTAGGTTATATTACGTTATTGATGCATATGAATGTCCCACGTAGAGGATAGCTCGCCAGGAATGTCGTCAAATATTACCGCCGAGATGTCAGGTTCGGATAGGTTAGGTTATATTACGTTATTGATGTATATAAAGGTCCGTCGGAGACGTAGAGTCGAACTCGCAAAGAAAGTCTTCAAATATTACCGCCGAAATGTCAGGTTGGGTTAGGTTAGGTTATATTACGTAATTGAAGTATATAAAGTTCCCACGGAGACGTAGAGTCCAACTCGCCAGGAATGTCGTCAAATATTACCGCCGAGATGTCAGGTGGGTTAGTTTAGGTTATATTACGTTATTGATGCATATGAATGTCCCACGTAGAGGATAGCTCGCCAGGAATGTCGTCAAATATTACCGCCGAGATGTCAGGTTCGGATAGGTTAGGTTATATTACGTTATTGATGTATATAAAGGTCCGTCGGAGACGTAGAGTCGAACTCGCAGAGAATGTCTTCAAATATTACCGCCGAAATGTCAGGTTGGGTTAGGTTAGTTTATATTACGTTATTGATGCATATGAATGTCCCACGTAGAGGATAGCTCGCAAGGAATGTTGTGAAATATTACCGGCGAGATGTCAGGTTGGATTACGTTAGGTTATATTACGTTATTGATGTATATAAAGGTCCCACGGAGACGTAGAGTCCAGCTCGCCAGGAATGTCGTCAAATATTACCGCCGAGTTGTCAGGTTGGGTTAGGTTAGGTTATATTACGTTATTGATGCATATGAATGTCCCACGTAGAGGATAGCTCGCCAGGAATGTTGTCAAATATTACCGCCGAGATGTCAGGTTGGGTTAGGTTAGGTTATATTACGTTATTGATGTATATAAAGGTCTGTCGGAGACGTGGAGTCGAACTCGCCAAGAATATCTTCAAGTATTACCGCCGAAATGTCAGGTTGTGTTAGGTTAAGTTATATTACGTTATTGATGCATATGAATGTCCCACGTAGAGGATAGCTCGCCAGGAATGTCGTCAAATATTACCGCCGAGATGTCAGGTTCGGATAGGTTAGGTTATATTACGTTATTGATGTATATAAAGGTCCGTCGGAGACGTAGAGTCGAACTCGCAAAGAATGTCTTCAAATATTACCGCCGAAATGTCAGGTTGGGTTAGGTTAGGTTATATTACGTTATTGATGCATATGAATGTCCCACGTAGAGGATAGCTCGCCAGGAATGTCGTCAAATATTACCGCCGAGTTGTCAGGTTGGGTTAGGTTAGGTTATATTACGTTATTGATGCATATGAATGTCCCACGTAGAGGATACCTCGCCAGGAATGTTGTCAAATATTACCGCCGAGATGTCAGGTTGGGTTAGGTTAGGTTATATTACGTTATTGAAGTATATAAAGGTCCCACGGAGACGTAGAGTCCAGCTCGCCAGGAATATCGTCAAATATTACCGCCGAGATGTCAGGTGGGTTAGGTTAGGTTATATTACGTTATTGATGCATATGAATGTCTCACGTAAAGGATAGCTCGCCAGGAATGTCGTCAAATATTACCGCCGAGATGTCAGGTTCGGATAGGTTAGGTTATATTACGTTATTGATGTATATAAAGGTCCGTCGGAGACGTAGAGTCGAACTCGCAAAGAATGTCTTCAAATATTACCGCCGAAATGTCAGGTTGGGTTAGGTTAGGTTATATTACGTTATTGATGCATATGAATGTCCCACGTAGAGGATAGCTCGCAAGGAATGTTGTGAAATATTACCGGCGAGATGTCAGGTTGGATTACGTTAGGTTATATTACGTTATTGATGTATATAAAGGTCCCACGGAGACGTAGAGTCCAGCTCGCCAGGAATGTTGTCAAATATTACCGCCGAGTTGTCAGGTTGGGTTAGGTTAGGTTATATTACGTTATTGATGTATATAAAGGTCTGTCGGAGACGTGGAGTCGAACTCGCCAAGAATGTCTTCAAGTATTACCGCCGAAATGTCAGGTTGTGTTAGGTTAGGTTATATTACGTTATTGATGCATATGAATGTCCCACGTAGAGGATAGCTCGCCAGGAATGTCGTCAAATATTACCGCCGAGTTGTCAGGTTGGGTTAGGTTAGGTTATATTACGTTATTGATGCATATGAATGTCCCACGTAGAGGATACCTCGCCAGGAATGTTGTCAAATATTACCGCCGAGATGTCAGGTTGGGTTAGGTTAGGTTATATTACGTTATTGATGTATATGAAGGTCCCACGGAGACGTAGAGTTCAGCTCGCCAGGAATGTCGTCAAATATTACCGCCGAGTTGTCAGGTTGGGTTAGGTTAGGTTATATTACGTTATTGATGCATATGAATGTCCCACGTAGAGGATAGCACGCCAGGAATGTTGTCAAATATTACCGCCGAGATGTCAGGTTGGGTTAGGTTAGGTTATATTACGTTATTGATGTATATAAAGGTCCGTCGGAGGCGTAGAGTCGAACTCGCAAAGAATGTCTTCAAATATTACTGCCGAAATGTCAGGTTGGGTTAGGTTAGGTTATATTACGTTATTGATGCATATGAATGTCCCACGTAGAGGATAGCTCGCCAGGAATGTTGTCAAATGTTACCGCCGAGATGTTAGGTTGGGTTAGGTTAGGTTATATTACGTTATTGATGCATATGAATATCCCACGTATAGGATAGCTCGCCAGGAATGTCGTCAAATATTACCGCCGAGAAGTCAGGTTGGGATAGGTTAGGTTATATTACGTTATTGATGTATATAAAGGTCCGTCGGAGACGTAGAGTCGAACTCGCAAAGAATGTCTTCAAATATTACCGCCGAAATGTCAGGTTGGGTTAGGTTAGGTTATATTACGTTATTGATGCATATGAATGTCCCACGTAGAGGATAGCTCGCAAGGAATGTTGTGAAATATTACCGCCGAGATGTCAGGTTGGATTACGTTAGGTTATATTACGTTATTGATGTATATAAAGGTCCCACGGAGACGTAGAGTCCACCTCGCCAGGAATATCGTCAAATATTACCGCCGAGTTGTCAGGTTGGGTTAGGTTAGGTTATATTACGTTATTGATGCATATGAATGTCCCCCGTAGAGGATAGCTCGCCAGGAATGTTGCCAAATGTTACCGCCGAGATATTAGGTTGGGTTAGGTTAGGTTATATTACGTACTTGATGCATATGAATGTCCCACGTAGAGGATAGCTCGCCAGGAATGTTGTCAAATATTACCGCCGTGATGTTAGGTTGGGTTAGGTTAGGTTATATTACGTTATTGATGCATATGAATGTCCCACGTAGAGGATAGCACGCCAGGAATGTTGTCAAATATTACCGCCGAGATGTCAGGTTGGGTTAGGTTAGGTTATATTACGTTATTGATGTATATAAAGGTCCGTCGGAGACGTAGAGTCGAACTCGCAAAGAATGTCTTCAAATATTACCGCCGAAATGTCAGGTTGGGTTAGGTTAGGTTATATTACGTTATTGATGCATATGAATGTCCCACGTAGAGGATAGCTCGCCAGGAATGTTGTCAAATGTTACCGCCGAGATGTTAGGTTGGGTTAGGTTAGGTTATATTACGTTATTGATGCATATGAATATCCCACGTATAGGATAGCTCGCCAGGAATGTCGTCAAATATTACCGCCGAGAAGTCAGGTTGGGATAGGTTAGGTTATATTACGTAATTGAAGTCTATAAAGGTCCCACGGAGACGTAGAGTCCAACTCGCCAGTAATGTCGTCAAATATTACCGCCGAGATGTCAGGTGGGTTAGGTTAGGTTATATTACGTTATTGATGCATATGAATGTCCCACGTAGAGGATAGCTCGCCAGGAATGTTGTCAAATGTTACCGCCGAGATGTTAGGTTGGGTTAGGTTAGGTTATATTACGTTATTGATGCATATGAATATCCCACGTATAGGATAGCTCGCCAGGAATGTCGTCAAATATTACCGCCGAGAAGTCAGGTTGGGATAGCTTAGGTTATATTACGTTATTGATGTATATAAAGGTCCGTCGGAGACGTAGAGTCGAACTCGCAAAGAATGTCTTCAAATATTACCGCCGAAATGTCAGGTTGGGTTAGGTTAGGTTATATTACGTTATTGATGCATATGAATGTCCCACGTAGAGGATAGCTCGCAAGGAATGTTGTGAAATATTACCGCCGAGATGTCAGGTTGGATTACGTTAGGTTATATTACGTTATTGATGTATATAAAGGTCCCACGGAGACGTAGAGTCCACCTCGCCAGGAATATCGTCAAATATTACCGCCGAGTTGTCAGGTTGGGTTAGGTTAGGTTATATTACGTTATTGATGCATATGAATGTCCCACGTAGAGGATAGCTCGCCAGGAATGTTGTCAAATATTACCGCCGAGATGTCAGGTTGGGTTAGGTTAGGTTATATTACGTTATTGATGCATATGAATGTCCCACATAGAGGATAGCTCGCCAGGAATGTCGTCAAATATTACCGCCGAGATGTCAGGTTCGGATAGGTTAGGTTATATTACGTTATTGATGTATATAAAGGTCCGTCGGAGACGTAGAGTCGAACTCGCAGAGAATGTCTTCAAATATTACCGCCGAAATGTCAGGTTGGGTTAGGTTAGTTTATATTACGTTATTGATGCATATGAATGTCCCACGTAGAGGATAGCTCGCAAGGAATGTTGTGAAATATTACCGGCGAGATGTCAGGTTGGATTACGTTAGGTTATATTACGTTATTGATGTATATAAAGGTCCCACGGAGACGTAGAGTCCAGCTCGCCAGGAATGTCGTCAAATATTACCGCCGAGTTGTCAGGTTGGGTTAGGTTAGGTTATATTACGTTATTGATGCATATGAATGTCCCACGTAGAGGATAGCTCGCCAGGAATGTTGTCAAATATTACCGCCGAGATGTCAGGTTGGGTTAGGTTAGGTTATATTACGTTATTGATGTATATAAAGGTCTGTCGGAGACGTGGAGTCGAACTCGCCAAGAATATCTTCAAGTATTACCGCCGAAATGTCAGGTTGTGTTAGGTTAAGTTATATTACGTTATTGATGCATATGAATGTCCCACGTAGAGGATAGCTCGCCAGGAATGTCGTCAAATATTACCGCCGAGATGTCAGGTTCGGATAGGTTAGGTTATATTACGTTATTGATGTATATAAAGGTCCGTCGGAGACGTAGAGTCGAACTCGCAAAGAATGTCTTCAAATATTACCGCCGAAATGTCAGGTTGGGTTAGGTTAGGTTATATTACGTTATTGATGCATATGAATGTCCCACGTAGAGGATAGCTCGCCAGGAATGTCGTCAAATATTACCGCCGAGTTGTCAGGTTGGGTTAGGTTAGGTTATATTACGTTATTGATGCATATGAATGTCCCACGTAGAGGATACCTCGCCAGGAATGTTGTCAAATATTACCGCCGAGATGTCAGGTTGGGTTAGGTTAGGTTATATTACGTTATTGATGTATATAAAGGTCTGTCGGAGACGTGGAGTCGAACTCGCCAAGAATGTCTTCAAGTATTACCGCCGAAATGTCAGGTTGTGTTAGGTTAAGTTATATTACGTTATTGATGCATATGAATGTCCCACGTAGAGGATAGCTCGCCAGGAATGTCGTCAAATATTACCGCCGAGATGTCAGGTTCGGATAGGTTAGGTTATATTACGTTATTGATGTATATAAAGGTCCGTCGGAGACGTAGAGTCGAACTCGCAAAGAATGTCTTCAAATATTACCGCCGAAATGTCAGGTTGGGTTAGGTTAGGTTATATTACGTTATTGATGCATATGAATGTCCCACGTAGAGGATAGCTCGCAAGGAATGTTGTGAAATATTACCGGCGAGATGTCAGGTTGGATTACGTTAGGTTATATTACGTTATTGATGTATATAAAGGTCCCACGGAGACGTAGAGTCCAGCTCGCCAGGAATGTTGTCAAATATTACCGCCGAGTTGTCAGGTTGGGTTAGGTTAGGTTATATTACGTTATTGATGTATATAAAGGTCTGTCGGAGACGTGGAGTCGAACTCGCCAAGAATGTCTTCAAGTATTACCGCCGAAATGTCAGGTTGTGTTAGGTTAGGTTATATTACGTTATTGATGCATATGAATGTCCCACGTAGAGGATAGCTCGCCAGGAATGTCGTCAAATATTACCGCCGAGTTGTCAGGTTGGGTTAGGTTAGGTTATATTACGTTATTGATGCATATGAATGTCCCACGTAGAGGATACCTCGCCAGGAATGTTGTCAAATATTACCGCCGAGATGTCAGGTTGGGTTAGGTTAGGTTATATTACGTTATTGATGTATATGAAGGTCCCACGGAGACGTAGAGTTCAGCTCGCCAGGAATGTCGTCAAATATTACCGCCGAGTTGTCAGGTTGGGTTAGGTTAGGTTATATTACGTTATTGATGCATATGAATGTCCCACGTAGAGGATAGCACGCCAGGAATGTTGTCAAATATTACCGCCGAGATGTCAGGTTGGGTTAGGTTAGGTTATATTACGTTATTGATGTATATAAAGGTCCGTCGGAGGCGTAGAGTCGAACTCGCAAAGAATGTCTTCAAATATTACCGCCGAAATGTCAGGTTGGGTTAGGTTAGGTTATATTACGTTATTGATGCATATGAATGTCCCACGTAGAGGATAGCTCGCCAGGAATGTTGTCAAATGTTACCGCCGAGATGTTAGGTTGGGTTAGGTTAGGTTATATTACGTTATTGATGCATATGAATATCCCACGTATAGGATAGCTCGCCAGGAATGTCGTCAAATATTACCGCCGAGAAGTCAGGTTGGGATAGGTTAGGTTATATTACGTTATTGATGTATATAAAGGTCCGTCGGAGACGTAGAGTCGAACTCGCAAAGAATGTCTTCAAATATTACCGCCGAAATGTCAGGTTGGGTTAGGTTAGGTTATATTACGTTATTGATGCATATGAATGTCCCACGTAGAGGATAGCTCGCAAGGAATGTTGTGAAATATTACCGCCGAGATGTCAGGTTGGATTACGTTAGGTTATATTACGTTATTGATGTATATAAAGGTCCCACGGAGACGTAGAGTCCACCTCGCCAGGAATATCGTCAAATATTACCGCCGAGTTGTCAGGTTGGGTTAGGTTAGGTTATATTACGTTATTGATGCATATGAATGTCCCCCGTAGAGGATAGCTCGCCAGGAATGTTGCCAAATGTTACCGCCGAGATATTAGGTTGGGTTAGGTTAGGTTATATTACGTACTTGATGCATATGAATGTCCCACGTAGAGGATAGCTCGCCAGGAATGTTGTCAAATATTACCGCCGTGATGTTAGGTTGGGTTAGGTTAGGTTATATTACGTTATTGATGCATATGAATGTCCCACGTAGAGGATAGCACGCCAGGAATGTTGTCAAATATTACCGCCGAGATGTCAGGTTGGGTTAGGTTAGGTTATATTACGTTATTGATGTATATAAAGGTCCGTCGGAGACGTAGAGTCGAACTCGCAAAGAATGTCTTCAAATATTACCGCCGAAATGTCAGGTTGGGTTAGGTTAGGTTATATTACGTTATTGATGCATATGAATGTCCCACGTAGAGGATAGCTCGCCAGGAATGTTGTCAAATGTTACCGCCGAGATGTTAGGTTGGGTTAGGTTAGGTTATATTACGTTATTGATGCATATGAATATCCCACGTATAGGATAGCTCGCCAGGAATGTCGTCAAATATTACCGCCGAGAAGTCAGGTTGGGATAGGTTAGGTTATATTACGTAATTGAAGTCTATAAAGGTCCCACGGAGACGTAGAGTCCAACTCGCCAGTAATGTCGTCAAATATTACCGCCGAGATGTCAGGTGGGTTAGGTTAGGTTATATTACGTTATTGATGCATATGAATGTCCCACGTAGAGGATAGCTCGCCAGGAATGTTGTCAAATATTACCGCCGAGATGTCAGGTTGGGTTAGGTTAGGTTATATTACGTAAATGAAGTCTATAAAGGTCCCACGGAGACGTAGAGTCCAACTCGCCAGGAATGTCGTCAAATATTACCGCCGAGATGTCAGGTGGTTTAGGTTAGGTTATATTACGTTATTGATGCATATGAAGGTCCCACGTAGAGGATAGCTCGCCAGGAATGTTGTCAAATGTTACCGCCGAGATGTTAGGTTGGTTTAGGTTAGGTTATATTACGTTAGTGATGTATACGAAGGACCCACGCAGACGTCGGGGCCAACTCGCCAGGAATGTTGTCAAATATTACCGCCGAGATGTCAGGTTGTGTTAGGTTAGGTTATATTACTTCATAGACGTATACAGTGTTCCCACTGAGAAGTAGGGGCCGACAAGCAAGGAATGTTGTTAAACGGTACCCCGAGAGATTAGGTTGGGTTAGGTTAGGTTATATTAGGATTCTGATGTATATAAAGGTCCCACGGAGACGTAGAGTCCAACTCGCCAGGAATGTCGTCAAATATTACCGCCGAGATGTCAGGTTGGGATAGGTTAGGTTATATTACGTAGTTGAAGTATATAAAGGTCCCACGGAGACGTAGAGTCCAACTCGCCAGGAATGTCGTCAAATATTACCGCCGAGATGTCAGGTGGGTTAGGTTAGGTTATATTACGGTATTGATGCATATGAATGTCCCACGTAGAGGATAGCTCGCCAGGAATGTTGTCAAATATTACCGCCGAGATGTTAGGTTGGGTTAGGTTAGGTTATATTACGTTATTGATGTATATAAAGGTCCCACGGAGACGTAGAGTCCAACTCACGAGGAATGTCGTCAAATATTACCGCCGAGATGTCAGGTTGGGTTAGGTTAGGTTATATTACGTAATTGAAGTATATAAAGGTCCCACGGAGACGTAGAGTCCAACTCGCCAGGAATGTCGTCAAATATTACCGCCGAAATGTCAGGTGGGTTAGGTTAGGTTATATTACGTTATTGATGCATATGAATGTCCCACGTAGAGGATAGATCGCCAGGAATGTTGTCAAATATTACCGCCGAGATGTCAGGTTGTGTTAGGTTAGGTTATATTACGTAATTGAAGTATATAAAGGTCCCACGGAGACGTAGAGTCCAACTCGCCAGGAATGTCGTCAAATATTACCGCCGAGATGTCAGGTGGGTTAGGTTAGGTTATATTACGTTATTGATGCATATGAATGTCCCACGTAGAGGATAGCTCGCCAGGAATGTTGTCAAATGTTACCGCCGAGATGTTAGGTTGGGTTAGGTTAGGTTACATTACGTTAATGATGTATACGAAGGACCTACGCAGATGTCGGGGCCAACTCGCCAGGAATGTTGTCAAATATTACCGCCGAGGTGTCAGGTTGGGTAAGGTTAGGTTATATTACGTTATTGATGCATATGAATGTCCCACGTAGAGGATAGCTCGCCAGGAATGTCTTCAAATATTACCGCCGAGATGTCAGGTTGGATTACGTTAGGTTATATTACGTTAGTGATGTATACGAAGGACCCACGCAGACGTCGGGGCCAACTCGCCAGGAATGTCGTCAAATATTACCGCCGAGATGTCAGGTTGGGTTAGGTTAGGTTACATTACGTAATTGAAGTATATAAAGGTCCCACGGAAACGTATAGTCCATCTCGCCAGGAATGTCGTCAAATATTACCGCCGAGATGTCAGGTTGTGTTAGGTTAGGTTATATTACGTTATTGATGCATATGCATGTCCCACGTAGAGGATAGATCACCAGGAATGTTGTCAAATGTTACCGCCGAGATGTTAGGTTGGGTTAGGTTAGGTTATGTTACGTTATTGATGTATATAAAGGTCCCACATAGACGTAGAGGACAACTCGCCGGGAATGTTGTCAAATTTTACCGCCGAGATGTCAGGTTGTCTTAGATTAGGTTATATTACGTTATTGATGCATATGAATGTCCCACGTAGAGGATAGCTCGCCAGGAATGTCTTCAAATATTACCGCCGAGATGTCAGGTTGGATTACGTTAGGTTATATTACGTTAGTGATGTATACGAAGGACCCACGCAGACGTCGGGGCCAACTCGCCAGGAATGTCGTCAAATATTACCGCCGAGATGTCAGGTTGGGTTAGGTTAGGTTATATTACGTAATTGAAGTACATAAAGGTCCCACGGAGACGTAGAGTCCAACTCGCCAGGAATGTCGTCAAATATTACCGCCGAGATGTCAGGTGGGTCAGGTTAGATTATAATACGTTATTGATGCATATGAATGTCCCACGTAGAGGATAACTCGCCAGGCAAGTTGTCAAATATTACCGCCGAGATGTTAGGTTGGGTTAGGTTAGATTATATTACGTTAATGATGTATATGAAGGACCCACGCAGACGTCTTGGCCAACTCGCCAGGTATGTTGTCAAATATTACCGCCGACATGTCAGGTTGGGTTAGGTTAAGTTATATTACGTTATTGATGTATATAAAGGTCCCACGGAGACGTAGAGTCCAACTCGCCAGGACTGTCGTCAAATATTACCGCCGAGATGTCAGGTTGGGTTAGGTTAGGTTATATTACGTAATTGAAGTATATAAAGGTCACACGGAGACGTAGAGTCCAACTCACCAGCAATGTCGTCAAATATTACCGCCGAGATGTCAGGTGGGTTAGGTTAGGTTATATTACGTTATTGATGCATATGAATGTCCCACGTAGAGGATAGCTCGCCAGGAATGTTGTCAAATGTTACCGCCGAGATGTTAGGATGGGTTAGGTTAGGTTATATTACGTAATTGATGCATATGAATGTCCCACGTAGAGGATAGCTCGCCAGGAATGTTGTCAAATATTACCGCCGAGATGTCAGGTTGGATTACGTTAGGTTATATTACGTTATTGATGTACATAAAGGTCCCACGGAGACGTAGAGTCCAGCTCGCCAGGAATGTCGTCAAATATTACCGCCGAGATGTCAGGTTGGGTTAGGTTAGGTTATATTACGTAATTGAAGTCTATAAAGGTCCCACGGAGACGTAGAGTCCAACTCGCCAGGAATGTCGTCAAATATTACCGCCGAGATGTCAGGTTGTGTTAGGTTAGGTTATATTACGTTATTGATGCATATGCATGTCCCACGTAGAGGATAGATCACCAGGAATGTTGTCAAATGTTACCGCCGAGATGTTAGGTTGGGTTAGGTTAGGTTATGTTACGTTATTGATGTATATAAAGGTCCCACATAGACGTAGAGGACAACTCGCCGGGAATGTTGTCAAATTTTACCGCCGAGATGTCAGGTTGTCTTAGATTAGGTTATATTACGTTATTGATGCATATGAATGTCCCACGTAGAGGATAGCTCGCCAGGAATGTCTTCAAATATTACCGCCGAGATGTCAGGTTGGATTACGTTAGGTTATATTACGTTAGTGATGTATACGAAGGACCCACGCAGACGTCGGGGCCAACTCGCCAGGAATGTCGTCAAATATTACCGCCGAGATGTCAGGTTGGGTTAGGTTAGGTTATATTACGTAATTGAAGTACATAAAGGTCCCACGGAGACGTAGAGTCCAACTCGCCAGGAATGTCGTCAAATATTACCGCCGAGATGTCAGGTGGGTCAGGTTAGATTATAATACGTTATTGATGCATATGAATGTCCCACGTAGAGGATAACTCGCCAGGCAAGTTGTCAAATATTACCGCCGAGATGTTAGGTTGGGTTAGGTTAGATTATATTACGTTAATGATGTATATGAAGGACCCACGCAGACGTCTTGGCCAACTCGCCAGGTATGTTGTCAAATATTACCGCCGACATGTCAGGTTGGGTTAGGTTAAGTTATATTACGTTATTGATGTATATAAAGGTCCCACGGAGACGTAGAGTCCAACTCGCCAGGACTGTCGTCAAATATTACCGCCGAGATGTCAGGTTGGGTTAGGTTAGGTTATATTACGTAATTGAAGTATATAAAGGTCACACGGAGACGTAGAGTCCAACTCACCAGCAATGTCGTCAAATATTACCGCCGAGATGTCAGGTGGGTTAGGTTAGGTTATATTACGTTATTGATGCATATGAATGTCCCACGTAGAGGATAGCTCGCCAGGAATGTTGTCAAATGTTACCGCCGAGATGTTAGGATGGGTTAGGTTAGGTTATATTACGTAATTGATGCATATGAATGTCCCACGTAGAGGATAGCTCGCCAGGAATGTTGTCAAATATTACCGCCGAGATGTCAGGTTGGATTACGTTAGGTTATATTACGTTATTGATGTACATAAAGGTCCCACGGAGACGTAGAGTCCAGCTCGCCAGGAATGTCGTCAAATATTACCGCCGAGATGTCAGGTTGGGTTAGGTTAGGTTATATTACGTAATTGAAGTCTATAAAGGTCCCACGGAGACGTAGAGTCCAACTCGCCAGGAATGTCGTCAAATATTACCGCCGAGATGTCAGGTTGTGTTAGGTTAGGTTATATTACTTCATAGACGTATACAGTGTTCCCACTGAGAAGTAGGGGCCGACAAGCAAGGAATGTTGTTAAACGGTACCCCGAGAGATTAGGTTGGGTTAGGTTAGGTTATATAAGGATTCTGATGTATATAAAGGTCCCACGGAGACGTAGAGTCCAACTCGCCAGGAATGTCGTCAAATATTACCGCCGAGATGTCAGGTTGGGATAGGTTAGGTTATATTACGTAATTGAAGTATATAAAGGTCCCACGGAGACGTAGAGTCCAACTCGCCAGGAATGTCGTCAAATATTACCGCCGAGATGTCAGGTGGGTTAGGTTAGGTTATATTACGGTATTGATGCATATGAATGTCCCACGTAGAGGATAGCTCGCCAGGAATGTTGTCAAATGTTACCGCCGAGATGTTAGGTTGGGTTAGGTTAGGTTATATTACGTAATTGATGCATATGAATGTCCCACGTAGAGGATAGCTCGCCAGGAATGTTGTCAAATATTACCGCCGAGATGTTAGGTTGTGTTAGGTTAGGTTATATTACGTTATTGATGCATATGAATGTCCCACGTAGAGGATAGCTCGCCAGGAATGTTGTCAAATATTACCGCCGAGATGTCAGGTTGGGTTAGGTTAGGTTATATTACGTTATTGATGTATATAAAAGTCCGTCGGAGACGTAGAGTCGAACTCGCAAAGAATGTCTTCAAATATTACCGCCGAAATGTCAGGTTGGGTTAGGTTAGGTTATATTACGTAATTGAAGTATATAAAGGTCCCACGGAGACGTAGAGGCCAACTCGCAAGGAATGTTGTCAAATATTACCGCCGAGATGTCAGGTGGGTTAGGTTAGGTTATATTACGTTATTGATGCATATGAATGTCCCCCGTAGAGGATAGCTCGCCAGGAATGTTGCCAAATGTTACCGCCGAGATATTAGGTTGGGTTAGGTTAGGTTATATTACGTAATTGATGCATATGAATGTCCCACGTAGAGGACAGCTCGCCAGGAATGTTGTCAAATATTACCGCCGAGATGTCAGGTTGTGTTAGGTTAGGTTATATTACTTCATTGACGTATACAGTGTTCCCACGGAGAAGTAGGGGCCGACCAGCAAGGAATGTTGTTAAACGGTACCCCGAGAGATTAGGTTGGGTTAGGTTAGGTTATATTGGGATTCTGATGTATATAAAGGTCCCACGGACACGTAGATGCCAACTCGCAAGGAATGTTGTCAAATATTACCGCCGAGATGTCAGATTAGATTACGTTAGGTTATATTACGTTATTCATGTATATAAAGGTCCCACGGAGACGTAGAGTCCAACTCGCCAGGAATGTCGTCAAATATTACCGTCGAGATGTCAGGTGGGTTAGGTTAGGTTATATTACGTAATTGAAGTGTATAAAGGTCCCACGGAGACGTAGAGTCCAACTCGCCAGGAATGTCGTCAAATATTACCGCCGAGATGTCAGGTGGGTTAGGTTAGGTTATATTACGTTATTGATGCATATGAATGTCCCACGTAGAGGATAGATCGCCAGGAATGTTGTCAAATATTACCGCCGAGATGTCAGGTTGTGTTAGGTTAGGTTATATTACGTAATTGAAGTATATAAAGGTCCCACGGAGACGTAGAGTCCAACTCGCCAGGAATGTCGTCAAATATTACCGCCGAGATGTCAGGTGGGTTAGGTTAGGTTATATTACGTAATTGAAGTGTATAAAGGTCCCACGGAGACGTAGAGTCCAACTCGCCAGGAATGTCTTCAAATATTACCGCCGAGATGTCAGGTTGGATTACGTTAGGTTATATTACGTTAGTGATGTATACGAAGGACCCACGCAGACGTCGGGGCCAACTCGCCAGGAATGTCGTCAAATATTACCGCCGAGATGTCAGGTTGGGTTAGGTTAGGTTATATTACGTAATTGAAGTATATAAAGGTCCCACGGAAACGTATAGTCCATCTCGCCAGGAATGTCGTCAAATATTACCGCCGAGATGTCAGGTTGTGTTAGGTTAGGTTATATTACGTTATTGATGCATATGCATGTCCCACGTAGAGGATAGATCACCAGGAATGTTGTCAAATGTTACCGACGAGATGTTAGGTTGGGTTAGGTTAGGTTATGTTACGTTATTGATGTATATAAAGGTCCCACATAGACGTAGAGGACAACTCGCCGGGAATGTTGTCAAATTTTACCGCCGAGATGTCAGGTTGTCTTAGATTAGGTTATATTACGTTATTGATGCATATGAATGTCCCACGTAGAGGATAGCTCGCCAGGAATGTCTTCAAATATTACCGCCGAGATGTCAGGTTGGATTACGTTAGGTTATATTACGTTAGTGATGTATACGAA
Organism: Xylocopa violacea; assembly: GCA_963969225.1. Lineage (NCBI taxonomy): Eukaryota > Metazoa > Arthropoda > Insecta > Hymenoptera > Apidae > Xylocopa > Xylocopa violacea. Next base: position 2,023,596 of record CAXAJV010001011.1, on the reverse strand, counting down.
GGACCCACGCAGACGTCGGGGCCAACTCGCCAGGAATGTCGTCAAATATTACCGCCGAGATGTCAGGTTGGGTTAGGTTAGGTTATATTACGTTATTGATGCATATGAATGTCCCACGTAGAGGATAGCTCGCCAGGAATGTTGTCAAATGTTACCGCCGATATGTTAGGTTGGGTTAGGTTAGGTTATATTACGTAATTGATGCATATGAATGTCCCACGTAGAGGATAGCTCGCCAGGAATGTTGTCAAATATTACCGCCGAGATGTCAGGTTGGATTACGTTAGGTTATATTACGTTATTGATGTACATAAAGGTCCCACGGAGACGTAGAGTCCAGCTCGCCAGGAATGTCGTCAAATATTACCGCCGAGATGTCAGGTTGGGTTAGGTTAGGTTATATTACGTAAATGAAGTCTATAAAGGTCCCACGGAGACGTAGAGTCCAACTCGCCAGTAATGTCGTCAAATATTACCGCCGAGATGTCAGGTGGGTTAGGTTAGGTTATATTACGTTATTGATGCATATGAATGTCCCACGTAGAGGATAGCTCGCCAGGAATGTTGTCAAATGTTACCGCCGAGATGTTAGGTTGGGTTAGGTTAGGTTATATTACGTTATTGATGCATATGAATATCCCACGTATAGGATAGCTCGCCAGGAATGTCGTCAAATATTACCGCCGAGAAGTCAGGTTGGGATAGCTTAGGTTATATTACGTTATTGATGTATATAAAGGTCCGTCGGAGACGTAGAGTCGAACTCGCAAAGAATGTCTTCAAATATTACCGCCGAAATGTCAGGTTGGGTTAGGTTAGGTTATATTACGTTATTGATGCATATGAATGTCCCACGTAGAGGATAGCTCGCAAGGAATGTTGTGAAATATTACCGCCGAGATGTCAGGTTGGATTACGTTAGGTTATATTACGTTATTGATGTATATAAAGGTCCCACGGAGACGTAGAGTCCACCTCGCCAGGAATATCGTCAAATATTACCGCCGAGTTGTCAGGTTGGGTTAGGTTAGGTTATATTACGTTATTGATGCATATGAATGTCCCACGTAGAGGATAGCTCGCCAGGAATGTTGTCAAATATTAACGCCGAAATGTCAGGTTGGGTTAGGTTAGGTTATATTACGTTATTGATGCATATGAATGTCCCACGTAGAGGATAGCTCGCAAGGAATGTTGTGAAATATTACCGGCGAGATGTCAGGTTGGATTACGTTAGGTTATATTACGTTATTGATGTATATAAAGGTCCCACGGAGACGTAGAGTCCAGCTCGCCAGGAATGTCGTCAAATATTACCGCCGAGTTGTCGGGTTGGGTTAGGTTAGGTTATATTACGTTATTGATGCATATGAATGTCCCACGTAGAGGATAGCTCGCCAGGAATGTTGTCAAATATTACCGCCGAGATGTCAGGTTGGGTTAGGTTAGGTTATATTACGTAAATGAAGTCTATAAAGGTCCCACGGAGACGTAGAGTCCAACTCGCCAGGAATGTCGTCAAATATTACCGCCGAGATGTCAGGTGGTTTAGGTTAGGTTATATTACGTTATTGATGCATATGAAGGTCCCACGTAGAGGATAGCTCGCCAGGAATGTTGTCAAATGTTACCGCCGAGATGTTAGGTTGGGTTAGGTTAGGTTATATTACGTTAGTGATGTATACGAAGGACCCACGCAGACGTCGGGGCCAACTCGCCAGGAATGTTGTCAAATATTACCGCCGAGATGTCAGGTTGTGTTAGGTTAGGTTATATTACTTCATAGACGTATACAGTGTTCCCACTGAGAAGTAGGGGCCGACAAGCAAGGAATGTTGTTAAACGGTACCCCGAGAGATTAGGTTGGGTTAGGTTAGGTTATATTAGGATTCTGATGTATATAAAGGTCCCACGGAGACGTAGAGTCCAACTCGCCAGGAATGTCGTCAAATATTACCGCCGAGATGTCAGGTTGGGATAGGTTAGGTTATATTACGTAGTTGAAGTATATAAAGGTCCCACGGAGACGTAGAGTCCAACTCGCCAGGAATGTCGTCAAATATTACCGCCGAGATGTCAGGTGGGTTAGGTTAGGTTATATTACGGTATTGATGCATATGAATGTCCCACGTAGAGGATAGCTCGCCAGGAATGTTGTCAAATGTTACCGCCGAGATGTTAGGTTGGGTTAGGTTAGGTTATATTACGTAATTGATGCATATGAATGTCCCACGTAGAGGATAGCTCGCCAGGAATGTTGTCAAATATTACCGCCGAGATGTTAGGTTGGGTTAGGTTAGGTTATATTACGTTATTGATGTATATAAAGGTCCCACGGAGACGTAGAGTCCAACTCACGAGGAATGTCGTCAAATATTACCGCCGAGATGTCAGGTTGGGTTAGGTTAGGTTATATTACGTAATTGAAGTATATAAAGGTCCCACGGAGACGTAGAGTCCAACTCGCCAGGAATGTCGTCAAATATTACCGCCGAAATGTCAGGTGGGTTAGGTTAGGTTATATTACGTTATTGATGCATATGAATGTCCCACGTAGAGGATAGATCGCCAGGAATGTTGTCAAATATTACCGCCGAGATGTCAGGTTGTGTTAGGTTAGGTTATATTACGTAATTGAAGTATATAAAGGTCCCACGGAGACGTAGAGTCCAACTCGCCAGGAATGTCGTCAAATATTACCGCCGAGATGTCAGGTGGGTTAGGTTAGGTTATATTACGTTATTGATGCATATGAATGTCCCACGTAGAGGATAGCTCGCCAGGAATGTTGTCAAATGTTACCGCCGAGATGTTAGGTTGGGTTAGGTTAGGTTACATTACGTTAATGATGTATACGAAGGACCTACGCAGATGTCGGGGCCAACTCGCCAGGAATGTTGTCAAATATTACCGCCGAGGTGTCAGGTTGGGTAAGGTTAGGTTATATTACGTTATTGATGCATATGAATGTCCCACGTAGAGGATAGCTCGCCAGGAATGTCTTCAAATATTACCGCCGAGATGTCAGGTTGGATTACGTTAGGTTATATTACGTTAGTGATGTATACGAAGGACCCACGCAGACGTCGGGGCCAACTCGCCAGGAATGTCGTCAAATATTACCGCCGAGATGTCAGGTTGGGTTAGGTTAGGTTACATTACGTAATTGAAGTATATAAAGGTCCCACGGAAACGTATAGTCCATCTCGCCAGGAATGTCGTCAAATATTACCGCCGAGATGTCAGGTTGGATTACGTTAGGTTATATTACGTTAGTGATGTATACGAAGGACCCACGCAGACGTCGGGGCCAACTCGCCAGGAATGTCGTCAAATATTACCGCCGAGATGTCAGGTTGGGTTAGGTTAGGTTACATTACGTAATTGAAGTATATAAAGGTCCCACGGAAACGTATAGTCCATCTCGCCAGGAATGTCGTCAAATATTACCGCCGAGATGTCAGGTTGTGTTAGGTTAGGTTATATTACGTTATTGATGCATATGCATGTCCCACGTAGAGGATAGATCACCAGGAATGTTGTCAAATGTTACCGCCGAGATGTTAGGTTGGGTTAGGTTAGGTTATGTTACGTTATTGATGTATATAAAGGTCCCACATAGACGTAGAGGACAACTCGCCGGGAATGTTGTCAAATTTTACCGCCGAGATGTCAGGTTGTCTTAGATTAGGTTATATTACGTTATTGATGCATATGAATGTCCCACGTAGAGGATAGCTCGCCAGGAATGTCTTCAAATATTACCGCCGAGATGTCAGGTTGGATTACGTTAGGTTATATTACGTTAGTGATGTATACGAAGGACCCACGCAGACGTCGGGGCCAACTCGCCAGGAATGTCGTCAAATATTACCGCCGAGATGTCAGGTTGGGTTAGGTTAGGTTATATTACGTAATTGAAGTACATAAAGGTCCCACGGAGACGTAGAGTCCAACTCGCCAGGAATGTCGTCAAATATTACCGCCGAGATGTCAGGTGGGTCAGGTTAGATTATAATACGTTATTGATGCATATGAATGTCCCACGTAGAGGATAACTCGCCAGGCAAGTTGTCAAATATTACCGCCGAGATGTTAGGTTGGGTTAGGTTAGATTATATTACGTTAATGATGTATATGAAGGACCCACGCAGACGTCTTGGCCAACTCGCCAGGTATGTTGTCAAATATTACCGCCGACATGTCAGGTTGGGTTAGGTTAAGTTATATTACGTTATTGATGTATATAAAGGTCCCACGGAGACGTAGAGTCCAACTCGCCAGGACTGTCGTCAAATATTACCGCCGAGATGTCAGGTTGGGTTAGGTTAGGTTATATTACGTAATTGAAGTATATAAAGGTCACACGGAGACGTAGAGTCCAACTCACCAGCAATGTCGTCAAATATTACCGCCGAGATGTCAGGTGGGTTAGGTTAGGTTATATTACGTTATTGATGCATATGAATGTCCCACGTAGAGGATAGCTCGCCAGGAATGTTGTCAAATGTTACCGCCGAGATGTTAGGATGGGTTAGGTTAGGTTATATTACGTAATTGATGCATATGAATGTCCCACGTAGAGGATAGCTCGCCAGGAATGTTGTCAAATATTACCGCCGAGATGTCAGGTTGGATTACGTTAGGTTATATTACGTTATTGATGTACATAAAGGTCCCACGGAGACGTAGAGTCCAGCTCGCCAGGAATGTCGTCAAATATTACCGCCGAGATGTCAGGTTGGGTTAGGTTAGGTTATATTACGTAATTGAAGTCTATAAAGGTCCCACGGAGACGTAGAGTCCAACTCGCCAGGAATGTCGTCAAATATTACCGCCGAGATGTCAGGTTGTGTTAGGTTAGGTTATATTACTTCATAGACGTATACAGTGTTCCCACTGAGAAGTAGGGGCCGACAAGCAAGGAATGTTGTTAAACGGTACCCCGAGAGATTAGGTTGGGTTAGGTTAGGTTATATTAGGATTCTGATGTATATAAAGGTCCCACGGAGACGTAGAGTCCAACTCGCCAGGAATGTCGTCAAATATTACCGCCGAGATGTCAGGTTGGGATAGGTTAGGTTATATTACGTAATTGAAGTATATAAAGGTCCCACGGAGACGTAGAGTCCAACTCGCCAGGAATGTCGTCAAATATTACCGCCGAGATGTCAGGTGGGTTAGGTTAGGTTATATTACGGTATTGTTGCATATGAATGTCCCACGTAGAGGATAGCTCGCCAGGAATGTTGTCAAATGTTACCGCCGAGATGTTAGGTTGGGTTAGGTTAGGTTATATTACGTAATTGATGCATATGAATGTCCCACGTAGAGGATAGCTCGCCAGGAATGTTGTCAAATATTACCGCCGAGATGTTAGGTTGTGTTAGGTTAGGTTATATTACGTTATTGATGCATATGAATGTCCCACGTAGAGGATAGCTCGCCAGGAATGTTGTCAAATATTACCGCCGAGATGTCAGGTTGGGTTAGGTTAGGTTATATTACGTTATTGATGTATATAAAAGTCCGTCGGAGACGTAGAGTCGAACTCGCAAAGAATGTCTTCAAATATTACCGCCGAAATGTCAGGTTGGGTTAGGTTAGGTTATATTACGTAATTGAAGTATATAAAGGTCCCACGGAGACGTAGAGGCCAACTCGCAAGGAATGTTGTCAAATATTACCGCCGAGATGTCAGGTGGGTTAGGTTAGGTTATATTACGTTATTGATGCATATGAATGTCCCCCGTAGAGGATAGCTCGCCAGGAATGTTGCCAAATGTTACCGCCGAGATATTAGGTTGGGTTAGGTTAGGTTATATTACGTAATTGATGCATATGAATGTCCCACGTAGAGGACAGCTCGCCAGGAATGTTGTCAAATATTACCGCCGAGATGTCAGGTTGTGTTAGGTTAGGTTATATTACTTCATTGACGTATACAGTGTTCCCACGGAGAAGTAGGGGCCGACCAGCAAGGAATGTTGTTAAACGGTACCCCGAGAGATTAGGTTGGGTTAGGTTAGGTTATATTGGGATTCTGATGTATATAAAGGTCCCACGGACACGTAGATGCCAACTCGCAAGGAATGTTGTCAAATATTACCGCCGAGATGTCAGATTAGATTACGTTAGGTTATATTACGTTATTGATGTATATAAAGGTCCCACGGAGACGTAGAGTCCAACTCGCCAGGAATGTCGTCAAATATTACCGTCGAGATGTCAGGTGGGTTAGGTTAGGTTATATTACGTAATTGAAGTGTATAAAGGTCCCACGGAGACGTAGAGTCCAACTCGCCAGGAATGTCGTCAAATATTACCGCCGAGATGTCAGGTGGGTTAGGTTAGGTTATATTACGTTATTGATGCATATGAATGTCCCACGTAGAGGATAGATCGCCAGGAATGTTGTCAAATATTACCGCCGAGATGTCAGGTTGTGTTAGGTTAGGTTATATTACGTAATTGAAGTATATAAAGGTCCCACGGAGACGTAGAGTCCAACTCGCCAGGAATGTCGTCAAATATTACCGCCGAGATGTCAGGTGGGTTAGGTTAGGTTATATTACGTAATTGAAGTGTATAAAGGTCCCACGGAGACGTAGAGTCCAACTCGCCAGGAATGTCTTCAAATATTACCGCCGAGATGTCAGGTTGGATTACGTTAGGTTATATTACGTTAGTGATGTATACGAAGGACCCACGCAGACGTCGGGGCCAACTCGCCAGGAATGTCGTCAAATATTACCGCCGAGATGTCAGGTTGGGTTAGGTTAGGTTATATTACGTAATTGAAGTATATAAAGGTCCCACGGAAACGTATAGTCCATCTCGCCAGGAATGTCGTCAAATATTACCGCCGAGATGTCAGGTTGTGTTAGGTTAGGTTATATTACGTTATTGATGCATATGCATGTCCCACGTAGAGGATAGATCACCAGGAATGTTGTCAAATGTTACCGACGAGATGTTAGGTTGGGTTAGGTTAGGTTATGTTACGTTATTGATGTATATAAAGGTCCCACATAGACGTAGAGGACAACTCGCCGGGAATGTTGTCAAATTTTACCGCCGAGATGTCAGGTTGTCTTAGATTAGGTTATATTACGTTATTGATGCATATGAATGTCCCACGTAGAGGATAGCTCGCCAGGAATGTCTTCAAATATTACCGCCGAGATGTCAGGTTGGATTACGTTAGGTTATATTACGTTAGTGATGTATACGAAGGACCCACGCAGACGTCGGGGCCAACTCGCCAGGAATGTCGTCAAATATTACCGCCGAGATGTCAGGTTGGGTTGGGTTAGGTTATATTACGTAATTGAAGTACATAAAGGTCCCACGGAGACGTAGAGTCCAACTCGCCAGGAATGTCGTCAAATATTACCGCAGAGATGTCAGGTGGGTCAGGTTAGATTATAATACGTTATTGACGCATATGAATGTCCCACGTAGAGGATAACTCGCCAGGCAAGTTGTCAAATATTACCGCCGAGATGTCAGGTTGGGTTAGGTTAGGTTATGTTACGTTATTGATGTATATAAAGGTCCCACATAGACGTAGAGGACAACTCGCCGGGAATGTTGTCAAATTTTACCGCCGAGATGTCAGGTTGTCTTAGATTAGGTTATATTACGTTATTGATGCATATGAATGTCCCACGTAGAGGATAGCTCGCCAGGAATGTCTTCAAATATTACCGCCGAGATGTCAGGTTGGATTACGTTAGGTTATATTACGTTAGTGATGTATACGAAGGACCCACGCAGACGTCGGGGCCAACTCGCCAGGAATGTCGTCAAATATTACCGCCGAGATGTCAGGTTGGGTTGGGTTAGGTTATATTACGTAATTGAAGTACATAAAGGTCCCACGGAGACGTAGAGTCCAACTCGCCAGGAATGTCGTCAAATATTACCGCCGAGATGTCAGGTGGGTCAGGTTAGATTATAATACGTTATTGACGCATATGAATGTCCCACGTAGAGGATAACTCGCCAGGCAAGTTGTCAAATATTACCGCCGAGATGTCAGGTTGGGTTAGGTTAGGTTATATTACGTTATTGATGCATATGAATGTCCCACGTAGAGGATAGCTCGCCAGGAATGTTGTCAAATGTTACCGCCGAGATGTTAGGTTGGGTTAGGTTAGGTTATATTACGTAATTGATGCATATGAATGTCCCACGTAGAGGATAGCTCGCCAGGAATTTTGTCAAATATTACCGCCGAGATGTCAGGTTGGATTACGTTAGGTTATATTACGTTATTGATGTACATAAAGGTCCCACGGAGACGTAGAGTCCAGCTCGCCAGGAATGTCGTCAAATATTACCGCCGAGATGTCAGGTTGGGTTAGGTTAGGTTATATTACGTAAATGAAGTCTATAAAGGTCCCACGGAGACGTAGAGTCCAACTCGCCAGGAATGTCGTCAAATATTACCGCCGAGATGTCAGGTGGTTTAGGTTAGGTTATATTACGTTATTGATGCATATGAAGGTCCCACGTAGAGGATAGCTCGCCAGGAATGTTGTCAAATGTTACCGCCGAGATGTTAGGTTGGGTTAGGTTAGGTTATATTACGTTAGTGATGTATACGAAGGACCCACGCAGACGTCGGGGCCAACTCGCCAGGAATGTTGTCAAATATTACCGCCGAGATGTCAGGTTGTGTTAGGTTAGGTTATATTACTTCATAGACGTATACAGTGTTCCCACTGAGAAGTAGGGGCCGACAAGCAAGGAATGTTGTTAAACGGTACCCCGAGAGATTAGGTTGGGTTAGGTTAGGTTATATTAGGATTCTGATGTATATAAAGGTCCCACGGAGACGTAGAGTCCAACTCGCCAGGAATGTCGTCAAATATTACCGCCGAGATGTCAGGTTGGGATAGGTTAGGTTATATTACGTAGTTGAAGTATATAAAGGTCCCACGGAGACGTAGAGTCCAACTCGCCAGGAATGTCGTCAAATATTACCGCCGAGATGTCAGGTGGGTTAGGTTAGGTTATATTACGGTATTGATGCATATGAATGTCCCACGTAGAGGATAGCTCGCCAGGAATGTTGTCAAATGTTACCGCCGAGATGTTAGGTTGGGTTAGGTTAGGTTATATTACGTAATTGATGCATATGAATGTCCCACGTAGAGGATAGCTCGCCAGGAATGTTGTCAAATATTACCGCCGAGATGTTAGGTTGGGTTAGGTTAGGTTATATTACGTTATTGATGTATATAAAGGTCCCACGGAGACGTAGAGTCCAACTCACGAGGAATGTCGTCAAATATTACCGCCGAGATGTCAGGTTGGGTTAGGTTAGGTTATATTACGTAATTGAAGTATATAAAGGTCCCACGGAGACGTAGAGTCCAACTCGCCAGGAATGTCGTCAAATATTACCGCCGAAATGTCAGGTGGGTTAGGTTAGGTTATATTACGTTATTGATGCATATGAATGTCCCACGTAGAGGATAGATCGCCAGGAATGTTGTCAAATATTACCGCCGAGATGTCAGGTTGTGTTAGGTTAGGTTATATTACGTAATTGAAGTATATAAAGGTCCCACGGAGACGTAGAGTCCAACTCGCCAGGAATGTCGTCAAATATTACCGCCGAGATGTCAGGTGGGTTAGGTTAGGTTATATTACGTTATTGATGCATATGAATGTCCCACGTAGAGGATAGCTCGCCAGGAATGTTGTCAAATGTTACCGCCGAGATGTTAGGTTGGGTTAGGTTAGGTTACATTACGTTAATGATGTATACGAAGGACCTACGCAGATGTCGGGGCCAACTCGCCAGGAATGTTGTCAAATATTACCGCCGAGGTGTCAGGTTGGGTAAGGTTAGGTTATATTACGTTATTGATGCATATGAATGTCCCACGTAGAGGATAGCTCGCCAGGAATGTCTTCAAATATTACCGCCGAGATGTCAGGTTGGATTACGTTAGGTTATATTACGTTAGTGATGTATACGAAGGACCCACGCAGACGTCGGGGCCAACTCGCCAGGAATGTCGTCAAATATTACCGCCGAGATGTCAGGTTGGGTTAGGTTAGGTTACATTACGTAATTGAAGTATATAAAGGTCCCACGGAAACGTATAGTCCATCTCGCCAGGAATGTCGTCAAATATTACCGCCGAGATGTCAGGTTGTGTTAGGTTAGGTTATATTACGTTATTGATGCATATGCATGTCCCACGTAGAGGATAGATCACCAGGAATGTTGTCAAATGTTACCGCCGAGATGTTAGGTTGGGTTAGGTTAGGTTATGTTACGTTATTGATGTATATAAAGGTCCCACATAGACGTAGAGGACAACTCGCCGGGAATGTTGTCAAATTTTACCGCCGAGATGTCAGGTTGTCTTAGATTAGGTTATATTACGTTATTGATGCATATGAATGTCCCACGTAGAGGATAGCTCGCCAGGAATGTCTTCAAATATTACCGCCGAGATGTCAGGTTGGATTACGTTAGGTTATATTACGTTAGTGATGTATACGAAGGACCCACGCAGACGTCGGGGCCAACTCGCCAGGAATGTCGTCAAATATTACCGCCGAGATGTCAGGTTGGGTTAGGTTAGGTTATATTACGTAATTGAAGTACATAAAGGTCCCACGGAGACGTAGAGTCCAACTCGCCAGGAATGTCGTCAAATATTACCGCCGAGATGTCAGGTGGGTCAGGTTAGATTATAATACGTTATTGATGCATATGAATGTCCCACGTAGAGGATAACTCGCCAGGCAAGTTGTCAAATATTACCGCCGAGATGTTAGGTTGGGTTAGGTTAGATTATATTACGTTAATGATGTATATGAAGGACCCACGCAGACGTCTTGGCCAACTCGCCAGGTATGTTGTCAAATATTACCGCCGACATGTCAGGTTGGGTTAGGTTAAGTTATATTACGTTATTGATGTATATAAAGGTCCCACGGAGACGTAGAGTCCAACTCGCCAGGACTGTCGTCAAATATTACCGCCGAGATGTCAGGTTGGGTTAGGTTAGGTTATATTACGTAATTGAAGTATATAAAGGTCACACGGAGACGTAGAGTCCAACTCACCAGCAATGTCGTCAAATATTACCGCCGAGATGTCAGGTGGGTTAGGTTAGGTTATATTACGTTATTGATGCATATGAATGTCCCACGTAGAGGATAGCTCGCCAGGAATGTTGTCAAATGTTACCGCCGAGATGTTAGGATGGGTTAGGTTAGGTTATATTACGTAATTGATGCATATGAATGTCCCACGTAGAGGATAGCTCGCCAGGAATGTTGTCAAATATTACCGCCGAGATGTCAGGTTGGATTACGTTAGGTTATATTACGTTATTGATGTACATAAAGGTCCCACGGAGACGTAGAGTCCAGCTCGCCAGGAATGTCGTCAAATATTACCGCCGAGATGTCAGGTTGGGTTAGGTTAGGTTATATTACGTAATTGAAGTCTATAAAGGTCCCACGGAGACGTAGAGTCCAACTCGCCAGGAATGTCGTCAAATATTACCGCCGAGATGTCAGGTTGTGTTAGGTTAGGTTATATTACTTCATAGACGTATACAGTGTTCCCACTGAGAAGTAGGGGCCGACAAGCAAGGAATGTTGTTAAACGGTACCCCGAGAGATTAGGTTGGGTTAGCTTAGGTTATATTAGGATTCTGATGTATATAAAGGTCCCACGGAGACGTAGAGTCCAACTCGCCAGGAATGTCGTCAAATATTACCGCCGAGATGTCAGGTTGGGATAGGTTAGGTTATATTACGTAATTGAAGTATATAAAGGTCCCACGGAGACGTAGAGTCCAACTCGCCAGGAATGTCGTCAAATATTACCGCCGAGATGTCAGGTGGGTTAGGTTAGGTTATATTACGGTATTGTTGCATATGAATGTCCCACGTAGAGGATAGCTCGCCAGGAATGTTGTCAAATGTTACCGCCGAGATGTTAGGTTGGGTTAGGTTAGGTTATATTACGTAATTGATGCATATGAATGTCCCACGTAGAGGATAGCTCGCCAGGAATGTTGTCAAATATTACCGCCGAGATGTTAGGTTGTGTTAGGTTAGGTTATATTACGTTATTGATGCATATGAATGTCCCACGTAGAGGATAGCTCGCCAGGAATGTTGTCAAATATTACCGCCGAGATGTCAGGTTGGGTTAGGTTAGGTTATATTACGTTATTGATGTATATAAAAGTCCGTCGGAGACGTAGAGTCGAACTCGCAAAGAATGTCTTCAAATATTACCGCCGAAATGTCAGGTTGGGTTAGGTTAGGTTATATTACGTAATTGAAGTATATAAAGGTCCCACGGAGACGTAGAGGCCAACTCGCAAGGAATGTTGTCAAATATTACCGCCGAGATGTCAGGTGGGTTAGGTTAGGTTATATTACGTTATTGATGCATATGAATGTCCCCCGTAGAGGATAGCTCGCCAGGAATGTTGCCAAATGTTACCGCCGAGATATTAGGTTGGGTTAGGTTAGGTTATATTACGTAATTGATGCATATGAATGTCCCACGTAGAGGACAGCTCGCCAGGAATGTTGTCAAATATTACCGCCGAGATGTCAGGTTGTGTTAGGTTAGGTTATATTACTTCATTGACGTATACAGTGTTCCCACGGAGAAGTAGGGGCCGACCAGCAAGGAATGTTGTTAAACGGTACCCCGAGAGATTAGGTTGGGTTAGGTTAGGTTATATTGGGATTCTGATGTATATAAAGGTCCCACGGACACGTAGATGCCAACTCGCAAGGAATGTTGTCAAATATTACCGCCGAGATGTCAGATTAGATTACGTTAGGTTATATTACGTTATTCATGTATATAAAGGTCCCACGGAGACGTAGAGTCCAACTCGCCAGGAATGTCGTCAAATATTACCGTCGAGATGTCAGGTGGGTTAGGTTAGGTTATATTACGTAATTGAAGTGTATAAAGGTCCCACGGAGACGTAGAGTCCAACTCGCCAGGAATGTCGTCAAATATTACCGCCGAGATGTCAGGTGGGTTAGGTTAGGTTATATTACGTTATTGATGCATATGAATGTCCCACGTAGAGGATAGATCGCCAGGAATGTTGTCAAATATTACCGCCGAGATGTCAGGTTGTGTTAGGTTAGGTTATATTACGTAATTGAAGTATATAAAGGTCCCACGGAGACGTAGAGTCCAACTCGCCAGGAATGTCGTCAAATATTACCGCCGAGATGTCAGGTGGGTTAGGTTAGGTTATATTACGTAATTGAAGTGTATAAAGGTCCCACGGAGACGTAGAGTCCAACTCGCCAGGAATGTCTTCAAATATTACCGCCGAGATGTCAGGTTGGATTACGTTAGGTTATATTACGTTAGTGATGTATACGAAGGACCCACGCAGACGTCGGGGCCAACTCGCCAGGAATGTCGTCAAATATTACCGCCGAGATGTCAGGTTGGGTTAGGTTAGGTTATATTACGTAATTGAAGTATATAAAGGTCCCACGGAAACGTATAGTCCATCTCGCCAGGAATGTCGTCAAATATTACCGCCGAGATGTCAGGTTGTGTTAGGTTAGGTTATATTACGTTATTGATGCATATGCATGTCCCACGTAGAGGATAGATCACCAGGAATGTTGTCAAATGTTACCGACGAGATGTTAGGTTGGGTTAGGTTAGGTTATGTTACGTTATTGATGTATATAAAGGTCCCACATAGACGTAGAGGACAACTCGCCGGGAATGTTGTCAAATTTTACCGCCGAGATGTCAGGTTGTCTTAGATTAGGTTATATTACGTTATTGATGCATATGAATGTCCCACGTAGAGGATAGCTCGCCAGGAATGTCTTCAAATATTACCGCCGAGATGTCAGGTTGGATTACGTTAGGTTATATTACGTTAGTGATGTATACGAAGGACCCACGCAGACGTCGGGGCCAACTCGCCAGGAATGTCGTCAAATATTACCGCCGAGATGTCAGGTTGGGTTGGGTTAGGTTATATTACGTAATTGAAGTACATAAAGGTCCCACGGAGACGTAGAGTCCAACTCGCCAGGAATGTCGTCAAATATTACCGCAGAGATGTCAGGTGGGTCAGGTTAGATTATAATACGTTATTGACGCATATGAATGTCCCACGTAGAGGATAACTCGCCAGGCAAGTTGTCAAATATTACCGCCGAGATGTCAGGTTGGGTTAGGTTAGGTTATGTTACGTTATTGATGTATATAAAGGTCCCACATAGACGTAGAGGACAACTCGCCGGGAATGTTGTCAAATTTTACCGCCGAGATGTCAGGTTGTCTTAGATTAGGTTATATTACGTTATTGATGCATATGAATGTCCCACGTAGAGGATAGCTCGCCAGGAATGTCTTCAAATATTACCGCCGAGATGTCAGGTTGGATTACGTTAGGTTATATTACGTTAGTGATGTATACGAAGGACCCACGCAGACGTCGGGGCCAACTCGCCAGGAATGTCGTCAAATATTACCGCCGAGATGTCAGGTTGGGTTGGGTTAGGTTATATTACGTAATTGAAGTACATAAAGGTCCCACGGAGACGTAGAGTCCAACTCGCCAGGAATGTCGTCAAATATTACCGCCGAGATGTCAGGTGGGTCAGGTTAGATTATAATACGTTATTGACGCATATGAATGTCCCACGTAGAGGATAACTCGCCAGGCAAGTTGTCAAATATTACCGCCGAGATGTCAGGTTGGGTTAGGTTAGGTTATATTACGTTATTGATGCATATGAATGTCCCACGTAGAGGATAGCTCGCCAGGAATGTTGTCAAATGTTACCGCCGAGATGTTAGGTTGGGTTAGGTTAGGTTATATTACGTAATTGATGCATATGAATGTCCCACGTAGAGGATAGCTCGCCAGGAATTTTGTCAAATATTACCGCCGAGATGTCAGGTTGGATTACGTTAGGTTATATTACGTTATTGATGTACATAAAGGTCCCACGGAGACGTAGAGTCCAGCTCGCCAGGAATGTCGTCAAATATTACCGCCGAGATGTCAGGTTGGGTTAGGTTAGGTTATATTACGTAAATGAAGTCTATAAAGGTCCCACGGAGACGTAGAGTCCAACTCGCCAGGAATGTCGTCAAATATTACCGCCGAGATGTCAGGTGGTTTAGGTTAGGTTATATTACGTTATTGATGCATATGAAGGTCCCACGTAGAGGATAGCTCGCCAGGAATGTTGTCAAATGTTACCGCCGAGATGTTAGGTTGGGTTAGGTTAGGTTATATTACGTTAGTGATGTATACGAAGGACCCACGCAGACGTCGGGGCCAACTCGCCAGGAATGTTGTCAAATATTACCGCCGAGATGTCAGGTTGTGTTAGGTTAGGTTATATTACTTCATAGACGTATACAGTGTTCCCACTGAGAAGTAGGGGCCGACAAGCAAGGAATGTTGTTAAACGGTACCCCGAGAGATTAGGTTGGGTTAGGTTAGGTTATATTAGGATTCTGATGTATATAAAGGTCCCACGGAGACGTAGAGTCCAACTCGCCAGGAATGTCGTCAAATATTACCGCCGAGATGTCAGGTTGGGATAGGTTAGGTTATATTACGTAATTGAAGTATATAAAGGTCCCACGGAGACGTAGAGTCCAACTCGCCAGGAATGTCGTCAAATATTACCGCCGAGATGTCAGGTGGGTTAGGTTAGGTTATATTACGGTATTGATGCATATGAATGTCCCACGTAGAGGATAGCTCGCCAGGAATGTTGTCAAATGTTACCGCCGAGATGTTAGGTTGGGTTAGGTTAGGTTATATTACGTAATTGATGCATATGAATGTCCCACGTAGAGGATAGCTCGCCAGGAATGTTGTCAAATATTACCGCCGAGATGTTAGGTTGGGTTAGGTTAGGTTATATTACGTTATTGATGCATATGAATGTCCCACGTAGAGGATAGCTCGCCAGGAATGTTGTCAAATATTACCGCCGAGATGTCAGGTTGGGTTAGGTTAGGTTATATTACGTTATTGATGCATATGAATGTCCCCCGTAGAGGATAGCTCGCCAGGAATGTTGCCAAATGTTACCGCCGAGATATTAGGTTGGGTTAGGTTAGGTTATATTACGTAATTGATGCATATGAATGTCCCACGTAGAGGATAGCTCGCCAGGAATGTTGTCAAATATTACCGCCGTGATGTTAGGTTGGGTTAGGTTAGGTTATATTACGTTATTGATGCATATGAATGTCCCACGTAGAGGATAGCACGCCAGGAATGTTGTCAAATATTACCGCCGAGATGTCAGGTTGGGTTAGGTTAGGTTATATTACGTTATTGATGTATATAAAGGTCCGTCGGAGACGTAGAGTCGAACTCGCAAAGAATGTCTTCAAATATTACCGCCGAAATGTCAGGTTGGGTTAGGTTAGGTTATATTACGTTATTGATGCATATGAATGTCCCACGTAGAGGATAGCTCGCCAGGAATGTTGTCAAATGTTACCGCCGAGATGTTAGGTTGGGTTAGGTTAGGTTATATTACGTTATTGATGCATATGAATATCCCACGTATAGGATAGCTCGCCAGGAATGTCGTCAAATATTACCGCCGAGAAGTCAGGTTGGGATAGGTTAGGTTATATTACGTAATTGAAGTCTATAAAGGTCCCACGGAGACGTAGAGTCCAACTCGCCAGTAATGTCGTCAAATATTACCGCCGAGATGTCAGGTGGGTTAGGTTAGGTTATATTACGTTATTGATGCATATGAAGGTCCCACGTAGAGGATAGCTCGCCAGGAATGTTGTCAAATATTACCGGCGAGATGTCAGGTTTGATTACGTTTGGTTATATTACGTTATTGATGTATATAAAGGTCCCACGGAGACGTAGAGTCCAGCTCGCCAGGAATGTCGTCAAATATTACCGCCGAGTTGTCAGGTTGGGTTAGGTTAGGTTATATTACGTAAATGAAGTCTATAAAGGTCCCACGGAGACGTAGAGTCCAACTCGCCAGGAATGTCGTCAAATATTACCGCCGAGATGTCAGGTGGGTTAGGTTAGGTTATATTACGTTATTGATGCATATGAATGTCCCACGTAGAGGATAGCTCGCCAGGAATGTTGTCAAATGTTACCGCCGAGATGTTAGGTTGGGTTAGGTTAGGTTATATTACGTTATTGATGCATATGAATATCCCACGTATAGGATAGCTCGCCAGGAATGTCGTCAAATATTACCGCCGAGAAGTCAGGTTGGGATAGTTTAGGTTATATTACGTTATTGATGTATATAAAGGTCCGTCGGAGACGTAGAGTCGAACTCGCAAAGAATGTCTTCAAATATTACCGCCGAAATGTCAGGTTGGGTTAGGTTAGGTTATATTACGTTATTGATGCATATGAATGTCCCACGTAGAGGATAGCTCGCAAGGAATGTTGTGAAATATTACCGCCGAGATGTCAGGTTGGATTACGTTAGGTTATATTACGTTATTGATGTATATAAAGGTCCCACGGAGACGTAGAGTCCATCTCGCCAGGAATATCGTCAAATATTACCGCCGAGTTGTCAGGTTGGGTTAGGTTAGGTTATATTACGTTATTGATGCATATGAATGTCCCACGTAGAGGATAGCTCGCCAGGAATGTTGTCAAATATTACCGCCGAGATGTCAGGTTGGGTTAGGTTAGGTTATATTACGTTATTGATGTATATAAAGGTCTGTCGGAGACGTGGAGTCGAACTCGCCAAGAATGTCTTCAAGTATTACCGCCGAAATGTCAGGTTGTGTTAGGTTAGGTTATATTACGTTACTGATGCATATGAATGTCCCACATAGAGGATAGCTCGCCAGGAATGTCGTCAAATATTACCGCCGAGATGTCAGGTTCGGATAGGTTAGGTTATATTACGTTATTGATGTATATAAAGGTCCGTCGGAGACGTAGAGTCGAACTCGCAAAGAATGTCTTCAAATATTACCGCCGAAATGTCAGGTTGGGTTAGGTTAGGTTATATTACGTTATTGATGCATATGAATGTCCCACGTAGAGGATAGCTCGCAAGGAATGTTGTGAAATATTACCGGCGAGATGTCAGGTTGGATTACGTTAGGTTATATTACGTTATTGATGTATATAAAGGTCCCACGGAGACGTAGAGTCCAGCTCGCCAGGAATGTCGTCAAATATTACCGCCGAGTTGTCGGGTTGGGTTAGGTTAGGTTATATTACGTTATTGATGCATATGAATGTCCCACGTAGAGGATAGCTCGCCAGGAATGTTGTCAAATATTACCGCCGAGATGTCAGGTTGGGTTAGGTTAGGTTATATTACGTTATTGATGTATATAAAGGTCTGTCGGAGACGTGGAGTCGAACTCGCCAAGAATGTCTTCAAGTATTACCGCCGAAATGTCAGGTTGTGTTAGGTTAGGTTATATTACGTTATTGATGCATATGAATGTCCCACGTAGAGGATAGCTCGCCAGGAATGTCGTCAAATATTACCGCCGAGATGCCAGGTTCGGATAGGTTAGGTTATATTACGTTATTGATGTATATAAAGGTCCGTCGGAGACGTAGAGTCGAACTCGCAAAGAATGTCTTCAAATATTACCGCCGAAATGTCAGGTTGGGTTAGGTTAGGTTATATTACGTTATTGATGCATATGAATGTCCCACGTAGAGGATAGCTCGCAACGAATGTTGTGAAATATTACCGCCGAGATGTCAGGTTGGATTACGTTAGGTTATATTACGTTATTGATGTATATAAAGGTCCCACGGAGACGTAGAGTCCAGCTCGCCAGGAATGTCGTCAAATATTACCGCCGAGTTGTCAGGTTGGGTTAGGTTAGGTTATATTACGTAATTGAAGTCTATAAAGGTCCCACGGAGACGTAGAGTCCAACTCGCCAGTAATGTCGTCAAATATTACCGCCGAGATGTCAGGTGGGTTAGGTTAGGCTATATTACGTTATTGATGCATATGAAGGTCCCACGTAGAGGATAGCTCGCCAGGAATGTTGTCAAATATTACCGGCGAGATGTCAGGTTTGATTACGTTAGGTTATATTACGTTATTGATGTATATAAAGGTCCCACGGAGACGTAGAGTCCAGCTCGCCAGGAATGTCGTCAAATATTACCGCCGAGTTGTCAGGTTGGGTTAGGTTAGGTTATATTACGTAAATGAAGTCTATAAAGGTCCCACGGAGACGTAGAGTCCAACTCGCCAGGAATGTCGTCAAATATTACCGCCGAGATGTCAGGTGGTTTAGGTTAGGTTATATTACGTTATTGATGCATATGAAGGTCCCACGTAGAGGATAGCTCGCCAGGAATGTTGTCAAATGTTACCGCCGAGATGTTAGGTTGGGTTAGGTTAGGTTATATTACGTTAGTGATGTATACGAAGGACCCACGCAGACGTCGGGGCCAACTCGCCAGGAATGTTGTCAAATATTACCGCCGAGATGTCAGGTTGTGTTAGGTTAGGTTATATTACTTCATAGACGTATACAGTGTTCCCACTGAGAAGTAGGGGCCGACAAGCAAGGAATGTTGTTAAACGGTACCCCGAGAGATTAGGTTGGGTTAGGTTATGTTATATTAGGATTCTGATGTATATAAAGGTCCCACGGAGACGTAGAGTCCAACTCGCCAGGAATGTCGTCAAATATTACCGCCGAGATGTCAGGTTGGATTACGTTAGGTTATGTTACGTTATTGATGTATATAAAGGTCCCACGGAGACGTAGAGCCCAACTCGCAAGGAATGTTGTCAAATATTACCGCCGAGATGTCAGGTGGGTTAGGTTAGGTTATATTACGTTATTGATGCATATGAATGTCCCCCGTAGAGGATAGCTCGCCAGGAATGTTGCCAAATGTTACCGCCGAGATATTAGGTTGGGTTAGGTTAGGTTATATTACGTAATTGATGCATATGAATGTCCCACGTAGAGGATATCTCGCCAGGAATGTTGTCAAATATTACCGCCGTGATGTTAGGTTGGGTTAGGTTAGGTTATACTACGTTATTGATGCATATGAATGTCCCACGTAGAGGATAGCACGCCAGGAATGTTGTCAAATATTACCGCCGAGATGTCAGGTTGGGTTAGGTTAGGTTATATTACGTTATTGATGTATATAAAGGTCCGTCGGAGACGTAGAGTCGAACTCGCAAAGAATGTCTTCAAATATTACCGCCGAAATGTCAGGTTGGGTTAGGTTAGGTTATATTACGTTATTGATGCATATGAATGTCCCACGTAGAGGATAGCTCGCCAGGAATGTTGTCAAATGTTACCGCCGAGATGTTAGGTTGGGTTAGGTTAGGTTATATTACGTTATTGATGCATATGAATATCCCACGTATAGGATAGCTCGCCAGGAATGTCGTCAAATATTACCGCCGAGAAGTCAGGTTGGGATAGGTTAGGTTATATTACGTAATTGAAGTCTATAAAGGTCCCACGGAGACGTAGAGTCCAACTCGCCAGTAATGTCGTCAAATATTACCGCCGAGATGTCAGGTGGGTTAGGTTAGGTTATATTACGTTATTGATGCATATGAAGGTCCCACGTAGAGGATAGCTCGCCAGGAATGTTGTCAAATATTACCGGCGAGATGTCAGGTTTGATTACGTTAGGTTATATTACGTTATTGATGTATATAAAGGTCCCACGGAGACGTAGAGTCCAGCTCGCCAGGAATGTCGTCAAATATTACCGCCGAGTTGTCAGGTTGGGTTAGGTTAGGTTATATTACGTAAATGAAGTCTATAAAGGTCCCACGGAGACGTAGAGTCCAACTCGCCAGGAATGTCGTCAAATATTACCGCCGAGATGTCAGGTGGGTTAGGTTAGGTTATATTACGTTATTGATGCATATGAATGTCCCACGTAGAGGATAGCTCGCCAGGAATGTTGTCAAATGTTACCGCCGAGATGTTAGGTTGGGTTAGGTTAGGTTATATTACGTTATTGATGCATATGAATATCCCACGTATAGGATAGCTCGCCAGGAATGTCGTCAAATATTACCGCCGAGAAGTCAGGTTGGGATAGTTTAGGTTATATTACGTTATTGATGTATATAAAGGTCCGTCGGAGACGTAGAGTCGAACTCGCAAAGAATGTCTTCAAATATTACCGCCGAAATGTCAGGTTGGGTTAGGTTAGGTTATATTACGTTATTGATGCATATGAATGTCCCACGTAGAGGATAGCTCGCAAGGAATGTTGTGAAATATTACCGGCGAGATGTCAGGTTGGATTACGTTAGGTTATATTACGTTATTGATGTATATAAAGGTCCCACGGAGACGTAGAGTCCAGCTCGCCAGGAATGTCGTCAAATATTACCGCCGAGTTGTCGGGTTGGGTTAGGTTAGGTTATATTACGTTATTGATGCATATGAATGTCCCACGTAGAGGATAGCTCGCCAGGAATGTTGTCAAATATTACCGCCGAGATGTCAGGTTGGGTTAGGTTAGGTTATATTACGATATTGATGTATATAAAGGTCTGTCGGAGACGTGGAGTCGAACTCGCCAAGAATGTCTTCAAGTATTACCGCCGAAATGTCAGGTTGTGTTAGGTTAGGTTATATTACGTTATTGATGCATATGAATGTCCCACGTAGAGGATAGCTCGCCAGGAATGTCGTCAAATATTACCGCCGAGATGCCAGGTTCGGATAGGTTAGGTTATATTACGTTATTGATGTATATAAAGGTCCGTCGGAGACGTAGAGTCGAACTCGCAAAGAATGTCTTCAAATATTACCGCCGAAATGTCAGGTTGGGTTAGGTTAGGTTATATTACGTTATTGATGCATATGAATGTCCCACGTAGAGGATAGCTCGCAACGAATGTTGTGAAATATTACCGCCGACATGTCAGGTTGGATTACGTTAGGTTATATTACGTTATTGATGTATATAAAGGTCCCACGGAGACGTAGAGTCCAGCTCGCCAGGAATGTCGTCAAATATTACCGCCGAGTTGTCAGGTTGGGTTAGGTTAGGTTATATTACGTTATTGATGCATATGAATGTCCCACGTAGAGGATAGCTCGCCAGGAATGTTGTCAAATATTACCGCCGAGATGTCAGGTTGGGTTAGGTTAGGTTATATTACGTTATTGATGTATATAAAGGTCTGTCGGAGACGTGGAGTCGAACTCGCCAAGAATGTCTTCAAATAATACCGCCGAAATGTCAGGTTGGGTTAGGTTAGGTTATATTACGTTATTGATGCATATGAATGTCCCACATAGAGGATAGCTCGCCAGGAATGTTGTCAAATATTACCGCCGAGATGTCAGGTTGGGTTAGGTTAGGTTATATTACGTTATTGATGTATATAAAGGTCTGTCGGAGACGTGGAGTCGAACTCGCCAAGAATGTCTTCAAATATTACCGCCGAAATGTCAGGTTGGGTTAGGTTAGGTTATATTACGTTATTGATGCATATGAATGTCCCACGTAGAGGATAGCTCGCAAGGAATGTTGTGAAATATTACCGCCGAGATGTCAGGTTGGATTACGTTAGGTTATATTACGTTATTGATGTATATAAAGGTCCCACGGAGACGTAGAGTCCAGCTCGCCAGGAATGTCGTCAAATATTACCGCCGAGTTGTCAGGTTGGGTTAGGTTAGGTTATATTACGTAATTGAAGTCTATAAAGGTCCCACGGAGACGTAGAGTCCAACTCGCCAGTAATGTCGTCAAATATTACCGCCGAGATGTCAGGTGGGTTAGGTTAGGTTATATTACGTTATTGATGCATATGAAGGTCCCACGTAGAGGATAGCTCGCCAGGAATGTTGTCAAATATTACCGGCGAGATGTCAGGTTTGATTACGTTAGGTTATATTACGTTATTGATGTATATAAAGGTCCCACGGAGACGTAGAGTCCAGCTCGCCAGGAATGTCGTCAAATATTACCGCCGAGTTGTCAGGTTGGGTTAGGTTAGGTTATATTACGTAAATGAAGTCTATAAAGGTCCCACGGAGACGTAGAGTCCAACTCGCCAGGAATGTCGTCAAATATTACCGCCGAGATGTCAGGTGGTTTAGGTTAGGTTATATTACGTTATTGATGCATATGAAGGTCCCACGTAGAGGATAGCTCGCCAGGAATGTTGTCAAATGTTACCGCCGAGATGTTAGGTTGGGTTAGGTTAGGTTATATTACGTTAGTGATGTATACGAAGGACCCACGCAGACGTCGGGGCCAACTCGCCAGGAATGTTGTCAAATATTACCGCCGAGATGTCAGGTTGTGTTAGGTTAGGTTATATTACTTCATAGACGTATACAGTGTTCCCACTGAGAAGTAGGGGCCGACAAGCAAGGAATGTTGTTAAACGGTACCCCGAGAGATTAGGTTGGGTTAGGTTAGGTTATATTAGGATTCTGATGTATATAAAGGTCCCACGGAGACGTAGAGTCCAACTCGCCAGGAATGTCGTCAAATATTACCGCCGAGATGTCAGGTTGGGATAGGTTAGGTTATATTACGTAATTGAAGTATATAAAGGTCCCACGGAGACGTAGAGTCCAACTCGCCAGGAATGTCGTCAAATATTACCGCCGAGATGTCAGGTGGGTTAGGTTAGGTTATATTACGGTATTGATGCATATGAATGTCCCACGTAGAGGATAGCTCGCCAGGAATGTTGTCAAATGTTACCGCCGAGATGTTAGGTTGGGTTAGGTTAGGTTATATTACGTAATTGATGCATATGAATGTCCCACGTAGAGGATAGCTCGCCAGGAATGTTGTCAAATATTACCGCCGAGATGTTAGGTTGGGTTAGGTTAGGTTATATTACGTTATTGATGCATATGAATGTCCCACGTAGAGGATAGCTCGCCAGGAATGTTGTCAAATATTACCGCCGAGATGTCAGGTTGGGTTAGGTTAGGTTATATTACGTTATTGATGTATATAAAAGTCCGTCGGAGACGTAGAGTCGAACTCGCAAAGAATGTCTTCAAATATTACCGCCGAAATGTCAGGTTGGGTTAGGTTAGGTTATATTACGTTATTGATGAATATGAATGTCCCACGTAGAGGATAGCTCGCAAGGAATGTTGTGAAATATTACCGCCGAGATGTCAGGTTGGATTACGTTAGGTTATATTACGTTATTGATGTATATAAAGGTCCCACGGAGACGTAGAGTCCACCTCGCCAGGAATATCGTCAAATATTACCGCCGAGTTGTCAGGTTGGGTTAGGTTAGGTTATATTACGTTATTGATGCATATGAATGTCCCCCGTAGAGGATAGCTCGCCAGGAATGTTGCCAAATGTTACCGCCGAGATATTAGGTTGGGTTAGGTTAGGTTATATTACGTAATTGATGCATATGAATGTCCCACGTAGAGGATAGCTCGCCAGGAATGTTGTCAAATATTACCGCCGTGATGTTAGGTTGGGTTAGGTTAGGTTATATTACGTTATTGATGCATATGAATGTCCCACGTAGAGGATAGCACGCCAGGAATGTTGTCAAATATTACCGCCGAGATGTCAGGTTGGGTTAGGTTAGGTTATATTACGTTATTGATGTATATAAAGGTCCGTCGGAGACGTAGAGTCGAACTCGCAAAGAATGTCTTCAAATATTACCGCCGAAATGTCAGGTTGGGTTAGGTTAGGTTATATTACGTTATTGATGCATATGAATGTCCCACGTAGAGGATAGCTCGCCAGGAATGTTGTCAAATGTTACCGCCGAGATGTTAGGTTGGGTTAGGTTAGGTTATATTACGTTATTGATGCATATGAATATCCCACGTATAGGATAGCTCGCCAGGAATGTCGTCAAATATTACCGCCGAGAAGTCAGGTTGGGATAGGTTAGGTTATATTACGTAATTGAAGTCTATAAAGGTCCCACGGAGACGTAGAGTCCAACTCGCCAGTAATGTCGTCAAATATTACCGCCGAGATGTCAGGTGGGTTAGGTTAGGTTATATTACGTTATTGATGCATATGAAGGTCCCACGTAGAGGATAGCTCGCCAGGAATGTTGTCAAATATTACCGGCGAGATGTCAGGTTTGATTACGTTTGGTTATATTACGTTATTGATGTATATAAAGGTCCCACGGAGACGTAGAGTCCAGCTCGCCAGGAATGTCGTCAAATATTACCGCCGAGTTGTCAGGTTGGGTTAGGTTAGGTTATATTACGTAAATGAAGTCTATAAAGGTCCCACGGAGACGTAGAGTCCAACTCGCCAGGAATGTCGTCAAATATTACCGCCGAGATGTCAGGTGGGTTAGGTTAGGTTATATTACGTTATTGATGCATATGAATGTCCCACGTAGAGGATAGCTCGCCAGGAATGTTGTCAAATGTTACCGCCGAGATGTTAGGTTGGGTTAGGTTAGGTTATATTACGTTATTGATGCATATGAATATCCCACGTATAGGATAGCTCGCCAGGAATGTCGTCAAATATTACCGCCGAGAAGTCAGGTTGGGATAGTTTAGGTTATATTACGTTATTGATGTATATAAAGGTCCGTCGGAGACGTAGAGTCGAACTCGCAAAGAATGTCTTCAAATATTACCGCCGAAATGTCAGGTTGGGTTAGGTTAGGTTATATTACGTTATTGATGCATATGAATGTCCCACGTAGAGGATAGCTCGCAAGGAATGTTGTGAAATATTACCGCCGAGATGTCAGGTTGGATTACGTTAGGTTATATTACGTTATTGATGTATATAAAGGTCCCACGGAGACGTAGAGTCCATCTCGCCAGGAATATCGTCAAATATTACCGCCGAGTTGTCAGGTTGGGTTAGGTTAGGTTATATTACGTTATTGATGCATATGAATGTCCCACGTAGAGGATAGCTCGCCAGGAATGTTGTCAAATATTACCGCCGAGATGTCAGGTTGGGTTAGGTTAGGTTATATTACGTTATTGATGTATATAAAGGTCTGTCGGAGACGTGGAGTCGAACTCGCCAAGAATGTCTTCAAGTATTACCGCCGAAATGTCAGGTTGTGTTAGGTTAGGTTATATTACGTTACTGATGCATATGAATGTCCCACATAGAGGATAGCTCGCCAGGAATGTCGTCAAATATTACCGCCGAGATGTCAGGTTCGGATAGGTTAGGTTATATTACGTTATTGATGTATATAAAGGTCCGTCGGAGACGTAGAGTCGAACTCGCAAAGAATGTCTTCAAATATTACCGCCGAAATGTCAGGTTGGGTTAGGTTAGGTTATATTACGTTATTGATGCATATGAATGTCCCACGTAGAGGATAGCTCGCAAGGAATGTTGTGAAATATTACCGGCGAGATGTCAGGTTGGATTACGTTAGGTTATATTACGTTATTGATGTATATAAAGGTCCCACGGAGACGTAGAGTCCAGCTCGCCAGGAATGTCGTCAAATATTACCGCCGAGTTGTCGGGTTGGGTTAGGTTAGGTTATATTACGTTATTGATGCATATGAATGTCCCACGTAGAGGATAGCTCGCCAGGAATGTTGTCAAATATTACCGCCGAGATGTCAGGTTGGGTTAGGTTAGGTTATATTACGTTATTGATGTATATAAAGGTCTGTCGGAGACGTGGAGTCGAACTCGCCAAGAATGTCTTCAAGTATTACCGCCGAAATGTCAGGTTGTGTTAGGTTAGGTTATATTACGTTATTGATGCATATGAATGTCCCACGTAGAGGATAGCTCGCCAGGAATGTCGTCAAATATTACCGCCGAGATGCCAGGTTCGGATAGGTTAGGTTATATTACGTTATTGATGTATATAAAGGTCCGTCGGAGACGTAGAGTCGAACTCGCAAAGAATGTCTTCAAATATTACCGCCGAAATGTCAGGTTGGGTTAGGTTAGGTTATATTACGTTATTGATGCATATGAATGTCCCACGTAGAGGATAGCTCGCAACGAATGTTGTGAAATATTACCGCCGAGATGTCAGGTTGGATTACGTTAGGTTATATTACGTTATTGATGTATATAAAGGTCCCACGGAGACGTAGAGTCCAGCTCGCCAGGAATGTCGTCAAATATTACCGCCGAGTTGTCAGGTTGGGTTAGGTTAGGTTATATTACGTAATTGAAGTCTATAAAGGTCCCACGGAGACGTAGAGTCCAACTCGCCAGTAATGTCGTCAAATATTACCGCCGAGATGTCAGGTGGGTTAGGTTAGGCTATATTACGTTATTGATGCATATGAAGGTCCCACGTAGAGGATAGCTCGCCAGGAATGTTGTCAAATATTACCGGCGAGATGTCAGGTTTGATTACGTTAGGTTATATTACGTTATTGATGTATATAAAGGTCCCACGGAGACGTAGAGTCCAGCTCGCCAGGAATGTCGTCAAATATTACCGCCGAGTTGTCAGGTTGGGTTAGGTTAGGTTATATTACGTAAATGAAGTCTATAAAGGTCCCACGGAGACGTAGAGTCCAACTCGCCAGGAATGTCGTCAAATATTACCGCCGAGATGTCAGGTGGTTTAGGTTAGGTTATATTACGTTATTGATGCATATGAAGGTCCCAC
Source organism: Xylocopa violacea (assembly GCA_963969225.1). Taxonomy (NCBI): domain Eukaryota; kingdom Metazoa; phylum Arthropoda; class Insecta; order Hymenoptera; family Apidae; genus Xylocopa; species Xylocopa violacea. The sequence goes on along the minus strand of CAXAJV010001011.1, from coordinate 1,995,984 downwards.
GTAGAGGATAGCTCGCCAGGAATGTTGTCAAATGTTACCGCCGAGATGTTAGGTTGGGTTAGGTTAGGTTATATTACGTTAGTGATGTATACGAAGGACCCACGCAGACGTCGGGGCCAACTCGCCAGGAATGTTGTCAAATATTACCGCCGAGATGTCAGGTTGTGTTAGGTTAGGTTATATTACTTCATAGACGTATACAGTGTTCCCACTGAGAAGTAGGGGCCGACAAGCAAGGAATGTTGTTAAACGGTACCCCGAGAGATTAGGTTGGGTTAGGTTATGTTATATTAGGATTCTGATGTATATAAAGGTCCCACGGAGACGTAGAGTCCAACTCGCCAGGAATGTCGTCAAATATTACCGCCGAGATGTCAGGTTGGATTACGTTAGGTTATGTTACGTTATTGATGTATATAAAGGTCCCACGGAGACGTAGAGCCCAACTCGCAAGGAATGTTGTCAAATATTACCGCCGAGATGTCAGGTGGGTTAGGTTAGGTTATATTACGTTATTGATGCATATGAATGTCCCCCGTAGAGGATAGCTCGCCAGGAATGTTGCCAAATGTTACCGCCGAGATATTAGGTTGGGTTAGGTTAGGTTATATTACGTAATTGATGCATATGAATGTCCCACGTAGAGGATATCTCGCCAGGAATGTTGTCAAATATTACCGCCGTGATGTTAGGTTGGGTTAGGTTAGGTTATACTACGTTATTGATGCATATGAATGTCCCACGTAGAGGATAGCACGCCAGGAATGTTGTCAAATATTACCGCCGAGATGTCAGGTTGGGTTAGGTTAGGTTATATTACGTTATTGATGTATATAAAGGTCCGTCGGAGACGTAGAGTCGAACTCGCAAAGAATGTCTTCAAATATTACCGCCGAAATGTCAGGTTGGGTTAGGTTAGGTTATATTACGTTATTGATGCATATGAATGTCCCACGTAGAGGATAGCTCGCCAGGAATGTTGTCAAATGTTACCGCCGAGATGTTAGGTTGGGTTAGGTTAGGTTATATTACGTTATTGATGCATATGAATATCCCACGTATAGGATAGCTCGCCAGGAATGTCGTCAAATATTACCGCCGAGAAGTCAGGTTGGGATAGGTTAGGTTATATTACGTAATTGAAGTCTATAAAGGTCCCACGGAGACGTAGAGTCCAACTCGCCAGTAATGTCGTCAAATATTACCGCCGAGATGTCAGGTGGGTTAGGTTAGGTTATATTACGTTATTGATGCATATGAAGGTCCCACGTAGAGGATAGCTCGCCAGGAATGTTGTCAAATATTACCGGCGAGATGTCAGGTTTGATTACGTTAGGTTATATTACGTTATTGATGTATATAAAGGTCCCACGGAGACGTAGAGTCCAGCTCGCCAGGAATGTCGTCAAATATTACCGCCGAGTTGTCAGGTTGGGTTAGGTTAGGTTATATTACGTAAATGAAGTCTATAAAGGTCCCACGGAGACGTAGAGTCCAACTCGCCAGGAATGTCGTCAAATATTACCGCCGAGATGTCAGGTGGGTTAGGTTAGGTTATATTACGTTATTGATGCATATGAATGTCCCACGTAGAGGATAGCTCGCCAGGAATGTTGTCAAATGTTACCGCCGAGATGTTAGGTTGGGTTAGGTTAGGTTATATTACGTTATTGATGCATATGAATATCCCACGTATAGGATAGCTCGCCAGGAATGTCGTCAAATATTACCGCCGAGAAGTCAGGTTGGGATAGTTTAGGTTATATTACGTTATTGATGTATATAAAGGTCCGTCGGAGACGTAGAGTCGAACTCGCAAAGAATGTCTTCAAATATTACCGCCGAAATGTCAGGTTGGGTTAGGTTAGGTTATATTACGTTATTGATGCATATGAATGTCCCACGTAGAGGATAGCTCGCAAGGAATGTTGTGAAATATTACCGGCGAGATGTCAGGTTGGATTACGTTAGGTTATATTACGTTATTGATGTATATAAAGGTCCCACGGAGACGTAGAGTCCAGCTCGCCAGGAATGTCGTCAAATATTACCGCCGAGTTGTCGGGTTGGGTTAGGTTAGGTTATATTACGTTATTGATGCATATGAATGTCCCACGTAGAGGATAGCTCGCCAGGAATGTTGTCAAATATTACCGCCGAGATGTCAGGTTGGGTTAGGTTAGGTTATATTACGATATTGATGTATATAAAGGTCTGTCGGAGACGTGGAGTCGAACTCGCCAAGAATGTCTTCAAGTATTACCGCCGAAATGTCAGGTTGTGTTAGGTTAGGTTATATTACGTTATTGATGCATATGAATGTCCCACGTAGAGGATAGCTCGCCAGGAATGTCGTCAAATATTACCGCCGAGATGCCAGGTTCGGATAGGTTAGGTTATATTACGTTATTGATGTATATAAAGGTCCGTCGGAGACGTAGAGTCGAACTCGCAAAGAATGTCTTCAAATATTACCGCCGAAATGTCAGGTTGGGTTAGGTTAGGTTATATTACGTTATTGATGCATATGAATGTCCCACGTAGAGGATAGCTCGCAACGAATGTTGTGAAATATTACCGCCGACATGTCAGGTTGGATTACGTTAGGTTATATTACGTTATTGATGTATATAAAGGTCCCACGGAGACGTAGAGTCCAGCTCGCCAGGAATGTCGTCAAATATTACCGCCGAGTTGTCAGGTTGGGTTAGGTTAGGTTATATTACGTTATTGATGCATATGAATGTCCCACGTAGAGGATAGCTCGCCAGGAATGTTGTCAAATATTACCGCCGAGATGTCAGGTTGGGTTAGGTTAGGTTATATTACGTTATTGATGTATATAAAGGTCTGTCGGAGACGTGGAGTCGAACTCGCCAAGAATGTCTTCAAATAATACCGCCGAAATGTCAGGTTGGGTTAGGTTAGGTTATATTACGTTATTGATGCATATGAATGTCCCACATAGAGGATAGCTCGCCAGGAATGTTGTCAAATATTACCGCCGAGATGTCAGGTTGGGTTAGGTTAGGTTATATTACGTTATTGATGTATATAAAGGTCTGTCGGAGACGTGGAGTCGAACTCGCCAAGAATGTCTTCAAATATTACCGCCGAAATGTCAGGTTGGGTTAGGTTAGGTTATATTACGTTATTGATGCATATGAATGTCCCACGTAGAGGATAGCTCGCAAGGAATGTTGTGAAATATTACCGCCGAGATGTCAGGTTGGATTACGTTAGGTTATATTACGTTATTGATGTATATAAAGGTCCCACGGAGACGTAGAGTCCAGCTCGCCAGGAATGTCGTCAAATATTACCGCCGAGTTGTCAGGTTGGGTTAGGTTAGGTTATATTACGTAATTGAAGTCTATAAAGGTCCCACGGAGACGTAGAGTCCAACTCGCCAGTAATGTCGTCAAATATTACCGCCGAGATGTCAGGTGGGTTAGGTTAGGTTATATTACGTTATTGATGCATATGAAGGTCCCACGTAGAGGATAGCTCGCCAGGAATGTTGTCAAATATTACCGGCGAGATGTCAGGTTTGATTACGTTAGGTTATATTACGTTATTGATGTATATAAAGGTCCCACGGAGACGTAGAGTCCAGCTCGCCAGGAATGTCGTCAAATATTACCGCCGAGTTGTCAGGTTGGGTTAGGTTAGGTTATATTACGTAAATGAAGTCTATAAAGGTCCCACGGAGACGTAGAGTCCAACTCGCCAGGAATGTCGTCAAATATTACCGCCGAGATGTCAGGTGGTTTAGGTTAGGTTATATTACGTTATTGATGCATATGAAGGTCCCACGTAGAGGATAGCTCGCCAGGAATGTTGTCAAATGTTACCGCCGAGATGTTAGGTTGGGTTAGGTTAGGTTATATTACGTTAGTGATGTATACGAAGGACCCACGCAGACGTCGGGGCCAACTCGCCAGGAATGTTGTCAAATATTACCGCCGAGATGTCAGGTTGTGTTAGGTTAGGTTATATTACTTCATAGACGTATACAGTGTTCCCACTGAGAAGTAGGGGCCGACAAGCAAGGAATGTTGTTAAACGGTACCCCGAGAGATTAGGTTGGGTTAGGTTAGGTTATATTAGGATTCTGATGTATATAAAGGTCCCACGGAGACGTAGAGTCCAACTCGCCAGGAATGTCGTCAAATATTACCGCCGAGATGTCAGGTTGGGATAGGTTAGGTTATATTACGTAATTGAAGTATATAAAGGTCCCACGGAGACGTAGAGTCCAACTCGCCAGGAATGTCGTCAAATATTACCGCCGAGATGTCAGGTGGGTTAGGTTAGGTTATATTACGGTATTGATGCATATGAATGTCCCACGTAGAGGATAGCTCGCCAGGAATGTTGTCAAATGTTACCGCCGAGATGTTAGGTTGGGTTAGGTTAGGTTATAATACGTAATTGATGCATATGAATGTCCCACGTAGAGGATAGCTCGCCAGGAATGTTGTCAAATATTACCGCCGAGATGTTAGGTTGGGTTAGGTTAGGTTATATTACGTTATTGATGCATATGAATGTCCCACGTAGAGGATAGCTCGCAAGGAATGTGGTGAAATATTACCGCCGAGATGTCAGGTTGGATTACGTTAGGTTATGTTACGTTATTGATGTATATAAAGGTCCCACGGAGACGTAGAGCCCAACTCGCAAGGAATGTTGTCAAATATTACCGCCGAGATGTCAGGTGGGTTAGGTTAGGTTATATTACGTTATTGATGCATATGAATGTCCCCCGTAGAGGATAGCTCGCCAGGAATGTTGCCAAATGTTACCGCCGAGATGTTAGGTTGGGTTAGGTTAGGTTATATTACGTAATTGATGCATATGAATGTCCCACGTAGAGGATAGCTCGCCAGGAATGTTGTCAAATATTACCGCCGAGATGTTAGGTTGGGTTAGGTTAGGTTATATTACGTTATTGATGCATATGAATGTCCCACGTAGAGGATAGCTCGCCAGGAATGTTGTCAAATATTACCGCCGAGATGTCAGGTTGGGTTAGGTTAGGTTATATTACGTTATTGATGTGTATAAAAGTCCGTCGGAGACGTAGAGTCGAACTCGCAAAGAATGTCTTCAAATATTACCGCCGAAATGTCAGGTTGGGTTAGGTTAGGTTATATTACGTTATTGATGCATATGAATGTCCCACGTAGAGGATAGCTCGCAAGGAATGTTGTGAAATATTACCGCCGAGATGTCAGGTTGGATTACGTTAGGTTATATTACGTTATTGATGTATATAAAGGTCCCACGGAGACGTAGAGTCCACCTCGCCAGGAATATCGTCAAATATTACCGCCGAGTTGTCAGGTTGGGTTAGGTTAGGTTATATTACGTTATTGATGCATATGAATGTCCCCCGTAGAGGATAGCTCGCCAGGAATGTTGCCAAATGTTACCGCCGAGATATTAGGTTGGGTTAGGTTAGGTTATATTACGTAATTGATGCATATGAATGTCCCACGTAGAGGATAGCTCGCCAGGAATGTTGTCAAATATTACCGCCGTGATGTTAGGTTGGGTTAGGTTAGGTTATATTACGTTATTGATGCATATGAATGTCCCACGTAGAGGATAGCACGCCAGGAATGTTGTCAAATATTACCGCCGAGATGTCAGGTTGGGTTAGGTTAGGTTATATTACGTTATTGATGTATATAAAGGTCCGTCGGAGACGTAGAGTCGAACTCGCAAAGAATGTCTTCAAATATTACCGCCGAAATGTCAGGTTGGGTTAGGTTAGGTTATATTACGTTATTGATGCATATGAATGTCCCACGTAGAGGATAGCTCGCCAGGAATGTTGTCAAATGTTACCGCCGAGATGTTAGGTTGGGTTAGGTTAGGTTATATTACGTTATTGATGCATATGAATATCCCACGTATAGGATAGCTCGCCAGGAATGTCGTCAAATATTACCGCCGAGAAGTCAGGTTGGGATAGGTTAGGTTATATTACGTAATTGAAGTCTATAAAGGTCCCACGGAGACGTAGAGTCCAACTCGCCAGTAATGTCGTCAAATATTACCGCCGAGATGTCAGGTGGGTTAGGTTAGGTTATATTACGTTATTGATGCATATGAAGGTCCCACGTAGAGGATAGCTCGCCAGGAATGTTGTCAAATATTACCGGCGAGATGTCAGGTTTGATTACGTTAGGTTATATTACGTTATTGATGTATATAAAGGTCCCACGGAGACGTAGAGTCCAGCTCGCCAGGAATGTCGTCAAATATTACCGCCGAGTTGTCAGGTTGGGTTAGGTTAGGTTATATTACGTAAATGAAGTCTATAAAGGTCCCACGGAGACGTAGAGTCCAACTCGCCAGGAATGTCGTCAAATATTACCGCCGAGATGTCAGGTGGGTTAGGTTAGGTTATATTACGTTATTGATGCATATGAATGTCCCACGTAGAGGATAGCTCGCCAGGAATGTTGTCAAATGTTACCGCCGAGATGTTAGGTTGGGTTAGGTTAGGTTATATTACGTTATTGATGCATATGAATATCCCACGTATACGATAGCTCGCCAGGAATGTCGTCAAATATTACCGCCGAGAAGTCAGGTTGGGATAGTTTAGGTTATATTACGTTATTGATGTATATAAAGGTCCGTCGGAGACGTAGAGTCGAACTCGCAAAGAATGTCTTCAAATATTACCGCCGAAATGTCAGGTTGGGTTAGGTTAGGTTATATTACGTTATTGATGCATATGAATGTCCCACGTAGAGGATAGCTCGCAAGGAATGTTGTGAAATATTACCGGCGAGATGTCAGGTTGGATTACGTTATGTTATATTACGTTATTGATGTATATAAAGGTCCCACGGAGACGTAGAGTCCAGCTCGCCAGGAATGTCGTCAGATATTACCGCCGAGTTGTCGGGTTGGGTTAGGTTAGGTTATATTACGTTATTGATGCATATGAATGTCCCACGTAGAGGATAGCTCGCCAGGAATATTGTCAAATATTACCGCCGAGATGTCAGGTTGGGTTAGGTTAGGTTATATTACGTTATTGATGTATATAAAGGTCTGTCGGAGACGTGGAGTCGAACTCGCCAAGAATGTCTTCAAGTATTACCGCCGAAATGTCAGGTTGTGTTAGGTTAGGTTATATTACGTTATTGATGCATATGAATGTCCCACGTAGAGGATAGCTCGCCAGGAATGTCGTCAAATATTACCGCCGAGATGCCAGGTTCGGATAGGTTAGGTTATATTACGTTATTGATGTATATAAAGGTCCGTCGGAGACGTAGAGTCGAACTCGCAAAGAATGTCTTCAAATATTACCGCCGAAATGTCAGGTTGTGTTAGGTTAGGTTATATTACGTTATTGATGCATATGAATGTCCCACGTAGAGGATAGCTCGCCAGGAATGTCGTCAAATATTACCGCCGAGATGCCAGGTTCGGATAGGTTAGGTTATATTACGTTATTGATGTATATAAAGGTCCGTCGGAGACGTAGAGTCGAACTCGCAAAGAATGTCTTCAAATATTACCGCCGAAATGTCAGGTTGGGTTAGGTTAGGTTATATTACGTTATTGATGCATATGAATGTCCCACGTAGAGGATAGCTCGCAAGGAATGTTGTGAAATATTACCGCCGAGATGTCAGGTTGGATTACGTTAGGTTATATTACGTTGTTGATGTATATAAAGGTCCCACGGAGACGTAGAGTCCAGCTCGCCAGGAATGTCGTCAAATATTACCGCCGAGTTGTCAGGTTGGGTTAGGTTAGGTTATATTACGTAATTGAAGTCTATAAAGGTCCCACGGAGACGTAGAGTCCAACTCGCCAGTAATGTCGTCAAATATTACCGCCGAGATGTCAGGTGGGTTAGGTTAGGTTATATTACGTTATTGATGCATATGAAGGTCCCACGTAGAGGATAGCTCGCCAGGAATGTTGTCAAATATTACCGGCGAGATGTCAGGTTTGATTACGTTAGGTTATATTACGTTATTGATGTATATAAAGGTCCCACGGAGACGTAGAGTCCAGCTCGCCAGGAATGTCGTCAAATATTACCGCCGAGTTGTCAGGTTGGGTTAGGTTAGGTTATATTACGTAAATGAAGTCTATAAAGGTCCCACGGAGACGTAGAGTCCAACTCGCCAGGAATGTCGTCAAATATTACCGCCGAGATGTCAGGTGGTTTAGGTTAGGTTATATTACGTTATTGATGCATATGAAGGTCCCACGTAGAGGATAGCTCGCCAGGAATGTTGTCAAATGTTACCGCCGAGATGTTAGGTTGGGTTAGGTTAGGTTATATTACGTTAGTGATGTATACGAAGGACCCACGCAGACGTCGGGGCCAACTCGCCAGGAATGTTGTCAAATATTACCGCCGAGATGTCAGGTGGGTTAGGTTAGGTTATATTACGTTATTGATGCATATGAATGTCCCCCGTAGAGGATAGCTCGCCAGGAATGTTGCCAAATGTTACCGCCGAGATATTAGGTTGGGTTAGGTTAGGTTACATTACGTAATTGATGCATATGAATGTCCCACGTAGAGGATAGCTCGCCAGGAATGTTGTCAAATATTACCGCCGAGATGTCAGGTTGTGTTAGGTTAGGTTATATTACTTCATTGACGTATACAGTGTTCCCACGGAGAAGTAGGGGCCGACCAGCAAGGAATGTTGTTAAACGGTACCCCGAGAGATTAGGTTGGGTTAGGTTAGGTTATATTGGGATTCTGATGTATATAAAGGTCCCACGGACACGTAGATGCCAACTCGCAAGGAATGTTGTCAAATATTACCGCCGAGATGTCAGATTAGATTACGTTAGGTTATATTACGTTATTGATGTATATAAAGGTCCCACGGAGACGTAGAGTCCAACTCGCCAGGAATGTCGTCAAATATTACCGTCGAGATGTCAGGTGGGTTAGGTTAGGTTATATTACGTAATTGAAGTGTATAAAGGTCCCACGGAGACGTAGAGTCCAACTCGCCAGGAATGTCGTCAAATATTACCGCCGAGATGTTAGGTTGGGTTAGGTTAGGTTACATTACGTTAATGATGTATACGAATGTCCCACGTAGAGTATAGCTCGCCAGGAATGTTGTCAAATGTTACCGCCGAGATGTTATGTTGGGTTAGGTTAGGTTATATTACGTTATTGATGCATATGAATGTCCCACGTAGAGGATAGCTCGCCAGGAATGTCGTCAAATATTACCGCCGAGATGTCAGGTTGGGTTAGGTTAGGTTATATTACGTAATTGAAGTATATAAAGGTCCCACGGAGACGTAGAGTCCAACTCGCCAGGAATGTCGTCAAATATTACCGCCGAGTTGTCAGGTTGGGTTAGGTTAGGTTATATTACGTTATTGATGCATATGAATGTCCCCCGTAGAGGATAGCTCGCCAGGAATGTTGCCAAATGTTACCGCCGAGATATTAGGTTGGGTTAGGTTAGGTTATATTACGTAATTGATGCATATGAATGTCCCACGTAGAGGATAGCTCGCCAGGAATGTTGTCAAATATTACCGCCGTGATGTTAGGTTGGGTTAGGTTAGGTTATATTACGTTATTGATGCATATGAATGTCCCACGTAGAGGATAGCACGCCAGGAATGTTGTCAAATATTACCGCCGAGATGTCAGGTTGGGTTAGGTTAGGTTATATTACGTTATTGATGTATATAAAGGTCCGTCGGAGACGTAGAGTCGAACTCGCAAAGAATGTCTTCAAATATTACCGCCGAAATGTCAGGTTGGGTTAGGTTAGGTTATATTACGTTATTGATGCATATGAATGTCCCACGTAGAGGATAGCTCGCCAGGAATGTTGTCAAATGTTACCGCCGAGATGTTAGGTTGGGTTAGGTTAGGTTATATTACGTTATTGATGCATATGAATATCCCACGTATAGGATAGCTCGCCAGGAATGTCGTCAAATATTACCGCCGAGAAGTCAGGTTGGGATAGGTTAGGTTATATTACGTAATTGAAGTCTATAAAGGTCCCACGGAGACGTAGAGTCCAACTCGCCAGTAATGTCGTCAAATATTACCGCCGAGATGTCAGGTGGGTTAGGTTAGGTTATATTACGTTATTGATGCATATGAAGGTCCCACGTAGAGGATAGCTCGCCAGGAATGTTGTCAAATATTACCGGCGAGATGTCAGGTTTGATTACGTTAGGTTATATTACGTTATTGATGTATATAAAGGTCCCACGGAGACGTAGAGTCCAGCTCGCCAGGAATGTCGTCAAATATTACCGCCGAGTTGTCAGGTTGGGTTAGGTTAGGTTATATTACGTAAATGAAGTCTATAAAGGTCCCACGGAGACGTAGAGTCCAACTCGCCAGGAATGTCGTCAAATATTACCGCCGAGATGTCAGGTGGGTTAGGTTAGGTTATATTACGTTATTGATGCATATGAATGTCCCACGTAGAGGATAGCTCGCCAGGAATGTTGTCAAATGTTACCGCCGAGATGTTAGGTTGGGTTAGGTTAGGTTATATTACGTTATTGATGCATATGAATATCCCACGTATACGATAGCTCGCCAGGAATGTCGTCAAATATTACCGCCGAGAAGTCAGGTTGGGATAGTTTAGGTTATATTACGTTATTGATGTATATAAAGGTCCGTCGGAGACGTAGAGTCGAACTCGCAAAGAATGTCTTCAAATATTACCGCCGAAATGTCAGGTTGGGTTAGGTTAGGTTATATTACGTTATTGATGCATATGAATGTCCCACGTAGAGGATAGCTCGCAAGGAATGTTGTGAAATATTACCGGCGAGATGTCAGGTTGGATTACGTTATGTTATATTACGTTATTGATGTATATAAAGGTCCCACGGAGACGTAGAGTCCAGCTCGCCAGGAATGTCGTCAGATATTACCGCCGAGTTGTCGGGTTGGGTTAGGTTAGGTTATATTACGTTATTGATGCATATGAATGTCCCACGTAGAGGATAGCTCGCCAGGAATATTGTCAAATATTACCGCCGAGATGTCAGGTTGGGTTAGGTTAGGTTATATTACGTTATTGATGTATATAAAGGTCTGTCGGAGACGTGGAGTCGAACTCGCCAAGAATGTCTTCAAGTATTACCGCCGAAATGTCAGGTTGTGTTAGGTTAGGTTATATTACGTTATTGATGCATATGAATGTCCCACGTAGAGGATAGCTCGCCAGGAATGTCGTCAAATATTACCGCCGAGATGCCAGGTTCGGATAGGTTAGGTTATATTACGTTATTGATGTATATAAAGGTCCGTCGGAGACGTAGAGTCGAACTCGCAAAGAATGTCTTCAAATATTACCGCCGAAATGTCAGGTTGTGTTAGGTTAGGTTATATTACGTTATTGATGCATATGAATGTCCCACGTAGAGGATAGCTCGCCAGGAATGTCGTCAAATATTACCGCCGAGATGCCAGGTTCGGATAGGTTAGGTTATATTACGTTATTGATGTATATAAAGGTCCGTCGGAGACGTAGAGTCGAACTCGCAAAGAATGTCTTCAAATATTACCGCCGAAATGTCAGGTTGGGTTAGGTTAGGTTATATTACGTTATTGATGCATATGAATGTCCCACGTAGAGGATAGCTCGCAAGGAATGTTGTGAAATATTACCGCCGAGATGTCAGGTTGGATTACGTTAGGTTATATTACGTTGTTGATGTATATAAAGGTCCCACGGAGACGTAGAGTCCAGCTCGCCAGGAATGTCGTCAAATATTACCGCCGAGTTGTCAGGTTGGGTTAGGTTAGGTTATATTACGTAATTGAAGTCTATAAAGGTCCCACGGAGACGTAGAGTCCAACTCGCCAGTAATGTCGTCAAATATTACCGCCGAGATGTCAGGTGGGTTAGGTTAGGTTATATTACGTTATTGATGCATATGAAGGTCCCACGTAGAGGATAGCTCGCCAGGAATGTTGTCAAATATTACCGGCGAGATGTCAGGTTTGATTACGTTAGGTTATATTACGTTATTGATGTATATAAAGGTCCCACGGAGACGTAGAGTCCAGCTCGCCAGGAATGTCGTCAAATATTACCGCCGAGTTGTCAGGTTGGGTTAGGTTAGGTTATATTACGTAAATGAAGTCTATAAAGGTCCCACGGAGACGTAGAGTCCAACTCGCCAGGAATGTCGTCAAATATTACCGCCGAGATGTCAGGTGGTTTAGGTTAGGTTATATTACGTTATTGATGCATATGAAGGTCCCACGTAGAGGATAGCTCGCCAGGAATGTTGTCAAATGTTACCGCCGAGATGTTAGGTTGGGTTAGGTTAGGTTATATTACGTTAGTGATGTATACGAAGGACCCACGCAGACGTCGGGGCCAACTCGCCAGGAATGTTGTCAAATATTACCGCCGAGATGTCAGGTGGGTTAGGTTAGGTTATATTACGTTATTGATGCATATGAATGTCCCCCGTAGAGGATAGCTCGCCAGGAATGTTGCCAAATGTTACCGCCGAGATATTAGGTTGTGTTAGGTTAGGTTATATTACGTAATTGATGCATATGAATGTCCCACGTAGAGGATAGCTCGCCAGGAATGTTGTCAAATATTACCGCCGAGATGTCAGGTTGTGTTAGGTTAGGTTATATTACTTCATTGACGTATACAGTGTTCCCACGGAGAAGTAGGGGCCGACCAGCAAGGAATGTTGTTAAACGGTACCCCGAGAGATTAGGTTGGGTTAGGTTAGGTTATATTGGGATTCTGATGTATATAAAGGTCCCACGGACACGTAGATGCCAACTCGCAAGGAATGTTGTCAAATATTACCGCCGAGATGTCAGATTAGATTACGTTAGGTTATATTACGTTATTGATGTATATAAAGGTCCCACGGAGACGTAGAGTCCAACTCGCCAGGAATGTCGTCAAATATTACCGTCGAGATGTCAGGTGGGTTAGGTTAGGTTATATTACGTAATTGAAGTGTATAAAGGTCCCACGGAGACGTAGAGTCCAACTCGCCAGGAATGTCGTCAAATATTACCGCCGAGATGTTAGGTTGGGTTAGGTTAGGTTACATTACGTTAATGATGTATACGAATGTCCCACGTAGAGTATAGCTCGCCAGGAATGTTGTCAAATGTTACCGCCGAGATGTTATGTTGGGTTAGGTTAGGTTATATTACGTTATTGATGCATATGAATGTCCCACGTAGAGGATAGCTCGCCAGGAATGTCGTCAAATATTACCGCCGAGATGTCAGGTTGGGTTAGGTTAGGTTATATTACGTAATTGAAGTATATAAAGGTCCCACGGAGACGTAGAGTCCAACTCGCCAGGAATGTCGTCAAATATTACCGCCGAGATGTCAGGTGGGTTAGGTTAGGTTATATTACGTTATTGATGCATATGAATGTCCCACGTAGAGGATAGATCGCCAGGAATGTTGTCAAATATTACCGCCGAGATGTCAGGTTGTGTTAGGTTAGGTTATATTACGTAATTGAAGTATATAAAGGTCCCACGGAGACGTAGAGTCCAACTCGCCAGGAATGTCGTCAAATATTACCGCCGAGATGTCAGGTGGGTTAGGTTAGGTTATATTACGTTATTGATGCATATGAATGTCCCACGTAGAGGATAGCTCGCCAGGAATGTTGTCAAATGTTACCGCCGAGATGTTAGGTTGGGTTAGGTTAGGTTATATTACGTTAATGATGTATACGAAGGACCTACGCAGATGTCGGGGCCAACTCGCCAGGAATGTTGTCAAATATTACCGCCGAGGTGTCAGGTTGGGTAAGGTTAGGTTATATTACGTTATTGATGCATATGAATGTCCCACGTAGAGGATAGCTCGCCAGGAATGTCTTCAAATATTACCGCCGAGATGTCAGGTTGGATTACGTTAGGTTATATTACGTTAGTGATGTATACGAAGGACCCACGCAGACGTCGTGGCCAACTCGCCAGGAATGTCGTCAAATATTACCGCCGAGATGTCAGGTGGGTCAGGTTAGATTATAATACGTTATTGATGCATATGAATGTCCCACGTAGAGGATAACTCGCCAGGCAAGTTGTCAAATATTACCGCCGAGATGTTAGGTTGGGTTAGGTTAGATTATATTACGTTAATGATGTATATGAAGGACCCACGCAGACGTCTTGGCCAACTCGCCAGGTATGTTGTCAAATATTACCGCCGACATGTCAGGTTGGGTTAGGTTAAGTTATATTACGTTATTGATGTATATAAAGGTCCCACGGAGACGTAGAGTCCAACTCGCCAGGAATGTCGTCAAATATTACCGCCGAGATGTCAGGTTGGGTTAGGTTAGGTTATATTACGTAATTGAAGTATATAAAGGTCCCACGGAGACGTAGAGTCCAACTCGCCAGGAATGTCGTCAAATATTACCGCCGAGATGTCAGGTGGGTTAGGTTAGGTTATATTACGTTATTGATGCATATGAATGTCCCACGTAGAGGATAGATCGCCAGGAATGTTGTCAAATATTACCGCCGAGATGTCAGGTTGTGTTAGGTTAGGTTATATTACGTAATTGAAGTATATAAAGGTCCCACGGAGACGTAGAGTCCAACTCGCCAGGAATGTCGTCAAATATTACCGCCGATATGTCAGGTGGGTTAGGTTAGGTTATATTACGTTATTGATGCATATGAATGTCCCACGTAGAGGATAGCTCGCCAGGAATGTTGTCAAATGTTACCGCCGAGATGTTAGGTTGGGTTAGGTTAGGTTATATTACGTTATTGATGCATATGCATGTCCCACGTAGAGGATAGATCACCAGGAATGTTGTCAAATGTTACCGCCGAGATGTTAGGTTGGGTTAGGTTAGGTTATGTTACGTTATTGATGTATATAAAGGTCCCACATAGACGTAGAGGACAACTCGCCGGGAATGTTGTCAAATTTTACCGCCGAGATGTCAGGTTGACTTAGATTAGGTTATATTACGTTATTGGTGCATATGAATGTCCCACGTAGAGGATAGC
Source organism: Xylocopa violacea (assembly GCA_963969225.1). Lineage (NCBI taxonomy): Eukaryota > Metazoa > Arthropoda > Insecta > Hymenoptera > Apidae > Xylocopa > Xylocopa violacea. The sequence goes on along the minus strand of CAXAJV010001011.1, from coordinate 1,980,942 downwards.
TCGCCAGGAATGTCTTCAAATATTACCGCCGAGATGTCAGGTTGGATTACGTTAGGTTATATTACGTTAGTGATGTATACGAAGGACCCACGCAGACGTCGGGGCCAACTCGCCAGGAATGTCGTCAAATATTACCGCCGAGATGTCAGGTTGGGTTAGGTTAGGTTATATTACGTAATTGAAGTACATAAAGGTCCCACGGAGACGTAGAGTCCAACTCGCCAGGAATGTCGTCAAATATTACCGCCGAGATGTCAGGTGGGTTAGGTTAGGTTATATTACGTTATTGATGCATATGAATGTCCCACGTAGAGGATAGCTCGCCAGGAATGTTGTCAAATGTTACCGCCGAGATGTTAGGTTGGGTTAGGTTAGGTTATATTACGTTATTGATGCATATGAATGTCCCACGTAGAGGATAGCTCGCCAGGAATGTTGTCAAATGTTACCGCCGAGATGTTAGGTTGGGTTAGGTTAGGTTATATTAGGTAATTGATGCATATGAATGTCCCACGTAGAGGATAGCTCGCCAGGAATGTTGTCAAATATTACCGCCGAGATGTCAGGTTGGATTACGTTAGGTTATATTACGTTATTGATGTACATAAAGGTCCCACGGAGACGTAGAGTCCAGCTCGCCAGGAATGTCGTCAAATATTACCGCCGAGTTGTCAGGTTGGGTTAGGTTAGGTTATATTACGTAATTGAAGTCTATAAAGGTCCCACGGAGACGTAGAGTCCAACTCGCCAGGAATGTCGTCAAATATTACAGCCGAGATGTCAGGTGGGTTAGGTTAGGTTATATTACGTTATTGATGCATATGAAGGTCCCACGTGGAGGATAGCTCGCCAGGAATGTTGTCAAATATTACCGGCGAGATGTCAGGTTTGATTACGTTAGGTTATATTACGTTATTGATGTATATAAAGGTCCCACGGAGACGTAGAGTCCAACTCGCCAGGAATGTCGTCAAATATTACCGCCGAGATGTCAGGTGGTTTAGGTTAGGTTATATTACGTTATTGATGCATATGAAGGTCCCACGTAGAGGATAGCTCGCCAGGAATGTTGTCAAATGTTACCGCCGAGATGTTAGGTTGGGTTAGGTTAGGTTATATTACGTTAGTGATGTATACGAAGGACCCACGCAGACGTCGGGGCCAACTCGCCAGGAATGTTGTCAAATATTACCGCCGAGATGTCAGGTGGGTTAGGTTAGGTTATATTACGTTATTGATGCATATGAATGTCCCCCGTAGAGGATAGCTCGCCAGGAATGTTGCCAAATGTTACCGCCGAGATATTAGGTTGGGTTAGGTTAGGTTATATTACGTAATTGATGCATATGAATGTCCCACGTAGAGGATAGCTCGCCAGGAATGTTGTCAAATATTACCGCAGAGATGTCAGGTTGTGTTAGGTTAGGTTATATTACTTCATTGACGTATACAGTGTTCCCACGGAGAAGTAGGGGCCGACCAGCAAGGAATGTTGTTAAACGGTACCCCGAGAGATTAGGTTGGGTTAGGTTAGGTTATATTGGGATTCTGATGTATATAAAGGTCCCACGGACACGTAGATGCCAACTCGCAAGGAATGTTGTCAAATATTACCGCCGAGATGTCAGATTAGATTACGTTAGGTTATATTACGTTATTGATGTATATAAAGGTCCCACGGAGACGTAGAGTCCAACTCGCCAGGAATGTCGTCAAATATTACCGTCGAGATGTCAGGTGGGTTAGGTTAGGTTATATTACGTAATTGAAGTGTATAAAGGTCCCACGGAGACGTAGAGTCCAACTCGCCAGGAATGTCGTCAAATAGTACCGCCGAGATGTCAGGTTGGGTTAGGTTAGGTTATATTACGTAATTGAAGTATATAAAGGTCCCACGGAGACGTAGAGTCCAACTCGCCAGGAATGTCGTCAAATATTACCGCCGAGATGTCAGGTGGGTTAGGTTAGGTTATATTACGTTATTGATGCATATGAATGTCCCACGTAGAGGATAGATCGCCAGGAATGTTGTCAAATATTACCGCCGAGATGTCAGGTTGTGTTAGGTTAGGTTATATTACGTAATTGAAGTATATAAAGGTCCCACGGAGACGTAGAGTCCAACTCGCCAGGAATGTCGTCAAATATTACCGCCGAGATGTCAGGTGGGTTAGGTTAGGTTATATTACGTTATTGATGCATATGAATGTCCCACGTAGAGGATAGCTCGCCAGGAATGTTGTCAAATGTTACCGCCGAGATGTTAGGTTGGGTTAGGTTAGGTTACATTACGTTAATGATGTATACGAAGGACCTACGCAGATGTCGGGGCCAACTCGCCAGGAATGTTGTCAAATATTACCGCCGAGGTGTCAGGTTGGGTAAGGTTAGGTTATATTACGTTATTGATGCATATGAATGTCCCACGTAGAGGATAGCTCGCCAGGAATGTCTTCAAATATTACCGCCGAGATGTCAGGTTGGATTACGTTAGGTTATATTACGTTAGTGATGTATACGAAGGACCCACGCAGACGTCGTGGCCAACTCGCCAGGAATGTCGTCAAATATTACCGCCGAGATGTCAGGTTGGGTTAGGTTAGGTTATATTACGTAATTGAAGTACATAAAGGTCCCACGGAGACGTAGAGTCCAACTCGCCAGGAATGTCGTCAAATATTACCGCCGAGATGTCAGGTGGGTCAGGTTAGATTATAATACGTTATTGATGCATATGAATGTTCCACGTAGAGGATAACTCGCCAGGCAAGTTGTCAAATATTACCGCCGAGATGTTAGGTTGGGTTAGGTTAGATTATATTACGTTAATGATATATATGAAGGACCCACGCAGACGTCTTGGCCAACTCGCCAGGTATGTTGTCAAATATTACCGCCGACATGTCAGGTTGGGTTAGGTTAAGTTATATTACGTTATTGATGTATATAAAGGTCCCACGGAGACGTAGAGTCCAACTCGCCAGGAATGTCGTCAAATATTACCGCCGAGATGTCAGGTTGGGTTAGGTTAGGTTATATTAAGTAATTGAAGTATATAAAGGTCCCACGGAGACGTAGAGTCCAACTCGCCAGGAATGTCGTCAAATATTACCGCCGAGATGTCAGGTGGGTTAGGTTAGGTTATATTACGTTATTGATGCATATGAATGTCCCACGTAGAGCATAGATCGCCAGGAATGTTGTCAAATATTACCGCCGAGATGTCAGGTTGTGTTAGGTTAGGTTATATTACGTAATTGAAGTATATAAAGGTCCCACGGAGACGTAGAGTCCAACTCGCCAGGAATGTCGTCAAATATTACCGCCGATATGTCAGGTGGGTTAGGTTAGGTTATATTACGTTATTGATGCATATGAATGTCCCACGTAGAGGATAGCTCGCCAGGAATGTTGTCAAATGTTACCGCCGAGATGTTAGGTTGGGTTAGGTTAGGTTATATTACGTTATTGATGCATATGCATGTCCCACGTAGAGGATAGATCACCAGGAATGTTGTCAAATGTTACCGCCGAGATGTTAGGTTGGGTTAGGTTAGGTTATGTTACGTTATTGATGTATATAAAGGTCCCACATAGACGTAGAGGACAACTCGCCGGGAATGTTGTCAAATTTTACCGCCGAGATGTCAGGTTGACTTAGATTAGGTTATATTACGTTATTGGTGCATATGAATGTCCCACGTAGAGGATAGCTCGCCAGGAATGTCTTCAAATATTACCGCCGAGATGTCAGGTTGGATTACGTTAGGTTATATTACGTTAGTGATGTATACGAAGGACCCACGCAGACGTCGGGGCCAACTCGCCAGGAATGTCGTCAAATATTACCGCCGAGATGTCAGGTTGGGTTAGGTTAGGTTATATTACGTAATTGAAGTACATAAAGGTCCCACGGAGACGTAGAGTCCAACTCGCCAGGAATGTCGTCAAATATTACCGCCGAGATGTCAGGTGGGTTAGGTTAGGTTATATTACGTTATTGATGCATATGAATGTCCCACGTAGAGGATAGCTCGCCAGGAATGTTGTCAAATGTTACCGCCGAGATGTTAGGTTGGGTTAGGTTAGGTTATATTACGTTATTGATGCATATGAATGTCCCACGTAGAGGATAGCTCGCCAGGAATGTTGTCAAATGTTACCGCCGAGATGTTAGGTTGGGTTAGGTTAGGTTATATTAGGTAATTGATGCATATGAATGTCCCACGTAGAGGATAGCTCGCCAGGAATGTTGTCAAATATTACCGCCGAGATGTCAGGTTGGATTACGTTAGGTTATATTACGTTATTGATGTACATAAAGGTCCCACGGAGACGTAGAGTCCAGCTCGCCAGGAATGTCGTCAAATATTACCGCCGAGTTGTCAGGTTGGGTTAGGTTAGGTTATATTACGTAATTGAAGTCTATAAAGGTCCCACGGAGACGTAGAGTCCAACTCGCCAGGAATGTCGTCAAATATTACAGCCGAGATGTCAGGTGGGTTAGGTTAGGTTATATTACGTTATTGATGCATATGAAGGTCCCACGTGGAGGATAGCTCGCCAGGAATGTTGTCAAATATTACCGCCGAGATGTCAGATTAGATTACGTTAGGTTATATTACGTTATTGATGTATATAAAGGTCCCACGGAGACGTAGAGTCCAACTCGCCAGGAATGTCGTCAAATATTACCGTCGAGATGTCAGGTGGGTTAGGTTAGGTTATATTACGTAATTGAAGTGTATAAAGGTCCCACGGAGACGTAGAGTCCAACTCGCCAGGAATGTCGTCAAATATTACCGCCGAGATGTTAGGTTGGGTTAGGTTAGGTTACATTACGTTAATGATGTATACGAATGTCCCACGTAGAGTATAGCTCGCCAGGAATGTTGTCAAATGTTACCGCCGAGATGTTATGTTGAGTTAGGTTAGGTTATATTACGTTATTGATGCATATGAATGTCCCACGTAGAGGATAGCTCGCCAGGAATGTTGTCAAATATTACCGCCGACATGTCAGGTTGGGTTAGGTTAAGTTATATTACGTTATTGATGTATATAAAGGTCCCACGGAGACGTAGAGTCCAACTCGCCAGGAATGTCGTCAAATATTACCGCCGAGATGTCAGGTTGGGTTAGGTTAGGTTATATTACGTAATTGAAGTATATAAAGGTCCCACGGAGACGTAGAGTCCAACTCGCCAGGAATGTCGTCAAATATTACCGCCGAGATGTCAGGTGGGTTAGGTTAGGTTATATTACGTTATTGATGCATATGAATGTCCCACGTAGAGGATAGATCGCCAGGAATGTTGTCAAATATTACCGCCGAGATGTCAGGTTGTGTTAGGTTAGGTTATATTACGTAATTGAAGTATATAAAGGTCCCACGGAGACGTAGAGTCCAACTCGCCAGGAATGTCGTCAAATATTACCGCCGAGATGTCAGGTGGGTTAGGTTAGGTTATATTACGTTATTGATGCATATGAATGTCCCACGTAGAGGATAGCTCGCCAGGAATGTTGTCAAATGTTACCGCCGAGATGTTAGGTTGGGTTAGGTTAGGTTACATTACGTTAATGATGTATACGAAGGACCTACGCAGATGTCGGGGCCAACTCGCCAGGAATGTTGTCAAATATTACCGCCGAGGTGTCAGGTTGGGTAAGGTTAGGTTATATTACGTTATTGATGCATATGAATGTCCCACGTAGAGGATAGCTCGCCAGGAATGTCTTCAAATATTACCGCCGAGATGTCAGGTTGGATTACGTTAGGTTATATTACGTTAGTGATGTATACGAAGGACCCACGCAGACGTCGTGGCCAACTCGCCAGGAATGTCGTCAAATATTACCGCCGAGATGTCAGGTTGGGTTAGGTTAGGTTATATTACGTAATTGAAGTACATAAAGGTCCCACGGAGACGTAGAGTCCAACTCGCCAGGAATGTCGTCAAATATTACCGCCGAGATGTCAGGTGGGTCAGGTTAGATTATAATACGTTATTGATGCATATGAATGTCCCACGTAGAGGATAACTCGCCAGGCAAGTTGTCAAATATTACCGCCGAGATGTTAGGTTGGGTTAGGTTAGATTATATTACGTTAATGATGTATATGAAGGACCCACGCAGACGTCTTGGCCAACTCGCCAGGTATGTTGTCAAATATTACCGCCGACATGTCAGGTTGGGTTAGGTTAAGTTATATTACGTTATTGATGTATATAAAGGTCCCACGGAGACGTAGAGTCCAACTCGCCAGGAATGTCGTCAAATATTACCGCCGAGATGTCAGGTTGGGTTAGGTTAGGTTATATTACGTAATTGAAGTATATAAAGGTCCCACGGAGACGTAGAGTCCAACTCGCCAGGAATGTCGTCAAATATTACCGCCGAGATGTCAGGTGGGTTAGGTTAGGTTATATTACGTTATTGATGCATATGAATGTCCCACGTAGAGGATAGATCGCCAGGAATGTTGTCAAATATTACCGCCGAGATGTCAGGTTGTGTTAGGTTAGGTTATATTACGTAATTGAAGTATATAAAGGTCCCACGGAGACGTAGAGTCCAACTCGCCAGGAATGTCGTCAAATATTACCGCCGATATGTCAGGTGGGTTAGGTTAGGTTATATTACGTTATTGATGCATATGAATGTCCCACGTAGAGGATAGCTCGCCAGGAATGTTGTCAAATGTTACCGCCGAGATGTTAGGTTGGGTTAGGTTAGGTTATATTACGTTATTGATGCATATGCATGTCCCACGTAGAGGATAGATCACCAGGAATGTTGTCAAATGTTACCGCCGAGATGTTAGGTTGGGTTAGGTTAGGTTATGTTACGTTATTGATGTATATAAAGGTCCCACATAGACGTAGAGGACAACTCGCCGGGAATGTTGTCAAATTTTACCGCCGAGATGTCAGGTTGACTTAGATTAGGTTATATTACGTTATTGGTGCATATGAATGTCCCACGTAGAGGATAGCTCGCCAGGAATGTCTTCAAATATTACCGCCGAGATGTCAGGTTGGATTACATTAGGTTATATTACGTAATTGAAGTACATAAAGGTCCCACGGAGACGTAGAGTCCAACTCGCCAGGAATGTCGTCAAATATTACCGCCGATATGTCAGGTGGGTTAGGTTAGGTTATATTACGTTATTGATGCATATGAATGTCCCACGTAGAGGATAGCTCGCCAGGAATGTTGTCAAATGTTACCGCCGAGATGTTAGGTTGGGTTAGGTTAGGTTATATTACGTTATTGATGCATATGCATGTCCCACGTAGAGGATAGATCACCAGGAATGTTGTCAAATGTTACCGCCGAGATGTTAGGTTGGGTTAGGTTAGGTTATGTTACGTTATTGATGTATATAAAGGTCCCACATAGACGTAGAGGACAACTCGCCGGGAATGTTGTCAAATTTTACCGCCGAGATGTCAGGTTGACTTAGATTAGGTTATATTACGTTATTGGTGCATATGAATGTCCCACGTAGAGGATAGCTCGCCAGGAATGTCTTCAAATATTACCGCCGAGATGTCAGGTTGGATTACGTTAGGTTATATTACGTTAGTGATGTATACGAAGGACCCACGCAGACGTCGGGGCCAACTCGCCAGGAATGTCGTCAAATATTACCGCCGAGATGTCAGGTTGGGTTAGGTTAGGTTATATTACGTAATTGAAGTACATAAAGGTCCCACGGAGACGTAGAGTCCAACTCGCCAGGAATGTCGTCAAATATTACCGCCGAGATGTCAGGTGGGTTAGGTTAGGTTATATTACGTTATTGATGCATATGAAGGTCCCACGTGGAGGATAGCTCGCCAGGAATGTTGTCAAATATTACCGGCGAGATGTCAGGTTTGATTACGTTAGGTTGTATTACGTTATTGATGTATATAAAGGTCCCACGGAGACGTAGAGTCCAGCTCGCCAGGAATGTCGTCAAATATTACCGCCGAGTTGTCAGGTTGGGTTAGGTTAGGTTATATTACGTAAATGAAGTCTATAAAGGTCCCACGGAGACGTAGAGTCCAACTCGCCAGGAATGTCGTCAAATATTACCGCCGAGATGTCAGGTGGTTTAGGTTAGGTTATATTACGTTATTGATGCATATGAAGGTCCCACGTAGAGGATAGCTCGCCAGGAATGTTGTCAAATGTTACCGCCGAGATGTTAGGTTGGGTTAGGTTAGGTTATATTACGTTAGTGATGTATACGAAGGACCCACGCAGACGTCGGGGCCAACTCGCCAGGAATGTTGTCAAATATTACCGCCGAGATGTCAGGTGGGTTAGGTTAGGTTATATTACGTTATTGATGCATATGAATGTCCCCCGTAGAGGATAGCTCGCCAGGAATGTTGCCAAATGTTACCGCCGAGATATTAGGTTGGGTTAGGTTAGGTTATATTACGTAATTGATGCATATGAATGTCCCACGTAGAGGATAGCTCGCCAGGAATGTTGTCAAATATTACCGCCGAGATGTCAGGTTGTGTTAGGTTAGGTTATATTACTTCATTGACGTATACAGTGTTCCCACGGAGAAGTAGGGGCCGACCAGCAAGGAATGTTGTTAAACGGTACCCCGAGAGATTAGGTTGGTGTTAGGTTAGGTTATATTGGGATTCTGATGTATATAAAGGTCCCACGGACACGTAGATGCCAACTCGCAAGGAATGTTGTCAAATATTACCGCCGAGATGTCAGATTAGATTACGTTAGGTTATATTACGTTATTGATGTATATAAAGGTCCCACGGAGACGTAGAGTCCAACTCGCCAGGAATGTCGTCAAATATTACCGTCGAGATGTCAGGTGGGTTAGGTTAGGTTATATTACGTAATTGAAGTGTATAAAGGTCCCACGGAGACGTAGAGTCCAATTCGCCAGGAATGTCGTCAAATATTACCGCCGAGATGTTAGGTTGGGTTAGGTTAGGTTACATTACGTTAATGATGTATACGAATGTCCCACGTAGAGTATAGCTCGCCAGGAATGTTGTCAAATGTTACCGCCGAGATGTTATGTTGGGTTAGGTTAGGTTATATTACGTTATTGATGCATATGAATGTCCCACGTAGAGGATAGCTCGCCAGGAATGTTGTCAAATATTACCGCCGACATGTCAGGTTGGGTTAGGTTAAGTTATATTACGTTATTGATGTATATAAAGGTCCCACGGAGACGTAGAGTCCAACTCGCCAGGAATGTCGTCAAATATTACCGCCGAGATGTCAGGTTGGGTTAGGTTAGGTTATATTACGTAATTGAAGTATATAAAGGTCCCACGGAGACGTAGAGTCCAACTCGCCAGGAATGTCGTCAAATATTACCGCCGAGATGTCAGGTGGGTTAGGTTAGGTTATATTACGTTATTGATGCATATGAATGTCCCACGTAGAGGATAGATCGCCAGGAATGTTGTCAAATATTACCGCCGAGATGTCAGGTTGTGTTAGGTTAGGTTATATTACGTAATTGAAGTATATAAAGGTCCCACGGAGACGTAGAGTCCAACTCGCCAGGAATGTCGTCAAATATTACCGCCGAGATGTCAGGTGGGTTAGGTTAGGTTATATTACGTTATTGATGCATATGAATGTCCCACGTAGAGGATAGCTCGCCAGGAATGTTGTCAAATGTTACCGCCGAGATGTTAGGTTGGGTTAGGTTAGGTTACATTACGTTAATGATGTATACGAAGGACCTACGCAGATGTCGGGGCCAACTCGCCAGGAATGTTGTCAAATATTACCGCCGAGGTGTCAGGTTGGGTAAGGTTAGGTTATATTACGTTATTGATGCATATGAATGTCCCACGTAGAGGATAGCTCGCCAGGAATGTCTTCAAATATTACCGCCGAGATGTCAGGTTGGATTACGTTAGGTTATATTACGTTAGTGATGTATACGAAGGACCCACGCAGACGTCGTGGCCAACTCGCCAGGAATGTCGTCAAATATTACCGCCGAGATGTCAGGTTGGGTTAGGTTAGGTTATATTACGTAATTGAAGTACATAAAGGTCCCACGGAGACGTAGAGTCCAACTCGCCAGGAATGTCGTCAAAAATTACCGCCGAGATGTCAGGTGGGTCAGGTTAGATTATAATACGTTATTGATGCATATGAATGTCCCACGTAGAGGATAACTCGCCAGGCAAGTTGTCAAATATTACCGCCGAGATGTTAGGTTGGGTTAGGTTAGATTATATTACGTTAATGATGTATATGAAGGACCCACGCAGACGTCTTGGCCAACTCGCCAGGTATGTTGTCAAATATTACCGCCGACATGTCAGGTTGGGTTAGGTTAAGTTATATTACGTTATTGATGTATATAAAGGTCCCACGGAGACGTAGAGTCCAACTCGCCAGGAATGTCGTCAAATATTACCGCCGAGATGTCAGGTTGGGTTAGGTTAGGTTATATTACGTAATTGAAGTATATAAAGGTCCCACGGAGACGTAGAGTCCAACTCGCCAGGAATGTCGTCAAATATTACCGCCGAGATGTCAGGTGGGTTAGGTTAGGTTATATTACGTTATTGATGCATATGAATGTCCCACGTAGAGGATAGATCGCCAGGAATGTTGTCAAATATTACCGCCGAGATGTCAGGTTGTGTTAGGTTAGGTTATATTACGTAATTGAAGTATATAAAGGTCCCACGGAGACGTAGAGTCCAACTCGCCAGGAATGTCGTCAAATATTACCGCCGATATGTCAGGTGGGTTAGGTTAGGTTATATTACGTTATTGATGCATATGAATGTCCCACGTAGAGGATAGCTCGCCAGGAATGTTGTCAAATGTTACCGCCGAGATGTTAGGTTGGGTTAGGTTAGGTTATATTACGTTATTGATGCATATGCATGTCCCACGTAGAGGATAGATCACCAGGAATGTTGTCAAATGTTACCGCCGAGATGTTAGGTTGGGTTAGGTTAGGTTATGTTACGTCATTGATGTATATAAAGGTCCCACATAGACGTAGAGGACAACTCGCCGGGAATGTTGTCAAATTTTACCGCCGAGATGTCAGGTTGACTTAGATTAGGTTATATTACGTTATTGGTGCATATGAATGTCCCACGTAGAGGATAGCTCGCCAGGAATGTCTTCAAATATTACCGCCGAGATGTCAGGTTGGATTACGTTAGGTTATATTACGTTAGTGATGTATACGAAGGACCCACGCAGACGTCGGGGCCAACTCGCCAGGAATGTCGTCAAATATTACCGCCGAGATGTCAGGTTGGGTTAGGTTAGGTTATATTACGTAATTGAAGTACATAAAGGTCCCACGGAGACGTAGAGTCCAACTCGCCAGGAATGTCGTCAAATATTACCGCCGAGATGTCAGGTGGGTTAGGTTAGGTTATATTACGTTATTGATGCATATGAATGTCCCACGTAGAGGATAGCTCGCCAGGAATGTTGTCAAATGTTACCGCCGAGATGTTAGGTTGGGTTAGGTTAGGTTATATTACGTTATTGATGCATATGAATGTCCCACGTAGAGGATAGCTCGCCAGGAATGTTGTCAAATGTTACCGCCGAGATGTTAGGTTGGGTTAGGTTAGGTTATATTACGTAATTGATGCATATGAATGTCCCACGTAGAGGATAGCTCGCCAGGAATGTTGTCAAATATTACCGCCGAGATGTCAGGTTGGATTACGTTAGGTTATATTACGTTATTGATGTACATAAAGGTCCCACGGAGACGTAGAGTCCAGCTCGCCAGGAATGTCGTCAAATATTACCGCCGAGATGTCAGGTGGGTTAGGTTAGGTTATATTACGTTATTGATGCATATGAATGTCCCACGTAGAGGATAGATCGCCAGGAATGTTGTCAAATATTACCGCCGAGATGTCAGGTTGTGTTAGGTTAGGTTATATTACGTAATTGAAGTATATAAAGGTCCCACGGAGACGTAGAGTCCAACTCGCCAGGAATGTCGTCAAATATTACCGCCGAGATGTCAGGTGGGTTAGGTTAGGTTATATTACGTTATTGATGCATATGAATGTCCCACGTAGAGGATAGCTCGCCAGGAATGTTGTCAAATGTTACCGCCGAGATGTTAGGTTGGGTTAGGTTAGGTTACATTACGTTAATGATGTATACGAAGGACCTACGCAGATGTCGGGGCCAACTCGCCAGGAATGTTGTCAAATATTACCGCCGAGGTGTCAGGTTGGGTAAGGTTAGGTTATATTACGTTATTGATGCATATGAATGTCCCACGTAGAGGATAGCTCGCCAGGAATGTCTTCAAATATTACCGCCGAGATGTCAGGTTGGATTACGTTAGGTTATATTACGTTAGTGATGTATACGAAGGACCCACGCAGACGTCGTGGCCAACTCGCCAGGAATGTCGTCAAATATTACCGCCGAGATGTCAGGTTGGGTTAGGTTAGGTTATATTACGTAATTGAAGTACATAAAGGTCCCACGGAGACGTAGAGTCCAACTCGCCAGGAATGTCGTCAAAAATTACCGCCGAGATGTCAGGTGGGTCAGGTTAGATTATAATACGTTATTGATGCATATGAATGTCCCACGTAGAGGATAACTCGCCAGGCAAGTTGTCAAATATTACCGCCGAGATGTTAGGTTGGGTTAGGTTAGATTATATTACGTTAATGATGTATATGAAGGACCCACGCAGACGTCTTGGCCAACTCGCCAGGTATGTTGTCAAATATTACCGCCGACATGTCAGGTTGGGTTAGGTTAAGTTATATTACGTTATTGATGTATATAAAGGTCCCACGGAGACGTAGAGTCCAACTCGCCAGGAATGTCGTCAAATATTACCGCCGAGATGTCAGGTTGGGTTAGGTTAGGTTATATTACGTAATTGAAGTATATAAAGGTCCCACGGAGACGTAGAGTCCAACTCGCCAGGAATGTCGTCAAATATTACCGCCGAGATGTCAGGTGGGTTAGGTTAGGTTATATTACGTTATTGATGCATATGAATGTCCCACGTAGAGGATAGATCGCCAGGAATGTTGTCAAATATTACCGCCGAGATGTCAGGTTGTGTTAGGTTAGGTTATATTACGTAATTGAAGTATATAAAGGTCCCACGGAGACGTAGAGTCCAACTCGCCAGGAATGTCGTCAAATATTACCGCCGATATGTCAGGTGGGTTAGGTTAGGTTATATTACGTTATTGATGCATATGAATGTCCCACGTAGAGGATAGCTCGCCAGGAATGTTGTCAAATGTTACCGCCGAGATGTTAGGTTGGGTTAGGTTAGGTTATATTACGTTATTGATGCATATGCATGTCCCACGTAGAGGATAGATCACCAGGAATGTTGTCAAATGTTACCGCCGAGATGTTAGGTTGGGTTAGGTTAGGTTATGTTACGTTATTGATGTATATAAAGGTCCCACATAGACGTAGAGGACAACTCGCCGGGAATGTTGTCAAATTTTACCGCCGAGATGTCAGGTTGACTTAGATTAGGTTATATTACGTTATTGGTGCATATGAATGTCCCACGTAGAGGATAGCTCGCCAGGAATGTCGTCAAAAATTACCGCCGAGATGTCAGGTGGGTCAGGTTAGATTATAATACGTTATTGATGCATATGAATGTCCCACGTAGAGGATAACTCGCCAGGCAAGTTGTCAAATATTACCGCCGAGATGTTAGGTTGGGTTAGGTTAGATTATATTACGTTAATGATGTATATGAAGGACCCACGCAGACGTCTTGGCCAACTCGCCAGGTATGTTGTCAAATATTACCGCCGACATGTCAGGTTGGGTTAGGTTAAGTTATATTACGTTATTGATGTATATAAAGGTCCCACGGAGACGTAGAGTCCAACTCGCCAGGAATGTCGTCAAATATTACCGCCGAGATGTCAGGTTGGGTTAGGTTAGGTTATATTACGTAATTGAAGTATATAAAGGTCCCACGGAGACGTAGAGTCCAACTCGCCAGGAATGTCGTCAAATATTACCGCCGAGATGTCAGGTGGGTTAGGTTAGGTTATATTACGTTATTGATGCATATGAATGTCCCACGTAGAGGATAGATCGCCAGGAATGTTGTCAAATATTACCGCCGAGATGTCAGGTTGTGTTAGGTTAGGTTATATTACGTAATTGAAGTATATAAAGGTCCCACGGAGACGTAGAGTCCAACTCGCCAGGAATGTCGTCAAATATTACCGCCGATATGTCAGGTGGGTTAGGTTAGGTTATATTACGTTATTGATGCATATGAATGTCCCACGTAGAGGATAGCTCGCCAGGAATGTTGTCAAATGTTACCGCCGAGATGTTAGGTTGGGTTAGGTTAGGTTATATTACGTTATTGATGCATATGCATGTCCCACGTAGAGGATAGATCACCAGGAATGTTGTCAAATGTTACCGCCGAGATGTTAGGTTGGGTTAGGTTAGGTTATGTTACGTTATTGATGTATATAAAGGTCCCACATAGACGTAGAGGACAACTCGCCGGGAATGTTGTCAAATTTTACCGCCGAGATGTCAGGTTGACTTAGATTAGGTTATATTACGTTATTGGTGCATATGAATGTCCCACGTAGAGGATAGCTCGCCAGGAATGTCTTCAAATATTACCGCCGAGATGTCAGGTTGGATTACGTTAGGTTATATTACGTTAGTGATGTATACGAAGGACCCACGCAGACGTCGGGGCCAACTCGCCAGGAATGTCGTCAAATATTACCGCCGAGATGTCAGGTTGGGTTAGGTTAGGTTATATTACGTAATTGAAGTACATAAAGGTCCCACGGAGACGTAGAGTCCAACTCGCCAGGAATGTCGTCAAATATTACCGCCGAGATGTCAGGTGGGTTAGGTTAGGTTATATTACGTTATTGATGCATATGAATGTCCCACGTAGAGGATAGCTCGCCAGGAATGTTGTCAAATGTTACCGCCGAGATGTTAGGTTGGGTTAGGTTAGGTTATATTACGTTATTGATGCATATGAATGTCCCACGTAGAGGATAGCTCGCCAGGAATGTTGTCAAATGTTACCGCCGAGATGTTAGGTTGGGTTAGGTTAGGTTATATTACGTAATTGATGCATATGAATGTCCCACGTAGAGGATAGCTCGCCAGGAATGTTGTCAAATATTACCGCCGAGATGTCAGGTTGGATTACGTTAGGTTATATTACGTTATTGATGTACATAAAGGTCCCACGGAGACGTAGAGTCCAGCTCGCCAGGAATGTCGTCAAATATTACCGCCGAGTTGTCAGGTGGGTTAGGTTAGGTTATATTACGTTATTGATGCATATGAATGTCCCACGTAGAGGATAGATCGCCAGGAATGTTGTCAAATATTACCGCCGAGATGTCAGGTTGTGTTAGGTTAGGTTATATTACGTAATTGAAGTATATAAAGGTCCCACGGAGACGTAGAGTCCAACTCGCCAGGAATGTCGTCAAATATTACCGCCGAGATGTCAGGTGGGTTAGGTTAGGTTATATTACGTTATTGATGCATATGAATGTCCCACGTAGAGGATAGCTCGCCAGGAATGTTGTCAAATGTTACCGCCGAGATGTTAGGTTGGGTTAGGTTAGGTTACATTACGTTAATGATGTATACGAAGGACCTACGCAGATGTCGGGGCCAACTCGCCAGGAATGTTGTCAAATATTACCGCCGAGGTGTCAGGTTGGGTAAGGTTAGGTTATATTACGTTATTGATGCATATGAATGTCCCACGTAGAGGATAGCTCGCCAGGAATGTCTTCAAATATTACCGCCGAGATGTCAGGTTGGATTACGTTAGGTTATATTACGTTAGTGATGTATACGAAGGACCCACGCAGACGTCGTGGCCAACTCGCCAGGAATGTCGTCAAATATTACCGCCGAGATGTCAGGTTGGGTTAGGTTAGGTTATATTACGTAATTGAAGTACATAAAGGTCCCACGGAGACGTAGAGTCCAACTCGCCAGGAATGTCGTCAAAAATTACCGCCGAGATGTCAGGTGGGTCAGGTTAGATTATAATACGTTATTGATGCATATGAATGTCCCACGTAGAGGATAACTCGCCAGGCAAGTTGTCAAATATTACCGCCGAGATGTTAGGTTGGGTTAGGTTAGATTATATTACGTTAATGATGTATATGAAGGACCCACGCAGACGTCTTGGCCAACTCGCCAGGTATGTTGTCAAATATTACCGCCGACATGTCAGGTTGGGTTAGGTTAAGTTATATTACGTTATTGATGTATATAAAGGTCCCACGGAGACGTAGAGTCCAACTCGCCAGGAATGTCGTCAAATATTACCGCCGAGATGTCAGGTTGGGTTAGGTTAGGTTATATTACGTAATTGAAGTATATAAAGGTCCCACGGAGACGTAGAGTCCAACTCGCCAGGAATGTCGTCAAATATTACCGCCGAGATGTCAGGTGGGTTAGGTTAGGTTATATTACGTTATTGATGCATATGAATGTCCCACGTAGAGGATAGATCGCCAGGAATGTTGTCAAATATTACCGCCGAGATGTCAGGTTGTGTTAGGTTAGGTTATATTACGTAATTGAAGTATATAAAGGTCCCACGGAGACGTAGAGTCCAACTCGCCAGGAATGTCGTCAAATATTACCGCCGATATGTCAGGTGGGTTAGGTTAGGTTATATTACGTTATTGATGCATATGAATGTCCCACGTAGAGGATAGCTCGCCAGGAATGTTGTCAAATGTTACCGCCGAGATGTTAGGTTGGGTTAGGTTAGGTTATATTACGTTATTGATGCATATGCATGTCCCACGTAGAGGATAGATCACCAGGAATGTTGTCAAATGTTACCGCCGAGATGTTAGGTTGGGTTAGGTTAGGTTATGTTACGTTATTGATGTATATAAAGGTCCCACATAGACGTAGAGGACAACTCGCCGGGAATGTTGTCAAATTTTACCGCCGAGATGTCAGGTTGACTTAGATTAGGTTATATTACGTTATTGGTGCATATGAATGTCCCACGTAGAGGATAGCTCGCCAGGAATGTCGTCAAAAATTACCGCCGAGATGTCAGGTGGGTCAGGTTAGATTATAATACGTTATTGATGCATATGAATGTCCCACGTAGAGGATAACTCGCCAGGCAAGTTGTCAAATATTACCGCCGAGATGTTAGGTTGGGTTAGGTTAGATTATATTACGTTAATGATGTATATGAAGGACCCACGCAGACGTCTTGGCCAACTCGCCAGGTATGTTGTCAAATATTACCGCCGACATGTCAGGTTGGGTTAGGTTAAGTTATATTACGTTATTGATGTATATAAAGGTCCCACGGAGACGTAGAGTCCAACTCGCCAGGAATGTCGTCAAATATTACCGCCGAGATGTCAGGTTGGGTTAGGTTAGGTTATATTACGTAATTGAAGTATATAAAGGTCCCACGGAGACGTAGAGTCCAACTCGCCAGGAATGTCGTCAAATATTACCGCCGAGATGTCAGGTGGGTTAGGTTAGGTTATATTACGTTATTGATGCATATGAATGTCCCACGTAGAGGATAGATCGCCAGGAATGTTGTCAAATATTACCGCCGAGATGTCAGGTTGTGTTAGGTTAGGTTATATTACGTAATTGAAGTATATAAAGGTCCCACGGAGACGTAGAGTCCAACTCGCCAGGAATGTCGTCAAATATTACCGCCGATATGTCAGGTGGGTTAGGTTAGGTTATATTACGTTATTGATGCATATGAATGTCCCACGTAGAGGATAGCTCGCCAGGAATGTTGTCAAATGTTACCGCCGAGATGTTAGGTTGGGTTAGGTTAGGTTATATTACGTTATTGATGCATATGCATGTCCCACGTAGAGGATAGATCACCAGGAATGTTGTCAAATGTTACCGCCGAGATGTTAGGTTGGGTTAGGTTAGGTTATGTTACGTTATTGATGTATATAAAGGTCCCACATAGACGTAGAGGACAACTCGCCGGGAATGTTGTCAAATTTTACCGCCGAGATGTCAGGTTGACTTAGATTAGGTTATATTACGTTATTGGTGCATATGAATGTCCCACGTAGAGGATAGCTCGCCAGGAATGTCTTCAAATATTACCGCCGAGATGTCAGGTTGGATTACGTTAGGTTATATTACGTTAGTGATGTATACGAAGGACCCACGCAGACGTCGGGGCCAACTCGCCAGGAATGTCGTCAAATATTACCGCCGAGATGTCAGGTTGGGTTAGGTTAGGTTATATTACGTAATTGAAGTACATAAAGGTCCCACGGAGACGTAGAGTCCAACTCGCCAGGAATGTCGTCAAATATTACCGCCGAGATGTCAGGTGGGTTAGGTTAGGTTATATTACGTTATTGATGCATATGAATGTCCCACGTAGAGGATAGCTCGCCAGGAATGTTGTCAAATGTTACCGCCGAGATGTTAGGTTGGGTTAGGTTAGGTTATATTACGTTATTGATGCATATGAATGTCCCACGTAGAGGATAGCTCGCCAGGAATGTTGTCAAATGTTACCGCCGAGATGTTAGGTTGGGTTAGGTTAGGTTATATTACGTAATTGATGCATATGAATGTCCCACGTAGAGGATAGCTCGCCAGGAATGTTGTCAAATATTACCGCCGAGATGTCAGGTTGGATTAC
Organism: Xylocopa violacea; assembly: GCA_963969225.1. Classification (NCBI taxonomy): domain Eukaryota; kingdom Metazoa; phylum Arthropoda; class Insecta; order Hymenoptera; family Apidae; genus Xylocopa; species Xylocopa violacea. The sequence continues at coordinate 1,962,242 of CAXAJV010001011.1, read as the reverse complement.
GTTAGGTTATATTACGTTATTGATGTACATAAAGGTCCCACGGAGACGTAGAGTCCAGCTCGCCAGGAATGTCGTCAAATATTACCGCCGAGTTGTCAGGTTGGGTTAGGTTAGGTTATATTACGTAATTGAAGTCTATAAAGGTCCCACGGAGACGTAGAGTCCAACTCGCCAGGAATGTCGTCAAATATTACAGCCGAGATGTCAGGTGGGTTAGGTTAGGTTATATTACGTTATTGATGCATATGAAGGTCCCACGTGGAGGATAGCTCGCCAGGAATGTCGTCAAATATTACCGCCGAGATGTTAGGTTGGGTTAGGTTAGGTTACATTACGTTAATGATGTATACGAAGGACCTACGCAGACGTCGGGGCCAACTCGCCAGGAATATTGTCAAATATTACCGCCGAGATGTCAGGTTGTGTTAGGTTAGGTTATATTACTTCATAGACGTATACAGTGTTCCCACGGAGGAGTAGGGGCCGACAAGCAAGGAATTTTGTCAAACGGTACCCCGAGAGATTAGGTTGGGTTAGGTTAGGTTATATTAGGATTCTGATGTATATAAAGGTCCCACGGAGACGTAGAGTCCAACTCGCCAGGAATGTCGTCAAATATTACCGCCGAGATGTCAGGTTGGGATAGGTTAGGTTATATTACGTAATTGAAGTATATAAAGGTCCCACGGAGACGTAGAGTCCAACTCGCCAGGAATGTCGTCAAATATTACCGCCGAGATGTCAGGTGGGTTAGGTTAGGTTATATTACGGTATTGATGCATATGAATGTCCAACGTAGAGGATAGCTCGCCAGGAATGTTGTCAAATGTTACCGCCGAGATGTTAGGTTGGGTTAGGTTAGGTTATATTACGTAATTGATGCATATGAATGTCCCACGTAGAGGATAGCTCGCCAGGAATGTTGTCAAATATTACCGCCGAGATGTTAGGTTGGGTTAGGTTAGGTTATATTACGTTATTGATGCATATGAATGTCCCACGTAGAGGATAGCTCGCCAGGAATGTTGTCAAATATTACCGCCGAGATGTCAGGTTGGGTTAGGTTAGGTTATATTACGTTATTGATGTATATAAAGGTCCGTCGGAGACGTAGAGTCGAACTCGCAAAGAATGTCTTCAAATATTACCGCCGAAATGTCAGGTTGGGTTAGGTTAGGTTATATTACGTTATTGATGCATATGAATGTCCCACGTAGAGGATAGCTCGCAAGGAATGTTGTGAAGTATTACCGCCGAGATGTCAGGTTGGATTACGTTAGGTTATATTACGTTATTGATGTATATAAAGGTCCCACGGAGACGTAGAGTCCAGCTCGCCAGGAATGTCGTCAAATACTACCGCCGAGTTGTCAGGTTGGGTTAGGTTAGGTTATATTACGTAATTGAAGTCTATAAAGGTCCCACGGAGACGTAGAGTCCAACTCGCCAGGAATGTCGTCAAATATTACCGCCGAGATGTCAGGTGGGTTAGGTTAGGTTATATTACGTTATTGATGCATATGAAGGTCCCACGTAGAGGATAGCTCGCCAGGAATGTTGTCAAATGTTACCGCCGAGATGTTAGGTTGTGTTAGGTTGGGTTATATTACGTTAGTGATGTATACGAAGGACCCACGCAGACGTCGGGGCCAACTCGCCAGGAATGTTGTCAAATATTACCGCCGAGATGTCAGGTTGTGTTACGTTAGGTTATATTACTTCATAGACGTATACAGTGTTCCCACTGAGAAGTACGGGCCGACAAGCAAGGAATGTTGTTAAACGGTACCCCGAGAGATAAGGTTGGGTTAGGTTAGGTTATATTAGGATACTGATGTATATAAAGGGCCCACGGACACGTAGAGGCCAACTCGCAAGGAATGTTGTCAAATATTACCGCCGAGATGTCAGGTTGGATTACGTTAGGTTATATTACGTTATTGATGTATATAAAGGTCCAACGGAGACGTAGAGTCCAACTCGCCAGGAATGTCGTCAAATATTACCGCCGAGATGTTAGGGTGAGTTAGGTTAGGTTACATTACGTTAGTGATGTATACGAAGGACCCACGCAGACGTCGGGGCCAACTCGCCAGGAATGTTGTCAAATATTACCGCCGAGATGTCAGGTTGTGTTAGGTTAGGTTATATTACTTCATAGACGTATACAGTGTTCCCACTGAGAAGTACGGGCCGACAAGCAAGGAATGTTGTTAAACGGTACCCCGAGAGATAAGGTTGGGTTAGGTTAGGTTATATTAGGATACTGATGTATATAAAGGTCCCACGGACACGTAGAGGCCAACTCGCAAGGAATGTTGTCAAATATTACCGCCGAGATGTCAGGTTGGATTACGTTAGGTTATATTACGTTATTGATGTATATAAAGGTCCAACGGAGACGTAGAGTCCAACTCGCCAGGAATGTCGTCAAATATTACCGCCGAGATGTTAGGGTGAGTTAGGTTAGGTTACATTACGTTAATGATGTATACGAAGGACCTACGCAGACGTCGGGGCCAACTCGCCAGGAATGTTGTTAAATATTACCGCCGAGATGTCAGGTTGTGTTAGGCTAGGTTATATTACTTCATAGACGTATACAGTGTTCCCACGGAGAAGTAGGGACCGACCAGCAAGGAATGTTGTTAAACGGTACCCCGAGAGATTAGGTTGGGTTAGGTTAGGTTATATTGGGATTCTGATGTATATAAAGGTCCCACAGACACGTAGATGCCAACTCGCAAGGAATGTTGTCAAATATTACCGCCGAGATGTCAGATTAGATTACGTTAGGTTATATTACGTTATTGATGTATATAAAGGTCCCACGGAGACGTAGAGTCCAACTCGCCAGGAATGTCGTCAAATATTACCGTCGAGATGTCAGGTGGGTTAGGTTAGGTTATATTACGTAATTGAAGTGTATAAAGGTCCCACGGAAACGTAGAGGCCAACTCGCCAGGAATGTCGTCAAATATTACCGCCGAGGTGTCAGGTTGGGTTAGGTTAGGTTATATTACGTTATTGATGCATATGAATGTCCCACGTAGAGGATAGCTCGCCAGGAATGTCTTCAAATATTACCGCCGAGATGTCAGGTTGGATTACGTTAGGTTATATTACGTTAGTGATGTATACGAAGGACCCACGCAGACGTCGGGGCCAACTCGCCAGGAATGTCGTCAAATATTACCGCCGAGATGTCAGGTTGGGTTAGGTTAGGTTATATTACGTAATTGAAGTATATAAAGGTCCCACGGAAACGTAGAGTCCAACTCGCCAGGAATGTCGTCAAATATTACCGCCGAGGTGTCAGGTTGTGTTAGGTTAGGTTATATTACGTTATTGATGCATATGCATGTCCCACGTAGAGGATAGATCGCCAGGCATGTTGTCAAATGTTACCGCCGAGATGTTAGGTTGGGTTAGGTTTGGTTATGTTACGTTAGTGATGTATACGAAGGACCCACGCAAACGTCGGGGCCAACTCGCCAGGAATGTTGTCAAATATTACCGCCGAGATGTCAGGTTGGGTTAGGTTAGGTTATATTACGTAATTGAAGTACATAAAGGTCCCACGGAGACGTAGAGTCCAACTCGCCAGGAATGTCGTCAAATATTACCGCCGAGATGTCAGGTGGGTCAGGTTAGATTATAATACGTTATTGATGCATATGAATGTCCCACGTAGAGGATAACTCGCCAGGCAAGTTGTCAAATATTACCACCGAGATGTTAGGTTGGGTTAGGTTAGATTATATTACGTTAATGATGTATATGAAGGACCCACGCAGACGTCTTGGCCAACTCGCCAGGAATGTTGTCAAATATTACCACCGACATGTCAGGTTGGGTTAGGTTAAGTTATATTACGTTATTGATGTATATAAAGGTCCCACGGAGACGTAGAGTCCAACTCGCCAGGAATGTCGTCAAATATTACCGCCGAGATGTCAGGTTGGGTTAGGTTAGGTTATATTACGTAATTGAAGTATATAAAGGTCCCACGGAAACGTAGAGTCCAACTCGCCAGGAATGTCGTCAAATATTACCGCCGAGATGTCAGGTTGTGTTAGGTTAGGTTATATTACGTTATTGATGCATATGAATGTCCCACGTAGAGGATAGCTCGCCAGGAATGTCTTCAAATATTACCGCCGAGATGTCAGGTTGGATTACGTTAGGTTATATTACGTTAGTGATGTATACGAAGGACCCACGCAGACGTCGGGGCCAACTCGCCAGGAATGTCGTCAAATATTACCGCCGAGATGTCAGGTTGGGTTAGGTTAGGTTATATTACGTAATTGAAGTATATAACGGTCCCACGGAAACGTAGAGTCCAACTCGCCAGGAATGTCGTCAAATATTACCGCCGAGATGTTAGGTTGGGTTAGGTTAGGTTACATTACGTTAATGATGTATACGAAGGAACTACGCAGATGTCGGGGCCAACTCGCCAGGTATGTTGTCAAATATTACCGCCGAGGTGTCAGGTTGGGTTAGGTTAGGTTATATTACGTTATTGATGCATATGAATGTCCCACGTAGAGGATAGCTCGCCAGGAATGTCTTCAAATATTACCGCCGAGATGTCAGGTTGGATTACGTTAGGTTATATTACGTTAGTGATGTATACGAAGGACCCACGCAGACGTCGGGGCCAACTCGCCAGGAATGTTGTCAAATATTACCGCCGAGATGTCAGGTTGGGTTAGGTTAGGTTATATTACGTAATTGAAGTACATAAAGGTCCCACGGAGACGTAGAGTCCAACTCGCCAGGAATGTCGTCAAATATTACCGCCGAGATGTCAGGTGGGTCAGGTTAGATTATAATACGTTATTGATGCATATGAATGTCCCACGTAGAGGATAACTCGCCAGGCAAGTTGTCAAATATTACCGCCGAGATGTTAGGTTGGGTTAGGTTAGATTATATTACGTTAATGATGTATATGAAGGACCCACGCAGACGTCTTGGCCAACTCGCCAGGAATGTTGTCAAATATTACCGCCGACATGTCAGGTTGGGTTAGGTTAAGTTATATTACGTTATTGATGTATATAAAGGTCCCACGGAGACGTAGAGTCCAACTCGCCAGGAATGTCGTCAAATATTACCGCCGAGATGTCAGGTTGGGTTAGGTTAGGTTATATTACGTAATTGAAGTATATAAAGGTCCCACGGAGACGTAGAGTCCAACTCGCCAGGAATGTCGTCAAATATTACCGCCGAGATGTCAGGTGGGTTAGGTTAGGTTATATTACGTTATTGATGCATATGAATGTCCCACGTAGAGGATAGCTCGCCAGGAATGTTGTCAAATGTTACCGCCGAGATGTTAGGTTGGGTTAGGTTAGGTTATATTACGTAATTGATGCATATGAATGTCCCACGTAGAGGATAGCTCGCCAGGAATGTTGTTAAATATTACCGCCGAGATGTCAGGTTGGATTACGTTAGGTTATATTACGTTATTGATGTATATAAAGGTCCCACGGAGACGTAGAGTCCAACTCGCCAGGAATGTCGTCAAATATTACCGCCGAGATGTCAGGTTGGGTTAGGTTAGGTTATATTACGTAATTGAAGTATATAAAGGTCCCACGGAGACGTAGAGTCCAACTCGCCAGGAATGTCGTCAAATATTACCGCCGAGATGTTAGGTTGGGTTAGGTTAGGTTACATTACGTTAATGATGTATACGAAGGACCTACGCAGACGTCGGGGCCAACTCGCCAGGAATATTGTCAAATATTACCGCCGAGATGTCAGGTTGTGTTAGGTTAGGTTATATTACTTCATAGACGTATACAGTGTTCCCACGGAGAAGTAGGGGCCGACAAGCAAGGAATGTTGTTAAACGGTACCCCGAGAGATTAGGTTGGGTTAGGTTAGGTTATATTAGGATTCTGATATATGTAAAGGTCCCACGGACACGTAGATGCCAACTCGCAAGGAATGTTGTCAAATACTACCGCCGAGTTGTCAGGTTGGGTTAGGTTAGGTTATATTACGTAATTGAAGTCTATAAAGGTCCCACGGAGACGTAGAGTCCAACTCGCCAGGAATGTCGTCAAATATTACCGCCGAGATGTCAGGTGGGTTAGGTTAGGTTATATTACGTTATTGATGCATATGAAGGTCCCACGTAGAGGATAGCTCGCCAGGAATGTTGTCAAATGTTACCGCCGAGATGTTAGGTTGTGTTAGGTTGGGTTATATTACGTTAGTGATGTATACGAAGGACCCACGCAGACGTCGGGGCCAACTCGCCAGGAATGTTGTCAAATATTACCGCCGAGATGTCAGGTTGTGTTAGGTTAGGTTATATTACTTCATAGACGTATACAGTGTTCCCACTGAGAAGTACGGGCCGACAAGCAAGGAATGTTGTTAAACGGTACCCCGAGAGATAAGGTTGGGTTAGGTTAGGTTATATTAGGATACTGATGTATATAAAGGTCCCACGGACACGTAGAGGCCAACTCGCAAGGAATGTTGTCAAATATTACCGCCGAGATGTCAGGTTGGATTACGTTAGGTTATATTACGTTATTGATGTATATAAAGGTCCAACGGAGACGTAGAGTCCAACTCGCCAGGAATGTCGTCAAATATTACCGCCGAGATGTTAGGGTGAGTTAGGTTAGGTTACATTACGTTAGTGATGTATACGAAGGACCCACGCAGACGTCGGGGCCAACTCGCCAGGAATGTTGTCAAATATTACCGCCGAGATGTCAGGTTGTGTTAGGTTAGGTTATATTACTTCATAGACGTATACAGTGTTCCCACTGAGAAGTACGGGCCGACAAGCAAGGAATGTTGTCAAACGGTACCCCGAGAGATAAGGTTGGGTTAGGTTAGGTTATATTAGGATACTGATGTATATAAAGGTCCCACGGACACGTAGAGGCCAACTCGCAAGGAATGTTGTCAAATATTACCGCCGAGATGTCAGGTTGGATTACGTTAGGTTATATTACGTTATTGATGTATATAAAGGTCCAACGGAGACGTAGAGTCCAACTCGCCAGGAATGTCGTCAAATATTACCGCCGAGATGTTAGGGTGAGTTAGGTTAGGTTACATTACGTTAATGATGTATACGAAGGACCTACGCAGACGTCGGGGCCAACTCGCCAGGAATGTTGTTAAATATTACCGCCGAGATGTCAGGTTGTGTTAGGCTAGGTTATATTACTTCATAGACGTATACAGTGTTCCCACGGAGAAGTAGGGACCGACCAGCAAGGAATGTTGTTAAACGGTACCCCGAGAGATTAGGTTGGGTTAGGTTAGGTTATATTGGGATTCTGATGTATATAAAGGTCCCACAGACACGTAGATGCCAACTCGCAAGGAATGTTGTCAAATATTACCGCCGAGATGTCAGATTAGATTACGTTAGGTTATATTACGTTATTGATGTATATAAAGGTCCCACGGAGACGTAGAGTCCAACTCGCCAGGAATGTCGTCAAATATTACCGTCGAGATGTCAGGTGGGTTAGGTTAGGTTATATTACGTAATTGAAGTGTATAAAGGTCCCACGGAGACGTAGAGGCCAACTCGCCAGGAATGTCGTCAAATATTACCGCCGAGGTGTCAGGTTGGGTTAGGTTAGGTTATATTACGTTATTGATGCATATGAATGTCCCACGTAGGGGATAGCTCGCCAGGAATGTCTTCAAATATTACCGCCGAGATGTCAGGTTGGATTACGTTAGGTTATATTACGTTAGTGATGTATACGAAGGACCCACGCAGACGTCGGTGCCAACTCGCCAGGAATGACGTCAAATATTACCGCCGAGATGTCAGGTTGGGTTAGGTTAGGTTATATTACGTAATTGAAGTATATAAAGGTCCCACGGAAACGTAGAGTCCAACTCGCCAGGAATGTCGTCAAATATTACCGCCGAGATGTCAGGTTGTGTTAGGTTAGGTTATATTACGTTATTGATGCATATGAATGTCCCACGTAGAGGATAGCTCGCCAGGAATGTCTTCAAATATTACCGCCGAGATGTCAGGTTGGATTACGTTAGGTTATATTACGTTAGTGATGTATACGAAGGACCCACGCAGACGTCGGTGCCAACTCGCCAGGAATGTCGTCAAATATTACCGCCGAGATGTCAGGTTGGGTTAGGTTAGGTTATATTACGTAATTGAAGTATATAAAGGTCCCACGGAAACGTAGAGTCCAACTCGCCAGGAATGTCGTCAAATATTACCGCCGAGATGTCAGGTTGTGTTAGGTTAGGTTATATTACGTTATTGATGCATATGCATGTCCCACGTAGAGGATAGATCGCCAGGAATGTTGTCAAATGTTACCGCCGAGATGTTAGGTTGGGTTAGGTTTGGTTATGTTACGTTAGTGATGTATACGAAGGACCCACGCAGACGTCGGGGCCAACTCGCCAGGAATGTTGTCAAATATTACCTCCGAGATGTCAGGTTGGGTTAGGTTAGGTTATATTACTTCATAGACGTATACAGTGTTCCCACTGAGAAGTACGGGCCGACAAGCAAGGAATGTTGTTAAACGGTACCCCGAGAGATAAGGTTGGGTTAGGTTAGGTTATATTAGGATACTGATGTATATAAAGGTCCCACGGACACGTAGAGGCCAACTCGCAAGGAATGTTGGCAAATATTACCGCCGAGATGTCAGGTTGGATTACGTTAGGTTATATTACGTTATTGATGTATATAAAGGTCCAACGGAGACGTAGAGTCCAACTCGCCAGGAATGTCGTCAAATATTACCGCCGAGATGTCAGGTTGGGTTAGGTTAGGTTATATTACGTAATTGAAGTATATAAAGGTCCCACGGAGACGTAGAGTCCAACTCGCCAGGAATGTCGTCAAATATTACCGCCGAGATGTTAGGGTGAGTTAGGTTAGGTTACATTACGTTAATGATGTATACGAAGGACCTACGCAGGCGTCGGGGCCAACTCGCCAGGAATGTTGTTAAATATTACCGCCGAGATGTCAGGTTGTGTTAGGTTAGGTTATATTACTTCATAGACGTATACAGTGTTCCCACGGAGAAGTAGGGACCGACCAGCAAGGAATGTTGTTAAACGGTACCCCGAGAGATTAGGTTGGGTTAGGTTAGGTTATATTGGGATTCTGATGTATATAAAGGTCCCACGGACACGTAGATGCCAACTCGCAAGGAATGTTGTCAAATATTACCGCCGAGATGTCAGATTAGATTACGTTAGGTTATATTACGTTATTGATGTATATAAAGGTCCCACGGAGACGTAGAGTCCAACTCGCCAGGAATGTCGTCAAATATTACCGTCGAGATGTCAGGTGGGTTAGGTTAGGTTATATTACGTAATTGAAGTGTATAAAGGTCCCACGGAGACGTAGAGTCCAACTCGCCAGGAATGTCGTCAAATATTACCGCCGAGATGTTAGGTTGGGTTAGGTTAGGTTACATTACGTTAATGATGTATACGAAGGAACTACGCAGATGTCGGGGCCAACTCGCCAGGAATGTTGTCAAATATTACCGCCGAGGTGTCAGGTTGGGTTAGGTTAGGTTATATTACGTTATTGATGCATATGAATGTCCCACGTAGAGGATAGCTCGCCAGGAATGTCTTCAAATATTACCGCCGAGATGTCAGGTTGGATTACGTTAGGTTATATTACGTTAGTGATGTATACGAAGGACCCACGCAGACGTCGGGGCCAACTCGCCAGGAATGTCGTCAAATATTACCGCCGAGATGTCAGGTGGGTCAGGTTAGATTATAATACGTTATTGATGCATATGAATGTCCCACGTAGTGGATAACTCGCCAGGCAAGTTGTCAAATATTACCGCCGAGATGTTAGGTTGGGTTAGGTTAGATTATATTACGTTAATGATGTATATGAAGGACCCACGCAGACGTCTTGGCCAACTCGCCAGGAATGTTGTCGAATATTACCGCCGACATGTCAGGTTGGGTTAGGTTAAGTTATATTACGTTATTGATGTATATAAAGGTCCCACGGAGACGTAGAGTCCAACTCGCCAGGAATGTCGTCAAATATTACCGCCGAGATGTCAGGTGGGTCAGGTTAGATTATAATACGTTATTGATGCATATGAATGTCCCACGTAGAGGATAACTCGCCAGGCAAGTTGTCAAATATTACCGCCGAGATGTTAGGTTGGGTTAGGTTAGATTATATTACGTTAATGATGTATATGAAGGACCCACGCAGACGTCTTGGCCAACTCGCCAGGAATGTTGTCAAATATTACCGCCGACATGTCAGGTTGGGTTAGGTTAAGTTATATTACGTTATTGATGTATATAAAGGTCCCACGGAGACGTAGAGTCCAACTCGCCAGGAATGTCGTCAAATATTACCGCCGAGATGTCAGGTTGGGTTAGGTTAGGTTATATTACGTAATTGAAGTATATAAAGGTCCCACGGAGACGTAGAGTCCAACTCGCCAGGAATGTCGTCAAATATTACCGCCGAGATGTCAGGTGGGTTAGGTTAGGTTATATTACGTTATTGATGCATATGAATGTCCCACGTAGAGGATAGCTCGCCAGGAATGTTGTCAAATGTTACCGCCGAGATGTTAGGTTGGGTTAGGTTAGGTTATATTACGTAATTGATGCATATGAATGTCCCACGTAGAGGATAGCTCGCCAGGAATGTTGTCAAATATTACCGCCGAGATGTCAGGTTGGATTACGTTAGGTTATATTACGTTATTGATGTACATAAAGGTCCCACGGAGACGTAGAGTCCAGCTCGCCAGGAATGTCGTCAAATATTACCGCCGAGTTGTCAGGTTGGGTTAGGTTAGGTTATATTACGTAATTGAAGTCTATAAAGGTCCCACGGAGACGTAGAGTCCAACTCGCCAGGAATGTCGTCAAATATTACCGCCGAGATGTCAGGTGGGTTAGGTTAGGTTATATTACGTTATTGATGCATATGAAGGTCCCACGTAGAGGATAGCTCGCCAGGAATGTTGTCAAATGTTACTGCCGAGATGTTAGGTTGGGTTAGGTTAGGTTATATTACGTTAGTGATGTATACGAAGGACCCACGCAGACGTCGGGGCCAACTCGCCAGGAATGTTGTCAAATATTACCGCCGAGATGTCAGGTTGTGTTAGGATAGGTTATATTACTTCATAGACGTATACAGTGTTCCCACTGAGAAGTAGGGGCCGACAAGCAAGGAATGTTGTTAAACGGTACCCCGAGAGATAAGGTTGGGTTAGGTTAGGTTATATTAGGATACTGATGTATATAAAGGTCCCACGGACACGTAGAGGCCAACTCGCAAGGAATGTTGTCAAATATTGCCGCCGAGATGTCAGGTTGGATTACGTTAGGTTATATTACGTTATTGATGTATATAAAGGTCCCACGGAGACGTAGAGTCCAACTCGCCAGGAATGTCGTCAAATATTACCGCCGAGATGTCAGGTTGGGTTAGGTTAGGTTATATTACGTAATTGAAGTATATAAAGGTCCCACGGAGACGTAGAGTCCAACTCGCCAGGAATGTCGTCAAATATTACCGCCGAGATGTTAGGTTGGGTTAGGTTTGGTTACATTACGTTAATGATGTATACGAAGGACCTACGCAGACGTCGGGGCCAACTCGCCAGGAATATTGTCAAATATTACCGCCGAGATGTCAGGTTGTGTTAGGTTAGGTTATATTACTTCATAGACGTATACAGTGTTCCCACGGAGAAGTAGGGGCCGACAAGCAAGGAATGTTGTTAAACGGTACCCCGAGAGATTAGGTTGGGTTAGGTTAGGTTATATTAGGATTCTGATGTATGTAAAGGTCCCACGGACACGTAGATGCCAACTCGCAAGGAATGTTGTCAAATACTACCGCCGAGTTGTCAGGTTGGGTTAGGTTAGGTTATATTACGTAATTGAAGTCTATAAAGGTCCCACGGAGACGTAGAGTCCAACTCGCCAGGAATGTCGTCAAATATTACCGCCGAGATGTCAGGTGGGTTAGGTTAGGTTATATTACGTTATTGATGCATATGAAGGTCCCACGTAGAGGATAGCTCGCCAGGAATGTTGTCAAATGTTACCGCCGAGATGTTAGGTTGTGTTAGGTTGGGTTATATTACGTTAGTGATGTATACGAAGGACCCACGCAGACGTCGGGGCCAACTCGCCAGGAATGTTGTCAAATATTACCGCCGAGATGTCAGGTTGTGTTAGGTTAGGTTATATTACTTCATAGACGTATACAGTGTTCCCACTGAGAAGTACGGGCCGACAAGCAAGGAATGTTGTTAAACGGTACCCCGAGAGATAAGGTTGGGTTAGGTTAGGTTATATTAGGATACTGATGTATATAAAGGTCCCACGGACACGTAGAGGCCAACTCGCAAGGAATGTTGTCAAATATTACCGCCGAGATGTCAGGTTGGATTACGTTAGGTTATATTACGTTATTGATGTATATAAAGGTCCAACGGAGACGTAGAGTCCAACTCGCCAGGAATGTCGTCAAATATTACCGCCGAGATGTTAGGGTGAGTTAGGTTAGGTTACATTACGTTAGTGATGTATACGAAGGACCCACGCAGACGTCGGGGCCAACTCGCCAGGAATGTTGTCAAATATTACCGCCGAGATGTCAGGTTGTGTTAGGTTAGGTTATATTACTTCATAGACGTATACAGTGTTCCCACTGAGAAGTACGGGCCGACAAGCAAGGAATGTTGTTAAACGGTACCCCGAGAGATTAGGTTGGGTTAGGTTAGGTTATATTGGGATTCTGATGTATATAAAGGTCCCACAGACACGTAGATGCCAACTCGCAAGGAATGTTGTCAAATATTACCGCCGAGATGTCAGATTAGATTACGTTAGGTTATATTACGTTATTGATGTATATAAAGGTCCCACGGAGACGTAGAGTCCAACTCGCCAGGAATGTCGTCAAATATTACCGTCGAGATGTCAGGTGGGTTAGGTTAGGTTATATTACGTAATTGAAGTGTATAAAGGTCCCACGGAGACGTAGAGGCCAACTCGCCAGGAATGTCGTCAAATATTACCGCCGAGGTGTCAGGTTGGGTTAGGTTAGGTTATATTACGTTATTGATGCATATGAATGTCCCACGTAGAGGATAGCTCGCCAGGAATGTCTTCAAATATTACCGCCGAGATGTCAGGTTGGATTACGTTAGGTTATATTACGTTAGTGATGTATACGAAGGACCCACGCAGACGTCGGGGCCAACTCGCCAGGAATGTCGTCAAATATTACCGCCGAGATGTCAGGTTGGGTTAGGTTAGGTTATATTACGTAATTGAAGTATATAAAGGTCCCACGGAAACGTAGAGTCCAACTCGCCAGGAATGTCGTCAAATATTACCGCCGAGATGTCAGGTTGTGTTAGGTTAGGTTATATTACGTTATTGATGCATATGAATGTCCCACGTAGAGGATAGCTCGCCAGGAATGTCTTCAAATATTACCGCCGAGATGTCAGGTTGGATTACGTTAGGTTATATTACGTTAGTGATGTATACGAAGGACCCACGCAGACGTCGGGGCCAACTCGCCAGGAATGTCGTCAAATATTACCGCCGAGATGTCAGGTTGGGTTAGGTTAGGTTATATTACGTAATTGAAGTATATAAAGGACCCACGGAAACGTAGAGTCCAACTCGCCAGGAATGTCGTCAAATATTACCGCCGAGATGTCAGGTTGTGTTAGGTTAGGTTATATTACGTTATTGATGCATATGCATGTCCCACGTAGAGGATAGATCGCCAGGAATGTTGTCAAATGTTACCGCCGAGATGTTAGGTTGGGTTAGGTTTGGTTATGTTACGTTAGTGATGTATACGAAGGACCCACGCAGACGTCGGGGCCAACTCGCCAGGAATGTTGTCAAATATTACCTCCGAGATGTCAGGTTGGGTTAGGTTAGGTTATATTACTTCATAGACGTATACAGTGTTCCCACTGAGAAGTACGGGCCGACAAGCAAGGAATGTTGTTAAACGGTACCCCGAGAGATAAGGTTGGGTTAGGTTAAGTTATATTAGGATACTGATGTATATAAAGGTCCCACGGACACGTAGAGGCCAACTCGCAAGGAATGTTGTCAAATATTACCGCCGAGATGTCAGGTTGGATTACGTTAGGTTATATTACGTTATTGATGTATATAAAGGTCCAACGGAGACGTAGAGTCCAACTCGCCAGGAATGTCGTCAAATATTACCGCCGAGATGTCAGGTTGGGTTAGGTTAGGTTATATTACGTAATTGAAGTATATAAAGGTCCCACGGAGACGTAGAGTCCAACTCGCCAGGAATGTCGTCAAATATTACCGCCGAGATGTTAGGGTGAGTTAGGTTAGGTTACATTACGTTAATGATGTATACGAAGGACCTACGCAGGCGTCGGGGCCAACTCGCCAGGAATGTTGTTAAATATTACCGCCGAGATGTCAGGTTGTGTTAGGTTAGGTTATATTACTTCATAGACGTATACAGTGTTCCCACGGAGAAGTAGGGACCGACCAGCAAGGAATGTTGTTAAACGGTACCCCGAGAGATTAGGTTGGGTTAGGTTAGGTTATATTGGGATTCTGATGTATATAAAGGTCCCACGGACACGTAGATGCCAACTCGCAAGGAATGTTGTCAAATATTACCGCCGAGATGTCAGATTAGATTACGTTAGGTTATATTACGTTATTGATGTATATAAAGGTCCCACGGAGACATAGAGTCCAACTCGCCAGGAATGTCGTCAAATATTACCGTCGAGATGTCAGGTGGGTTAGGTTAGGTTATATTACGTAATTGAAGTGTATAAAGGTCCCACGGAGACGTAGAGTCCAACTCGCCAGGAATGTCGTCAAATATTACCGCCGAGATGTTAGGTTGGGTTAGGTTAGGTTACATTACGTTAATGATGTATACGAAGGAACTACGCAGATGTCGGGGCCAACTCGCCAGGAATGTTGTCAAATATTACTGCCGAGGTGTCAGGTTGGGTTAGGTTAGGTTATATTACGTTATTGATGCATATGAATGTCCCACGTAGAGGATAGCTCGCCAGGAATGTCTTCAAATATTACCGCCGAGATGTCAGGTTGGATTACGTTAGGTTATATTACGTTAGTGATGTATACGAAGGACCCACGCAGACGTCGGGGCCAACTCGCCAGGAATGACGTCAAATATTACCGCCGAGATGTCAGGTGGGTCAGGTTAGATTATAATACGTTATTGATGCATATGAATGTCCCACGTAGAGGATAACTCGCCAGGCAAGTTGTCAAATATTACCGCCGAGATGTTAGGTTGGGTTAGGTTAGATTATATTACGTTAATGATGTATATGAAGGACCCACGCAGACGTCTTGGCCAACTCGCCAGGAATGTTGTCAAATATTACCGCCGACCTGTCAGGTTGGGTTAGGTTAAGTTATATTACGTTATTGATGTATATAAAGGTCCCACGGAGACGTAGAGTCCAACTCGCCAGGAATGTCGTCAAATATTACCGCCGAGATGTCAGGTTGGGTTAGGTCAGCTTATATTACGTAATTGAAGTATATAAAGGTCCCACGGAAACGTAGAGTCCAACTCGCCAGGAATGTCGTCAAATATTACCGCCGAGATGTCAGGTTGTGTTAGGTTAGGTTATATTACGTTATTGATGCATATGCATGTCCCACGTAGAGGATAGATCGCCAGGAATGTTGTCAAATGTTACCGCCGAGATGTTAGGTTGGGTTAGGTTTGGTTATGTTACGTTAGTGATGTATACGAAGGACCCACGCAGACGTCGGGGCCAACTCGCCAGGAATGTTGTCAAATATTACCGCCGAGATGTCAGGTTGGGTTAGGTTAGGTTATATTACGTAATTGAAGTACATAAAGGTCCCACGGAGACGTAGAGTCCAACTCGCCAGGAATGTCGTCAAATATTACCGCCGAGATGTCAGGTGGGTCAGGTTAGATTATAATACGTTATTGATGCATATGAATGTCCCACGTAGAGGATAACTCGCCAGGCAAGTTGTCAAATATTACCGCCGAGATGTTAGGTTGGGTTAGGTTAGATTATATTACGTTAATGATGTATATGAAGGACCCACGCAGACGTCTTGGCCAACTCGCCAGGAATGTTGTCAAATATTACCGCCGACATGTCAGGTTGGGTTAGGTTAAGTTATATTACGTTATTGATGTATATAAAGGTCCCACGGAGACGTCTTGGCCAACTCGCCAGGAATGTCGTCAAATATTACCGCCGAAATGTCAGGTTGGGTTAGGTTAGGTTATATTACGTAATTGAAGTATATAAAGGTCCCACGGAGACGTAGAGTCCAACTCGCCAGGAATGTCGTCAAATATTACCGCCGAGATGTCAGGTGGGTTAGGTTAGGTTATATTACGTTATTGATGCATATGAATGTCCCACGTAGAGGATAGCTCGCCAGGAATGTTGTCAAATGTTACCGCCGAGATGTTAGGTTGGGTTAGGTTAGGTTATATTACGTAATTGATGCATATGAATGTCCCACGTAGAGGATAGCTCGCCAGGAATGTTGTCAAATATTACCGCCGAGATGTCAGGTTGGATTACGTTAGGTTATATTACGTTATTGATGTACATAAAGGTCCCACGGAGACGTAGAGTCCAGCTCGCCAGGAATGTCGTCAAATATTACCGCCGAGTTGTCAGGTTGGGTTAGGTTAGGTTATATTACGTAATTGAAGTCTATAAAGGTCCCACGGAGACGTAGAGTCCAACTCGCCAGGAATGTCGTCAAATATTACCGCCGAGATGTCAGGTGGGTTAGGTTAGGTTATATTACGTTATTGATGCATATGAAGGTCCCACGTAGAGGATAGCTCGCCAGGAATGTTGTCAAATGTTACCGCCGAGATGTTAGGTTGGGTTAGGTTAGGTTATATTACGTAATTGATGCATATGAATGTCCCACGTAGAGGATAGCTCGCCAGGAATGTTGTCAAATATTACCGCCGAGATGTCAGGTTGGATTACGTTAGGTTATATTACGTTATTGATGTACATAAAGGTCCCACGGAGACGTAGAGTCCAGCTCGCCAGGAATGTCGTCAAATATTACCGCCGAGTTGTCAGGTTGGGTTAGGTTAGGTTATATTACGTAATTGAAGTCTATAAAGGTCCCACGGAGACGTAGAGTCCAACTCGCCAGGAATGTCGTCAAATATTACCGCCGAGATGTCAGGTGGGTTAGGTTAGGTTATATTACGTTATTGATGCATATGAAGGTCCCACGTAGAGGATAGCTCGCCAGGAATGTTGTCAAATGTTACCGCCGAGATGTTAGGTTGGGTTAGGTTAGGTTATATTACGTTAGTGATGTATACGAAGGACCCACGCAGACGTCGGGGCCAACTCGCCAGGAATGTTGTCAAATATGACCGCCGAGATGTCAGGTTGTGTTAGGATAGGTTATATTACTTCATAGACGTATACAGTGTTCCCACTGAGAAGTAGGGGCCGACAAGCAAGGAATGTTGTTAAACGGTACCCCGAGAGATAAGGTTGGGTTAGGTTAGGTTATATTAGGATACTGATGTATATAAAGGTCCCACGGACACGTAGAGGCCAACTCGCAAGGAATGTTGTCAAATATTGCCGCCGAGATGTCAGGTTGGATTACGTTAGGTTATATTACGTTATTGATGTATATAAAGGTCCCACGGAGACGTAGAGTCCAACTCGCCAGGAATGTCGTCAAATATTACCGCCGAGATGTCAGGTTGGGTTAGGTTAGGTTATATTACGTAATTGAAGTATATAAAGGTCCCACGGAGACGTAGAGTCCAACTCGCCAGGAATGTCGTCAAATATTACCGCCGAGATGTTAGGTTGGGTTAGGTTAGGTTACATTACGTTAATGATGTATACAAAGGACCTACGCAGACGTCGGGGCCAACTCGCCAGGAATATTGTCAAATATTACCGCCGAGATGTCAGGTTGTGTTAGGTTAGGTTATATTACTTCATAGACGTATACAGTGTTCCCACGGAGAAGTAGGGGCCGACAAGCAAGGAATGTTGTTAAACGGTACCCCGAGAGATTAGGTTGGGTTAGGTTAGGTTATATTAGGATTCTGATGTATGTAAAGGTCCCACGGACACGTAGATGCCAACTCGCAAGGAATGTTGTCAAATATTACCGCCGAGATGTCAGGTTGGATTACGTTATGTTATATTACGTTATTGATGTATATAAAGGTCCCACGGAGACGTAGAGTCCAACTCGCCAGGAATGTCGTCAAATATTACCGCCGAGATGTCAGGTTGGGATAGGTTAGGTTATATTACGTAATTGAAGTATATAAAGGTCCCACGGAGACGTAGAGTCCAACTCGCCAGGAATGTCGTCAAATATTACCGCCGAGATGTCAGGTGGGTTAGGTTAGGTTATATTACGTTATTGATGCATATGAATGTCCCACGTAGAGGATAGCTCGCCAGGAATGTTGTCAAATATTACCGCCGAGATGTCAGGTTGTGTTAGGTTAGGTTATATTACGTAATTGAAGTATATAAAGGTCCCACGGAGACGTAGAGTCCAACTCGCCAGGAATGTCGTCAAATATTACCGCGAAGATGTCAGGTGGGTTAGGTTAGGTTATATTACGTAATTGAAGTATATAAAGGTCCCACGGAGACGTAGAGTCCAACTCGCCAGGAATGTCGTCAAATATTACCGCCGAGATGTCAGGTTGTGTTAGGTTAGGTTATATTACGTAATTGAAGTATATAAAGGTCCCACGGAGACGTAGAGTCCAACTCGCCAGGAATGTCGTCAAATATTACCGCCGAGATGTCAGGTGGGTCAGGTTAGATTATAATACGTTATTGATGCATATGAATGTCCCACGTAGAGGATAACTCGCCAGGCAAGTTGTCAAATATTACCGCCGAGATGTTAGGTTGGGTTAGGTTAGATTATATTACGTTAATGATGTATATGAAGGACCCACGCAGACGTCTTGGCCAACTCGCCAGGAATGTTGTCAAATATTACCGCCGACATGTCAGGTTGGGTTAGGTTAAGTTATATTACGTTATTGATGTATATAAAGGTCCCACGGAGACGTCTTGGCCAACTCGCCAGGAATGTCGTCAAATATTACCGCCGAAATGTCAGGTTGGGTTAGGTTAGGTTATATTACGTAATTGAAGTATATAAAGGTCCCACGGAGACGTAGAGTCCAACTCGCCAGGAATGTCGTCAAATATTACCGCCGAGATGTCAGGTGGGTTAGGTTAGGTTATATTACGTTATTGATGCATATGAATGTCCCACGTAGAGGATAGCTCGCCAGGAATGTTGTCAAATGTTACCGCCGAGATGTTAGGTTGGGTTAGGTTAGGTTATATTACGTAATTGATGCATATGAATGTCCCACGTAGAGGATAGCTCGCCAGGAATGTTGTCAAATATTACCGCCGAGATGTCAGGTTGGATTACGTTAGGTTATATTACGTTATTGATGTACATAAAGGTCCCACGGAGACGTAGAGTCCAGCTCGCCAGGAATGTCGTCAAATATTACCGCCGAGTTGTCAGGTTGGGTTAGGTTAGGTTATATTACGTAATTGAAGTCTATAAAGGTCCCACGGAGACGTAGAGTCCAACTCGCCAGGAATGTCGTCAAATATTACCGCCGAGATGTCAGGTGGGTTAGGTTAGGTTATATTACGTTATTGATGCATATGAAGGTCCCACGTAGAGGATAGCTCGCCAGGAATGTTGTCAAATGTTACCGCCGAGATGTTAGGTTGGGTTAGGTTAGGTTATATTACGTTAGTGATGTATACGAAGGACCCACGCAGACGTCGGGGCCAACTCGCCAGGAATGTTGTCAAATATGACCGCCGAGATGTCAGGTTGTGTTAGGATAGGTTATATTACTTCATAGACGTATACAGTGTTCCCACTGAGAAGTAGGGGCCGACAAGCAAGGAATGTTGTTAAACGGTACCCCGAGAGATAAGGTTGGGTTAGGTTAGGTTATATTAGGATACTGATGTATATAAAGGTCCCACGGACACGTAGAGGCCAACTCGCAAGGAATGTTGTCAAATATTGCCGCCGAGATGTCAGGTTGGATTACGTTAGGTTATATTACGTTATTGATGTATATAAAGGTCCCACGGAGACGTAGAGTCCAACTCGCCAGGAATGTCGTCAAATATTACCGCCGAGATGTCAGGTTGGGTTAGGTTAGGTTATATTACGTAATTGAAGTATATAAAGGTCCCACGGAGACGTAGAGTCCAACTCGCCAGGAATGTCGTCAAATATTACCGCCGAGATGTCAGGTGGGTTAGGTTAGGTTATATTACGTTATTGATGCATATGAATGTCCCACGTAGAGGATAGCTCGCCAGGAATGTTGTCAAATGTTACCGCCGAGATGTTAGGTTGGGTTAGGTTAGGTTACATTACGTTAATGATGTATACGAAGGAACTACGCAGATGTCGGGGCCAACTCGCCAGGAATGTTGTCAAATATTACCGCCGAGATGTCAGGTTGGGTTAGGTTAGGTTATATTACGTAATTGAAGTACATAAAGGTCCCACGGAGACGTAGAGTCCAACTCGCCAGGAATGTCGTCAAATATTACCGCCGAGATGTCAGGTGGGTCAGGTTAGATTATAATACGTTATTGATGCATATGAATGTCCCACGTAGAGGATAACTCGCCAGGCAAGTTGTCAAATATTACCGCCGAGATGTTAGGTTGGGTTAGGTTAGATTATATTACGTTAATGATGTATATGAAGGACCCACGCAGACGTCTTGGCCAACTCGCCAGGAATGTTGTCAAATATTACCGCCGACATGTCAGGTTGGGTTAGGTTAAGTTATATTACGTTATTGATGTATATAAAGGTCCCACGGAGACGTAGAGTCCAACTCGCCAGGAATGTCGTCAAATATTACCGCCGAGATGTCAGGTTGGGTTAGGTTAGGTTATATTACGTAATTGAAGTATATAAAGGTCCCACGGAGACGTAGAGTCCAACTCGCCAGGAATGTCGTCAAATATTACCGCCGAGATGTCAGGTGGGTTAGGTTAGGTTTTATTACGTTATTGATGCATATGAATGTCCCACGTAGAGGATAGCTCGCCAGGAATGTTGTCAAATGTTACCGCCGAGATGTTAGGTTGGGTTAGGTTAGGTTATATTACGTAATTGATGCATATGAATGTCCCACGTAGAGGATAGCTCGCCAGGAATGTTGTCAAATATTACCGCCGAGATGTCAGGTTGGATTACGTTAGGTTATATTACGTTATTGATGTACATAAAGGTCCCACGGAGACGTAGAGTCCAGCTCGCCAGGAATGTCGTCAAATATTACCGCCGAGTTGTCAGGTTGGGTTAGGTTAGGTTATATTACGTAATTGAAGTCTATAAAGGTCCCACGGAGACGTAGAGTCCAACTCGCCAGGAATGTCGTCAAATATTACCGCCGAGATGTCAGGTGGGTTAGGTTAGGTTATATTACGTTATTGATGCATATGAAGGTCCCACGTAGAGGATAGCTCGCCAGGAATGTTGTCAAATGTTACCGCCGAGATGTTAGGTTGGGTTAGGTTAGGTTATATTACGTTAGTGATGTATACGAAGGACCCACGCAGACGTCGGGGCCAACTCGCCAGGAATGTTGTCAAATATTACCGCCGAGATGTCAGGTTGTGTTAGGTTAGGTTATATTACTTCATAGACGTATACAGTGTTCCTACTGAGAAGTAGGGGCCGACAAGCAAGGAATGTTGTTAAACGGTACCCCGAGAGATAAGGTTGGGTTAGGTTAGGTTATATTAGGATACTGATGTATATAAAGGTCCCACGGACACGTAGAGGCCAACTCGCAAGGAATGTTGTCAAATATTGCCGCCGAGATGTCAGGTTGGATTACGTTAGGTTATATTACGTTATTGATGTATATAAAGGTCCCACGGAGACGTAGAGTCCAACTCGCCAGGAATGTCGTCAAATATTACCGCCGAGATGTCAGGTTGGGTTAGGTTAGGTTATATTACGTAATTGAAGTATATAAAGGTCCCACGGAGACGTAGAGTCCAACTCGCCAGGAATGTCGTCAAATATTACCGCCGAGATGTTAGGTTGGGTTAGGTTAGGTTACATTACGTTAATGATGTGTACGAAGGACCTACGCAGACGTCGGGGCCAACTCGCCAGGAATATTGTCAAATATTACCGCCGAGATGTCAGGTTGTGTTAGGTTAGGTTATATTACTTCATAGACGTATACAGTGTTCCCACGGAGAAGTAGGGGCCGACAAGCAAGGAATGTTGTTAAACGGTACCCCGAGAGATTAGGTTGGGTTAGGTTAGGTTATATTAGGATTCTGATGTATGTAAAGGTCCCACGGACACGTAGATGCCAACTCGCAAGGAATGTTGTCAAAAATTACCGCCGAGATGTCAGGTTGGATTACGTTATGTTATATTACGTTATTGATGTATATAAAGGTCCCACGGAGACGTAGAGTCCAACTCGCCAGGAATGTCGTCAAATATTACCGCCGAGATGTCAGGTGGGTTAGGTTAGGTTTTATTACGTTATTGATGCATATGAATGTCCCACGTAGAGGATAGCTCGCCAGGAATGTTGTCAAATGTTACCGCCGAGATGTTAGGTTGGGTTAGGTTAGGTTATATTACGTAATTGATGCATATGAATGTCCCACGTAGAGGATAGCTCGCCAGGAATGTTGTCAAATATTACCGCCGAGATGTCAGGTTGGATTACGTTAGGTTATATTACGTTATTGATGTACATAAAGGTCCCACGGAGACGTAGAGTCCAGCTCGCCAGGAATGTCGTCAAATATTACCGCCGAGTTGTCAGGTTGGGTTAGGTTAGGTTATATTACGTAATTGAAGTCTATAAAGGTCCCACGGAGACGTAGAGTCCAACTCGCCAGGAATGTCGTCAAATATTACCGCCGAGATGTCAGGTGGGTTAGGTTAGGTTATATTACGTTATTGATGCATATGAAGGTCCCACGTAGAGGATAGCTCGCCAGGAATGTTGTCAAATGTTACCGCCGAGATGTTAGGTTGGGTTAGGTTAGGTTATATTACGTTAGTGATGTATACGAAGGACCCACGCAGACGTCGGGGCCAACTCGCCAGGAATGTTGTCAAATATTACCGCCAAGATGTCAGGTTGTGTTAGGTTAGGTTATATTACTTCATAGACGTATACAGTGTTCCTACTGAGAAGTAGGGGCCGACAAGCAAGGAATGTTGTTAAACGGTACCCCGAGAGATAAGGTTGGGTTAGGTTAGGTTATATTAGGATACTGATGTATATAAAGGTCCCACGGACACGTAGAGGCCAACTCGCAAGGAATGTTGTCAAATATTGCCGCCGAGATGTCAGGTTGGATTACGTTAGGTTATATTACGTTATTGATGTATATAAAGGTCCCACGGAGACGTAGAGTCCAACTCGCCAGGAATGTCGTCAAATATTACCGCCGAGATGTCAGGTTGGGTTAGGTTAGGTTATATTACGTAATTGAAGTATATAAAGGTCCCACGGAGACGTAGAGTCCAACTCGCCAGGAATGTCGTCAAATATTACCGCCGAGATGTTAGGTTGGGTTAGGTTAGGTTACATTACGTTAATGATGTATACGAAGGACCTACGCAGACGTCGGGGCCAACTCGCCAGGAATATTGTCAAATATTACCGCCGAGATGTCAGGTTGTGTTAGGTTAGGTTATATTACTTCATAGACGTATACAGTGTTCCCACGGAGAAGTAGGGGCCGACAAGCAAGGAATGTTGTTAAACGGTACCCCGAGAGATTAGGTTGGGTTAGGTTAGGTTATATTAGGATTCTGATGTATGTAAAGGTCCCACGGACACGTAGATGCCAACTCGCAAGGAATGTTGTCAAAAATTACCGCCGAGATGTCAGGTTGGATTACGTTATGTTATATTACGTTATTGATGTATATAAAGGTCCCACGGAGACGTAGAGTCCAACTCGCCAGGAATGTCGTCAAATATTACCGCCGAGATGTCAGGTGGGTTAGGTTAGGTTTTATTACGTTATTGATGCATATGAATGTCCCACGTAGAGGATAGCTCGCCAGGAATGTTGTCAAATGTTACCGCCGAGATGTTAGGTTGGGTTAGGTTAGGTTATATTACGTAATTGATGCATATGAATGTCCCACGTAGAGGATAGCTCGCCAGGAATGTTGTCAAATATTACCGCCGAAATGTCAGGTTGGATTACGTTAGGTTATATTACGTTATTGATGTACATAAAGGTCCCACGGAGACGTAGAGTCCAGCTCGCCAGGAATGTCGTCAAATATTACCGCCGAGTTGTCAGGTTGGGTTAGGTTAGGTTATATTACGTAATTGAAGTCTATAAAGGTCCCACGGAGACGTAGAGTCCAACTCGCCAGGAATGTCGTCAAATATTACCGCCGAGATGTCAGGTGGGTTAGGTTAGGTTATATTACGTTATTGATGCATATGAAGGTCCCACGTAGAGGATAGCTCGCCAGGAATGTTGTCAAATGTTACCGCCGAGATGTTAGGTTGGGTTAGGTTAGGTTATATTACGTTAGTGATGTATACGAAGGACCCACGCAGACGTCGGGGCCAACTCGCCAGGAATGTTGTCAAATATTACCGCCGAGATGTCAGGTTGTGTTAGGTTAGGTTATATTACTTCATAGACGTATACAGTGTTCCTACTGAGAAGTAGGGGCCGACAAGCAAGGAATGTTGTTAAACGGTACCCCGAGAGATAAGGTTGGGTTAGGTTAGGTTATATTAGGATACTGATGTATATAAAGGTCCCACGGACACGTAGAGGCCAACTCGCAAGGAATGTTGTCAAATATTGCCGCCGAGATGTCAGGTTGGATTACGTTAGGTTATATTACGTTATTGATGTATATAAAGGTCCCACGGAGACGTAGAGTCCAACTCGCCAGGAATGTCGTCAAATATTACCGCCGAGATGTCAGGTTGGGTTAGGTTAGGTTATATTACGTAATTGAAGTATATAAAGGTCCCACGGAGACGTAGAGTCCAACTCGCCAGGAATGTCGTCAAATATTACCGCCGAGATGTTAGGTTGGGTTAGGTTAGGTTACATTACGTTAATGATGTATACGAAGGACCTACGCAGACGTCGGGGCCAACTCGCCAGGAATATTGTCAAATATTACCGCCGAGATGTCAGGTTGTGTTAGGTTAGGTTATATTACTTCATAGACGTATACAGTGTTCCCACGGAGAAGTAGGGGCCGACAAGCAAGGAATGTTGTTAAACGGTACCCCGAGAGATTAGGTTGGGTTAGGTTAGGTTATATTAGGATTCTGATGTATGTAAAGGTCCCACGGACACGTAGATGCCAACTCGCAAGGAATGTTGTCAAAAATTACCGCCGAGATGTCAGGTTGGATTACGTTATGTTATATTACGTTATTGATGTATATAAAGGTCCCACGGAGACGTAGAGTCCAACTCGCCAGGAATGTCGTCAAATATTACCGCCGAGATGTCAGGTTGGGATAGGTTAGGTTATATTACGTAATTGAAGTATATAAAGGTCCCACGGAGACGTAGAGTCCAACTCGCCAGGAATGTCGTCGAATATTACCGCCGAGATGTCAGGTGGGTTAGGTTAGGTTATATTACGTTATTGATGCATATGAATGTCCCACGTAGAGGATAGCTCGCCAGGAATGTTGTCAAATGTTACCGCCGAGATGTTAGGTTGGGTTAGGTTAGGTTATATTACGTTATTGATGCATATGAATGTCCCACGTAGAGGATAGCTCGCCAGGAATGTTGTCAAATATTACCGCCGAGATGTCAGGTTGGGTTAGGTTAGGTTATATTACGTTATTGATGTATATAAAGGTCCGTCGGAGACGTAGAGTCCATCTCGCCAGGAATGTCGTCAAATATTACCGCCGAGATGTCAGGTTGTGTTAGGTTAGGTTATATTACGTTATTGATGCATATGCATGTCCCACGTAGAGGATAGATCGCCAGGAATGTTGTCAAATGTTACCGCCGAGATGTTAGGTTGGGTTAGGTTAGGTTATGTTACGTTATTGATGTATATAAAGGTCCCACATAGACGTAGAGGACAACTCGCCGGGAATGTTGTCAAATTTTACCGCCGAGATGTCAGGTTGTCTTAGATTAGGTTATATTACGTTATTGATGCATATGAATGTCCCACGTAGAGGATAGCTCGCCAGGAATGTCTTCAAATATTACCGCCGAGATGTCAGGTTGGATTACGTTAGGTTATATTACGTTAGTGATGTATACGAAGGACCCACGCAGACGTCGGGGCCAACTCGCCAGGAATGTCGTCAAATATTACCGCCGAGATGTTAGGTTGGGTTAGGTTAGGTTACATTACGTTAATGATGTATACGAAGGACCTACGCAGACGTCGGGGCCAACTCGCCAGGAATGTCGTCAAATATTACCTCCGAGATGTCAGGTTGGGTTAGGTTAGGTTATATTACGTAATTGAAGTATATAAAGGTCACACGGAAACGTAGAGTCCAACTCGCCAGGAATGTCGTCAAATATTACCGCCGAGATGTCAGGTTGTGTTAGGTTAGGTTATATTACGTTATTGATGCATATGCATGTCCCACGTAGAGGATAGATCGCCAGGAATGTTGTCAAATGTTACCGCCGAGATGTTAGGTTGGGTTAGGTTTGGTTATGTTACGTTAGTGATGTATACGAAGGACCCACGCAGGCGTCGGGGCCAACTCGCCAGGAATGTTGTCAAATATTACCGCCGAGATGTCAGGTTGGGTTAGGTTAGGTTATATTACGTAATTGAAGTACATAAAGGTCCCACGGAGACGTAGAGTCCAACTCGCCAGGAATGTCGTCAAATATTACCGCCGAGATGTCAGGTGGGTCAGGTTAGATTATAATACGTTATTGATGCATATGAATGTCCCACGTAGAGGATAAATCGCCAGGCAAGTTGTCAAATATTACCGCCGAGATGTTAGGTTGGGTTAGGTTAGATTATATTACGTTAATGATGTATATGAAGGACCCACGCAGACGTCTTGGCCAACTCGCCAGGAATGTTGTCAAATATTACCGCCGACATGTCAGGTTGGGTTAGGTTAAGTTATATTACGTTATTGATGTATATAAAGGTCCCACGGAGACGTAGAGTCCAACTCGCCAGGAATGTCGTCAAATATTACCGCCAAGATGTCAGGTTGGGTTAGGTTAGGTTATATTACGTAATTGAAGTATATAAAGGTCCCACGGAGACGTAGAGTCCAACTCGCCAGGAATGTCGTCAAATATTACCGCCGAGATGTCAGGTGGGTTAGGTTAGGTTATATTACGTTATTGATGCATATGAATGTCCCACGTAGAGGATAGCTCGCCAGGAATGTTGTCAAATGTTACCGCCGAGATGTTAGGTTGGGTTAGGTTAGGTTATATTACGTAATGGATGCATATGAATGTCCCACGTAGAGGATAGCTCGCCAGGAATGTTGTCAAATATTACCGCCGAGATGTCAGGTTGGACTACGGTAGGTTATATTACGTTATTGATGTACATAAAGGTCCCACGGAGACGTAGAGTCCAGCTCGCCAGGAATGTCGTCAAATATTACCGCCGAGTTGTCAGGTTGGGTTAGGTTAGGTTATATTACGTAATTGAAGTCTATAAAGGTCCCACGGAGACGTAGAGTCCAACTCGCCAGGAATGTCGTCAAATATTACCGCCGAGATGTCAGGTGGGTTAGGTTAGGTTATATTACGTTATTGATGCATATGAAGGTCCCACGTAGAGGATAGCTCGCCAGGAATGTTGTCGAATGTTACCGCCGAGATGTCAGGTTCTGTTAGGTTAGGTTATATTACTTCATAGACGTATACAGTGTTCCCACTGAGAAGTAGGGGCCGACAAGCAAGGAATGTTGTTAAACGGTACCCCGAGAGATAAGGTTGTGTTAGGTTAGGTTATATTAGGATACTGATGTATATAAAGGTCCCACGGACACGTAGAGGCCAACTCGCAAGGAATGTTGTCAAATATTGCCGCCGAGATGTCAGGTTGGATTACGTTAGGTTATATTACGTTATTGATGTATATAAAGGACCCACGGAGACGTAGAGTCCAACTCGCCAGGAATGTCGTCAAATATTACCGCTGAGATGTCAGGTTGGATTACGTTAGGTTATATTACGTAATTGAAGTATATAAAGGTCCCACGGAGACGTAGAGTCCAACTCGCCAGGAATGTCGTCAAATATTACCGCCGAGATGTTAGGTTGGGTTAGGTTAGGTTACATTACGTTAATGATGTATACGAAGGACCTACGCAGACGTCGGGGCCAACTCGCCAGGAATATTGTCAAATATTACCGCCGAGATGTCAGGTTGTGTTAGGTTAGGTTATATTACTTCATAGACGTATACAGTGTTCCCACGGAGAAGTAGGGGCCGACAAGCAAGGAATGTTGTTAAACGGTACCCCGAGAGATTAGGTTGGGTTAGGTTAGGTTATATTAGGATTCTGATGTATATAAAGGTCCCACGGACACGTAGATGCCAACTCGCAAGGAATGTTGTCAAATATTACCGCCGAGATGTCAGGTTGGATTACGTTATGTTATATTACGTTATTGATGTATATAAAGGTCCCACGGAGACGTAGAGTCCAACTCGCCAGGAATGTCGTCAAATATTACCGCCGAGATGTCAGGTTGGGTTAGGTTAGGTTACATTACGTAATTGAAGTATATAAAGGTCCCACGGAAACGTATAGTCCATCTCGCCAGGAATGTCGTCAAATATTACCGCCGAGATGTCAGGTTGTGTTAGGTTAGGTTATATTACGTTATTGATGCATATGCATGTCCCACGTAGAGGATAGATCGCCAGGAATGTTGTCAAATGTTACCGCCGAGATGTTAGGTTGGGTTAGGTTAGGTTATGTTACGTTATTGATGTATATAAAGGTCCCACATAGACGTAGAGGACAACTCGCCGGGAATGTTGTCAAATTTTACCGCCGAGATGTCAGGTTGTCTTAGATGAGGTTATATTACGTTATTGATGCATATGAATGTCCCACGTAGAGGATAGCTCGCCAGGAATGTCTTCAAATATTACCGCCGAGATGTCAGGTTGGATTACGTTAGGTTATATTACGTTAGTGATGTATACGAAGGACCCACGCAGACGTCGGGGCCAACTCGCCAGGAATGTCGTCAAATATTACCGCCGAGATGTCAGGTTGGGTTAGGTTAGGTTATATTACGTAATTGAAGTATATAAAGGTCCCACGGAAACGTAGAGTCCAACTCGCCAGGAATGTCGTCAAATATTACCGCCGAGATGTCAGGTTGTGTTAGGTTATGTTATATTACGTTATTGATGCATATGCATGTCCCACGTAGAGGATAGATCGCCAGGAATGTTGTCAAATGTTACCGCCGAGATGTTAGGTTGGGTTAGGTTAGGTTATGTTACGTTAGTGATGTATACGAAGGACCCACGCAGACGTCGGGGCCAACTCGCCAGGAATGTTGTCAAATATTACCGCCGAGATGTCAGGTTGGGTTAGGTTAGGTTATATTACGTAATTGAAGTACATAAAGGTCCCACGGAGACGTAGAGTCCAACTCGCCAGGAATGTCGTCAAATATTACCGCCGAGATGTCAGGTGGGTCAGGTTAGATTATAATACGTTATTGATGCATATGAATGTCCCACGTAGAGGATAACTCGCCAGGCAAGTTGTCAAATATTACCGCCGAGATGTTAGGTTGGGTTAGGTTAGATTATATTACGTTATTGATGTATATGAAGGACCCACGCAGACGTCTTAGCCAACTCGCCAGGAATGTTGTCAAATATTACCGCCGACATGTCAGGTTGGGTTAGGTTAAGTTATATTACGTTATTGATGTATATAAAGGTCCCACGGAGACGTAGAGTCCAACTCGCCAGGAATGTCGTCAAATATTACCGCCGAGATGTCAGGTGGGTTAGGTTAGGTCATATTACGTTATTGATGCATATGAATGTCCCACGTAGAGGATAGCTCGCCAAGAATGTTGTCAAATGTTACCGCCGAGATGTCAGGTTGGATTACGTTAGGTTATATTACGTTATTGATGTACATAAAGTTCCCACGGAGACGTAGAGTCCAGCTCGCCAGGAATGTCGTCAAATATTACCGCCGAGTTGTCAGGTTGGGTTAGGTTAGGTTATATTACGTAATTGAAGTCTATAAAGGTCCCAGGGAGACGTAGAGTCCAACTCGCCAGGAATGTCGTCAAATATTACCGCCGAGATGTCAGGTGGGTTAGGTTAGTTTATATTACGTTATTGATGCATATGAAGGTCCCACGTAGAGGATAGCTCCCCAGGAATGTTGTCAAATGTTACCGCCGCGATGTTAGGTTGGGTTAGGTTAGGTTATATTACGTTAGTGATGTATACGAAGGACCCACGCAGACGTCGGGGCCAACTCGCCAGGAATGTTGTCAAATATTACCGCCGAGATGTCAGGTTGTGTTAGGTTAGGTTATATTACTTCATAGACGTATACAGTGTTCCCACTGAGAAGTAGGGGCCGACAAGCAAGGAATGTTGTTAAACGGTACCCCGAGAGATAAGGTTGGGTTAGGTTAGGTTATATTAGGATACTGATGTATATAAAGGTCCCACGGACACGTAGAGGCCAACTCGCAAGGAATGTTGTCAAATATTGCCGCCGAGATGTCAGGTTGGATTACGTTAGGTTATATTACGTTATTGATGTACATAAAGGTCCCTCGGAGACGTAGAGTCCAACTCGCCAGGAATGTCGTCAAATATTACCGCCGAGATGTCAGGTTGGGTTAGGTTAGGTTATATTCCGTAATTGAAGTATATAAAGGTCCCACGGAGACGTAGAGTCCAACTCGCCAGGAATGTCGTCAAATATTACCGCCGAGATGTTAGGTTGGGTTAGGTTATGTTACATTACGTTAATGATGTATACGAAGGACCTACGCGGACGTCGGGGCCAACTCGCCAGGAATATTGTCAAATATTACCGCCGAGATGTCAGGTTGTGTTAGGTTAGGTTATATTACTTCATAGACGTATACAGTGTTCCCACGGAGAAGTAGGGGCCGACAAGCAAGGAATGTTGTTAAACGGTACCCCGAGAGATTAGGTTGGGTTAGGTTAGGTTATATTAGGATTCTGATGTATATAAAGGTCCCACGGACACGTAGATGCCAACTCGCAAGGAATGTTGTCAAATATTACCGCCGAGATATCAGGTTGGATTACGTTATGTTATATTACGTTATTGATGTATATAAAGGTCCCACGGAGACGTAGAGTCCAACTCGCCAGGAATGTCGTCAAATATTACCGCCGAGATGTCAGGTTGGGATAGGTTAGGTTATATTACGTAATTGAAGTATATAAAGGTCCCACGGAGACGTAGATTCCAACCCGCCAGGAATGTCGTCAAATATTACCGCCGAGATGTCAGGTGGGTTAGGTTAGGTTATATTACGTTATTGATGCATATGAAGGTCCCACGTAGAGGATAGCTCGCCAGGAATGTTGCCAAATGTTACCGCCGAGATGTTAGGTTGGGTTAGGTTAGGTTATGTTACGTTAGTGATGTATACGAAGGACCCACGCAGACGTCGGGGCCAACTCGCCAGGAATGTTGTCAAATATTACCGCCGAGATGTCAGGTTGTGTTAGGTTAGGTTATATTACTTCATAGACGTATACAGTGTTCCCACTGAGAAGTACGGGCCGACAAGCAAGGAATGTTGTTAAACGGTACCCCGAGAGATAAGGTTGGGTTAGGTTAGGTTATATTAGGATACTGATGTATATAAAGGTCCCACGGAAACGTATAGTCCATCTCGCCAGGAATGTCGTCAAATATTACCGCCGAGATGTCAGGTTGTGTTAGGTTAGGTTATATTACGTTATTGATGCATATGCATGTCCCACGTAGAGGATAGATCGCCAGGAATGTTGTCAAATGTTACCGCCGAGATGTTAGGTTGGGTTAGGATAGGTTATGTTACGTTATTGATGTATATAAAGGTCCCACATAGACGTAGAGGACAACTCGCCGGGAATGTTGTCAAATTTTACCGCCGAGATGTCAGGTTGTCTTAGATGAGGTTATATTACGTTATTGATGCATATGAATGTCCCACGTAGAGGATAGCTCGCCAGGAATGTTTTCAAATATTACCGCCGAGATGTCAGGTTGGATTACGTTAGGTTATATTACGTTAGTGATGTATACGAAGGACCCACGCAGACGTCGGGGCCAACTCGCCAGGAATGTCGTCAAATATTACCGCCGAGATGTCAGGTTGGGTTAGGTTAGGTTATATTACGTAATTGAAGTATATAAAGGTCCCACGGAAACGTAGAGTCCAACTCGCCAGGAATGTCGTCAAATATTACCGCCGAGATGTCAGGTTGTGTTAGGTTAGGTTATATTACGTTATTGATGCATATGCATGTCCCACGTAGAGGATAGATCGCCAGGAATGTTGTCAAATGTTACCGCCGAGATGATAGGTTGGGTTAGGTTAGGTTATGTTACGTTAGTGATGTATACGAAGGACCCACGCAGACGTCAGGGCCAACTCGCCAGGAATGTTGTCAAATATTACCGCCGAGATGTCAGGTTGGGTTAGGTTAGGTTATATTACGTAATTGAAGTACATAAAGGTCCCACGGAGACGTAGAGTCCAACTCGCCAGGAATGTCGTCAAATATTACCGCCGAGATGTCAGGTGGGTCAGGTTAGATTATAATACGTTATTGATGCATATGAATGTCCCACGTAGAGGATAACTCGCCAGGCAAGTTGTCAAATATTACCGCCGAGATGTTAGGTTGGGTTAGGTTAGATTATATTACGTTATTGATGTATATGAAGGACCCACGCAGACGTCTTAGCCAACTCGCCAGGAATGTTGTCAAATATTACCGCCGACATGTCAGGTTGGGTTAGGTTAAGTTATATTACGTTATTGATGTATATAAAGGTCCCACGGAGACGTAGAGTCCAACTCGCCAGGAATGTCGTCAAATATTACCGCCGAGATGTCAGGTGGGTTAGGTTAGGTCATATTACGTTATTGATGCATATGAATGTCCCACGTAGAGGATAGCTCGCCAAGAATGTTGTCAAATGTTACCGCCGAGATGTCAGGTTGGATTACGTTAGGTTATATTACGTTATTGATGTACATAAAGTTCCCACGGAGACGTAGAGTCCAGCTCGCCAGGAATGTCGTCAAATATTACCGCCGAGTTGTCAGGTTGGGTTAGGTTAGGTTATATTACGTAATTGAAGTCTATAAAGGTCCCAGGGAGACGTAGAGTCCAACTCGCCAGGAATGTCGTCAAATATTACCGCCGAGATGTCAGGTGGGTTAGGTTAGTTTATATTACGTTATTGATGCATATGAAGGTCCCACGTAGAGGATAGCTCCCCAGGAATGTTGTCAAATGTTACCGCCGCGATGTTAGGTTGGGTTAGATTAGGTTATATTACGTTAGTGATGTATACGAAGGACCCACGCAGACGTCGGGGCCAACTCGCCAGGAATGTTGTCAAATATTACCGCCGAGATGTCAGGTTGTGTTAGGTTAGGTTATATTACTTCATAGACGTATACAGTGTTCCCACTGAGAAGTAGGGGCCGACAAGCAAGGAATGTTGTTAAACGGTACCCCGAGAGATAAGGTTGGGTTAGGTTAGGTTATATTAGGATACTGATGTATATAAAGGTCCCACGGACACGTAGAGGCCAACTCGCAAGGAATGTTGTCAAATATTGCCGCCGAGATGTCAGGTTGGATTACGTTAGGTTATATTACGTTATTGATGTACATAAAGGTCCCACGGAGACGTAGAGTCCAACTCGCCAGGAATGTCGTCAAATATTACCGCCGAGATGTCAGGTTGGGTTAGGTTAGGTTATATTCCGTAATTGAAGTATATAAAGGTCCCACGGAGACGTAGAGTCCAACTCGCCAGGAATGTCGTCAAATATTACCGCCGAGATGTTAGGTTGGGTTAGGTTATGTTACATTACGTTAATGATGTATACGAAGGACCTACGCAGACGTCGGGGCCAACTCGCCAGGAATATTGTCAAATATTACCGCCGAGATGTCAGGTTGTGTTAGGTTAGGTTATATTACTTCATAGACGTATACAGTGTTCCCACGGAGAAGTAGGGGCCGACAAGCAAGGAATGTTGTTAAACGGTACCCCGAGAGATTAGGTTGGGTTAGGTTAGGTTATATTAGGATTCTGATGTATATAAAGGTCCCACGGACACGTAGATGCCAACTCGCAAGGAATGTTGTCAAATATTACCGCCGAGATATCAGATTGGATTACGTTATGTTATATTACGTTATTGATGTATATAAAGGTCCCACGGAGACGTAGAGTCCAACTCGCCAGGAATGTCGTCAAATATTACCGCCGAGATGTCAGGTTGGGATAGGTTAGGTTATATTACGTAATTGAAGTATATAAAGGTCCCACGGAGACGTAGAGTCCAACCCGCCAGGAATGTCGTCAAATATTACCGCCGAGATGTCAGGTTGGGTTAGGTTAGGTTATATTACGTAATTGAAGTACATAAAGGTCCCACGGAGACGTAGAGTCCAACTCGCCAGGAATGTCGTCAAATATTACCGCCGAGATGTCAGGTGGGTCAGGTTAGATTATAATACGTTATTGATGCATATGAATGTCCCACGTAGAGGATAACTCGCCAGGCAAGTTGTCAAATATTACCGCCGAGATGTTAGGTTGGGTTAGGTTAGATTATATTACGTTATTGATGTATATGAAGGACCCACGCAGACGTCTTAGCCAACTCGCCAGGAATGTTGTCAAATATTACCGCCGACATGTCAGGTTGGGTTAGGTTAAGTTATATTACGTTATTGATGTATATAAAGGTCCCACGGAGACGTAGAGTCCAACTCGCCAGGAATGTCGTCAAATATTACCGCCGAGATGTCAGGTGGGTTAGGTTAGGTCATATTACGTTATTGATGCATATGAATGTCCCACGTAGAGGATAGCTCGCCAAGAATGTTGTCAAATGTTACCGCCGAGATGTCAGGTTGGATTACGTTAGGTTATATTACGTTATTGATGTACATAAAGTTCCCACGGAGACGTAGAGTCCAGCTCGCCAGGAATGTCGTCAAATATTACCGCCGAGTTGTCAGGTTGGGTTAGGTTAGGTTATATTACGTAATTGAAGTCTATAAAGGTCCCAGGGAGACGTAGAGTCCAACTCGCCAGGAATGTCGTCAAATATTACCGCCGAGATGTCAGGTGGGTTAGGTTAGTTTATATTACGTTATTGATGCATATGAAGGTCCCACGTAGAGGATAGCTCCCCAGGAATGTTGTCAAATGTTACCGCCGCGATGTTAGGTTGGGTTAGATTAGGTTATATTACGTTAGTGATGTATACGAAGGACCCACGCAGACGTCGGGGCCAACTCGCCAGGAATGTTGTCAAATATTACCGCCGAGATGTCAGGTTGTGTTAGGTTAGGTTATATTACTTCATAGACGTATACAGTGTTCCCACTGAGAAGTAGGGGCCGACAAGCAAGGAATGTTGTTAAACGGTACCCCGAGAGATAAGGTTGGGTTAGGTTAGGTTATATTAGGATACTGATGTATATAAAGGTCCCACGGACACGTAGAGGCCAACTCGCAAGGAATGTTGTCAAATATTGCCGCCGAGATGTCAGGTTGGATTACGTTAGGTTATATTACGTTATTGATGTACATAAAGGTCCCACGGAGACGTAGAGTCCAACTCGCCAGGAATGTCGTCAAATATTACCGCCGAGATGTCAGGTTGGGTTAGGTTAGGTTATATTCCGTAATTGAAGTATATAAAGGTCCCACGGAGACGTAGAGTCCAACTCGCCAGGAATGTCGTCAAATATTACCGCCGAGATGTTAGGTTGGGTTAGGTTATGTTACATTACGTTAATGATGTATACGAAGGACCTACGCAGACGTCGGGGCCAACTCGCCAGGAATATTGTCAAATATTACCGCCGAGATGTCAGGTTGTGTTAGGTTAGGTTATATTACTTCATAGACGTATACAGTGTTCCCACGGAGAAGTAGGGGCCGACAAGCAAGGAATGTTGTTAAACGGTACCCCGAGAGATTAGGTTGGGTTAGGTTAGGTTATATTAGGATTCTGATGTATATAAAGGTCCCACGGACACGTAGATGCCAACTCGCAAGGAATGTTGTCAAATATTACCGCCGAGATATCAGATTGGATTACGTTATGTTATATTACGTTATTGATGTATATAAAGGTCCCACGGAGACGTAGAGTCCAACTCGCCAGGAATGTCGTCAAATATTACCGCCGAGATGTCAGGTTGGGATAGGTTAGGTTATATTACGTAATTGAAGTATATAAAGGTCCCACGGAGACGTAGAGTCCAACCCGCCAGGAATGTCGTCAAATATTACCGCCGAGATGTCAGGTGGGTTAGGTTAGGTTATATTACGTTATTGATGCATATGAAGGTCCCACGTAGAGGATAGCTCGCCAGG
Source organism: Xylocopa violacea (assembly GCA_963969225.1). NCBI lineage: Eukaryota > Metazoa > Arthropoda > Insecta > Hymenoptera > Apidae > Xylocopa > Xylocopa violacea. The sequence continues at coordinate 1,925,455 of CAXAJV010001011.1, read as the reverse complement.
AATGTTGCCAAATGTTACCGCCGAGATGTTAGGTTGGGTTAGGTTAGGTTATGTTACGTTAGTGATGTATACGAAGGACCCACGCAGACGTCGGGGCCAACTCGCCAGGAATGTCGTCAAATATTACCGCCGAGATGTCAGGTTGGGTTAGGTTAGGTTACATTACGTAATTGAAGTATATAAAGGTCCCACGGAAACGTATAGTCCATCTCGCCAGGAATGTCGTCAAATATTACCGCCGAGATGTCAGGTTGTGTTAGGTTAGGTTATATTACGTTATTGATGCATATGCATGTCCCACGTAGAGGATAGATCGCCAGGAATGTTGTCAAATGTTACCGCCGAGATGTTAGGTTGGGTTAGGTTAGGTTATGTTACGTTATTGATGTATATAAAGGTCCCACATAGACGTAGAGGACAACTCGCCGGGAATGTTGTCAAATTTTACCGCCGAGATGTCAGGTTGTCTTAGATGAGGTTATATTACGTTATTGATGCATATGAATGTCCCACGTAGAGGATAGCTCGCCAGGAATGTCTTCAAATATTACCGCCGAGATGTCAGGTTGGATTACGTTAGGTTATATTACGTTAGTGATGTATACGAAGGACCCACGCAGACGTCGGGGCCAACTCGCCAGGAATGTCGTCAAATATTACCGCCGAGATGTCAGGTTGGGTTAGGTTAGGTTATATTACGTAATTGAAGTATATAAAGGTCCCACGGAAACGTAGAGTCCAACTCGCCAGGAATGTCGTCAAATATTACCGCCGAGATGTCAGGTTGTGTTAGGTTATGTTATATTACGTTATTGATGCATATGCATGTCCCACGTAGAGGATAGATCGCCAGGAATGTTGTCAAATGTTACCGCCGAGATGTTAGGTTGGGTTAGGTTAGGTTATGTTACGTTAGTGATGTATACGAAGGACCCACGCAGACGTCGGGGCCAACTCGCCAGGAATGTTGTCAAATATTACCGCCGAGATGTCAGGTTGGGTTAGGTTAGGTTATATTACGTAATTGAAGTACATAAAGGTCCCACGGAGACGTAGAGTCCAACTCGCCAGGAATGTCGTCAAATATTACCGCCGAGATGTCAGGTGGGTCAGGTTAGATTATAATACGTTATTGATGCATATGAATGTCCCACGTAGAGGATAACTCGCCAGGCAAGTTGTCAAATATTACCGCCGAGATGTTAGGTTGGGTTAGGTTAGATTATATTACGTTATTGATGTATATGAAGGACCCACGCAGACGTCTTAGCCAACTCGCCAGGAATGTTGTCAAATATTACCGCCGACATGTCAGGTTGGGTTAGGTTAAGTTATATTACGTTATTGATGTATATAAAGGTCCCACGGAGACGTAGAGTCCAACTCGCCAGGAATGTCGTCAAATATTACCGCCGAGATGTCAGGTGGGTTAGGTTAGGTCATATTACGTTATTGATGCATATGAATGTCCCACGTAGAGGATAGCTCGCCAAGAATGTTGTCAAATGTTACCGCCGAGATGTCAGGTTGGATTACGTTAGGTTATATTACGTTATTGATGTACATAAAGTTCCCACGGAGACGTAGAGTCCAGCTCGCCAGGAATGTCGTCAAATATTACCGCCGAGTTGTCAGGTTGGGTTAGGTTAGGTTATATTACGTAATTGAAGTCTATAAAGGTCCCAGGGAGACGTAGAGTCCAACTCGCCAGGAATGTCGTCAAATATTACCGCCGAGATGTCAGGTGGGTTAGGTTAGTTTATATTACGTTATTGATGCATATGAAGGTCCCACGTAGAGGATAGCTCCCCAGGAATGTTGTCAAATGTTACCGCCGCGATGTTAGGTTGGGTTAGGTTAGGTTATATTACGTTAGTGATGTATACGAAGGACCCACGCAGACGTCGGGGCCAACTCGCCAGGAATGTTGTCAAATATTACCGCCGAGATGTCAGGTTGTGTTAGGTTAGGTTATATTACTTCATAGACGTATACAGTGTTCCCACTGAGAAGTAGGGGCCGACAAGCAAGGAATGTTGTTAAACGGTACCCCGAGAGATAAGGTTGGGTTAGGTTAGGTTATATTAGGATACTGATGTATATAAAGGTCCCACGGACACGTAGAGGCCAACTCGCAAGGAATGTTGTCAAATATTGCCGCCGAGATGTCAGGTTGGATTACGTTAGGTTATATTACGTTATTGATGTACATAAAGGTCCCTCGGAGACGTAGAGTCCAACTCGCCAGGAATGTCGTCAAATATTACCGCCGAGATGTCAGGTTGGGTTAGGTTAGGTTATATTCCGTAATTGAAGTATATAAAGGTCCCACGGAGACGTAGAGTCCAACTCGCCAGGAATGTCGTCAAATATTACCGCCGAGATGTTAGGTTGGGTTAGGTTATGTTACATTACGTTAATGATGTATACGAAGGACCTACGCGGACGTCGGGGCCAACTCGCCAGGAATATTGTCAAATATTACCGCCGAGATGTCAGGTTGTGTTAGGTTAGGTTATATTACTTCATAGACGTATACAGTGTTCCCACGGAGAAGTAGGGGCCGACAAGCAAGGAATGTTGTTAAACGGTACCCCGAGAGATTAGGTTGGGTTAGGTTAGGTTATATTAGGATTCTGATGTATATAAAGGTCCCACGGACACGTAGATGCCAACTCGCAAGGAATGTTGTCAAATATTACCGCCGAGATATCAGGTTGGATTACGTTATGTTATATTACGTTATTGATGTATATAAAGGTCCCACGGAGACGTAGAGTCCAACTCGCCAGGAATGTCGTCAAATATTACCGCCGAGATGTCAGGTTGGGATAGGTTAGGTTATATTACGTAATTGAAGTATATAAAGGTCCCACGGAGACGTAGAGTCCAACCCGCCAGGAATGTCGTCAAATATTACCGCCGAGATGTCAGGTTGGGTTAGGTTAGGTTATATTACGTAATTGAAGTACATAAAGGTCCCACGGAGACGTAGAGTCCAACTCGCCAGGAATGTCGTCAAATATTACCGCCGAGATGTCAGGTGGGTCAGGTTAGATTATAATACGTTATTGATGCATATGAATGTCCCACGTAGAGGATAACTCGCCAGGCAAGTTGTCAAATATTACCGCCGAGATGTTAGGTTGGGTTAGGTTAGATTATATTACGTTATTGATGTATATGAAGGACCCACGCAGACGTCTTAGCCAACTCGCCAGGAATGTTGTCAAATATTACCGCCGACATGTCAGGTTGGGTTAGGTTAAGTTATATTACGTTATTGATGTATATAAAGGTCCCACGGAGACGTAGAGTCCAACTCGCCAGGAATGTCGTCAAATATTACCGCCGAGATGTCAGGTGGGTTAGGTTAGGTCATATTACGTTATTGATGCATATGAATGTCCCACGTAGAGGATAGCTCGCCAAGAATGTTGTCAAATGTTACCGCCGAGATGTCAGGTTGGATTACGTTAGGTTATATTACGTTATTGATGTACATAAAGTTCCCACGGAGACGTAGAGTCCAGCTCGCCAGGAATGTCGTCAAATATTACCGCCGAGTTGTCAGGTTGGGTTAGGTTAGGTTATATTACGTAATTGAAGTCTATAAAGGTCCCAGGGAGACGTAGAGTCCAACTCGCCAGGAATGTCGTCAAATATTACCGCCGAGATGTCAGGTGGGTTAGGTTAGTTTATATTACGTTATTGATGCATATGAAGGTCCCACGTAGAGGATAGCTCCCCAGGAATGTTGTCAAATGTTACCGCCGCGATGTTAGGTTGGGTTAGATTAGGTTATATTACGTTAGTGATGTATACGAAGGACCCACGCAGACGTCGGGGCCAACTCGCCAGGAATGTTGTCAAATATTACCGCCGAGATGTCAGGTTGTGTTAGGTTAGGTTATATTACTTCATAGACGTATACAGTGTTCCCACTGAGAAGTAGGGGCCGACAAGCAAGGAATGTTGTTAAACGGTACCCCGAGAGATAAGGTTGGGTTAGGTTAGGTTATATTAGGATACTGATGTATATAAAGGTCCCACGGACACGTAGAGGCCAACTCGCAAGGAATGTTGTCAAATATTGCCGCCGAGATGTCAGGTTGGATTACGTTAGGTTATATTACGTTATTGATGTACATAAAGGTCCCACGGAGACGTAGAGTCCAACTCGCCAGGAATGTCGTCAAATATTACCGCCGAGATGTCAGGTTGGGTTAGGTTAGGTTATATTCCGTAATTGAAGTATATAAAGGTCCCACGGAGACGTAGAGTCCAACTCGCCAGGAATGTCGTCAAATATTACCGCCGAGATGTTAGGTTGGGTTAGGTTATGTTACATTACGTTAATGATGTATACGAAGGACCTACGCAGACGTCGGGGCCAACTCGCCAGGAATATTGTCAAATATTACCGCCGAGATGTCAGGTTGTGTTAGGTTAGGTTATATTACTTCATAGACGTATACAGTGTTCCCACGGAGAAGTAGGGGCCGACAAGCAAGGAATGTTGTTAAACGGTACCCCGAGAGATTAGGTTGGGTTAGGTTAGGTTATATTAGGATTCTGATGTATATAAAGGTCCCACGGACACGTAGATGCCAACTCGCAAGGAATGTTGTCAAATATTACCGCCGAGATATCAGATTGGATTACGTTATGTTATATTACGTTATTGATGTATATAAAGGTCCCACGGAGACGTAGAGTCCAACTCGCCAGGAATGTCGTCAAATATTACCGCCGAGATGTCAGGTTGGGATAGGTTAGGTTATATTACGTAATTGAAGTATATAAAGGTCCCACGGAGACGTAGAGTCCAACCCGCCAGGAATGTCGTCAAATATTACCGCCGAGATGTCAGGTGGGTTAGGTTAGGTTATATTACGTTATTGATGCATATGAAGGTCCCACGTAGAGGATAGCTCGCCAGGAATGTTGCCAAATGTTACCGCCGAGATGTTAGGTTGGGTTAGGTTAGGTTATGTTACGTTAGTGATGTATACGAAGGACCCACGCAGACGTCGGGGCCAACTCGCCAGGAATGTTGTCAAATATTACCGCCGAGATATCAGGTTGTGTTAGGTTAGGTTATATTACTTCATAGACGTATACAGTGTTCCCACTGAGAAGTACGGGCCGACAAGCAAGGAATGTTGTTAAACGGTACCCCGAGAGATAAGGTTGGGTTAGGTTAGGTTATATTAGGATACTGATGTATATAAAGGTCCCACGGACACGTAGAGGCCAACTCGCAAGGAATGTTGTCAAATATTACCGCCGAGATGTCAGGTTGGATTACGTTAGGTTATATTACGTTATTGATGTATATAAAGGTCCCACGGAGACGTAGAGTCCAACTCGCCAGGAATGTCGTCAAAAATTACCGCCGAGATGTCAGGTTGGGTTAGGTTAGGTTATATTACGTAATTGAGGTATATAAAGGTCCCACGGAGACGTAGAGTCCAACTCGCCAGGAATGTCGTCAAATATTACCGCCGAGATGTCAGGTTGGGATAGGTTAGGTTATATTACGTAATTGAAGTATATAAAGGTCCCACGGAGACGTAGAGTCCAACTCGCCAGGAATGTCGTCAAATATTACCGCCGAGATGTCAGGTGGGTTAGGTTAGGTTATATTACGTTATTGATGCATATGAATGTCCCACGTAGAGGATAGCTCGCCAGAAATGTTGTCAAATGTTACCGCCGAGATGTTAGGTTGGGTTATGTTAGGTTATATTACGTAATTGATGCATATGAATGTCCCACGTAGAGGATAGCTCGCCAGGAATGTTGTCAAATATTACCGCCGAGATGTTAGGTTGGGTTAGGTTAGGTTATATTACGTTATTGATGCATATGAATGTCCCACGTAGAGGATAGCTCGCCAGGAATGTTGTCAAATATTACCGCCGAGATGTCAGGTTGAGTTAGGTTAGGTTATATTACGTTATTGATGTATATAAAGGTCCGTCGGAGACGTAGAGTCGAACTCGCACAGAATGTCTTCAAATATTACCGCCGAAATGTCAGGTTGGGTTAGGTTAGGTTATATTACGTTATTGATGCATATGAATGTCCCACGTAGAGGATAGCTCGCAAGGAATGTTGTGAAATATTACCGCCGAGATGTCAGGTAGGATTACGTTAGGTTATATTACGTTATTGATGTATATAAAGGTCCCACGGAGACGTAGAGTCCAACTCGCCAGGAATGTCGTCAAATATTACCGCCGAGATGTCAGGTTGGGTTAGGTTAGGTTATATTACGTAATTGAAGTATATAAAGGTCCCACGGAAACGTATAGTCCATCTCGCCAGGAATGTCGTCAAATATTACCGCCGAGATGTCAGGTTGTGTTAGGTTAGGTTATATTACGTTATTGATGCATATGCATGTCCCACGTAGAGGATAGATCGCCAGGAATGTTGTCAAATGTTACCGCCGAGATGTTAGGTTGGGTTAGGTTAGGTTATGTTACGTTATTGATGTATATAAATGTCCCACATAGACGTAGAGGACAACTCGCCGGGAATGTTGTCAAATTTTACCGCCGAGATGTCAGGTTGTCTTAGATTAGGTTATATTACGTTATTGATGCATATGAAGGTCCCACGTAGAGGATAGCTCGCCAGGAATGTTGTCAAATGTTACCGCCGAGATGTTAGGTTGGGTTAGGTTAGGTTATATTACGTTAGTGATGTATACGAGGGACCCACGCAGACGTCGGGGCCAACTCGCCAGGAATGTTGTCAAATATTACCGCCGAGATGTCAGGTTGTGTTAGGTTAGGTTATATTACTTCATAGACGTATACCGTGTTCCCACGGAGAAGTAGGGGCCGACAAGCAAGGAATGTTGTTAAACGGTACCCCGAGAGATTAGGTTGGGTTAGGTTAGGTTATATTAGGATTCTGATGTATATAAAGGTCCCACGGACACGTAGATGCCAACTCGCAAGGAATGTTGTCAAATATTACCGCCGAGATATCAGGTTGGATTACGTTATGTTATATTACGTTATTGATGTATATAAAGGTCCAACGGAGACGTAGAGTCCAACTCGCCAGGAATGTCGTCAAATATTACCGCCGAGATGTCAGGTTGGGATAGGTTAGGTTATATTACGTAATTGAAGTATATAAAGGTCCCACGGAGACGTAGAGTCCAACCCGCCAGGAATGTCGTCAAATATTACCGCCGAGATGTCAGGTGGGTTAGGTTAGGTTATATTACGTTATTGATGCATATGAAGGTCCCACGTAGAGGATAGCTCGCCAGGAATGTTGCCAAATGTTACCGCCGAGATGTTAGGTTGGGTTAGGTTAGGTTATGTTACGTTAGTGATGTATACGAAGGACCCACGCAGACGTCGGGGCCAACTCGCCAGGAATGTTGTCAAATATTACCGCCGAGATGTCAGGTTGTGTTAGGTTAGGTTATATTACTTCATAGACGTATACAGTGTTCCCACTGAGAAGTACGGGCCGACAAGCAAGGAATGTTGTTAAACGGTACCCCGAGAGATAAGGTTGGGTTAGGTTAGGTTATATTAGGATACTGATGTATATAAAGGTCCCACGGACACGTAGAGGCCAACTCGCAAGGAATGTTGTCAAATATTACCGCCGAGATGTCAGGTTGGATTACGTTAGGTTATATTACGTTATTGATGTATATAAAGGTCCCACGGAGACGTAGAGTCCAACTCGCCAGGAATGCCGTCAAAAATTACCGCCGAGATGTCAGGTTGGGTTAGGTTAGGTTATATTACGTAATTGAAGTATATAAAGGTCCCACGGAGACGTAGAGTCCAACTCGCCAGGAATGTCGTCAAATATTACCGCCGAGATGTCAGGTTGGGATAGGTTAGGTTATATTACGTAATTGAAGTATATAAAGGTCCCACGGAGACGTAGAGTCCAACTCGCCAGAAATGTCGTCAAATATTACCGCCGAGATGTCAGGTGGGTTAGGTTAGGTTATATTACGTTATTGATGCATATGAATGTCCCACGTAGATGATAGCTCGCCAGAAATGTTGTCAAATGTTACCGCCGAGATGTTAGGTTGGGTTATGTTAGGTTATATTACGTAATTGATGCATATGAATGTCCCACGTAGAGGATAGCTCGCCAGGAATGTTGTCAAATATTACCGCCGAGATGTTAGGTTGGGTTAGGTTAGGTTATATTACGTTATTGATGCATATGAATGTCCCACGTAGAGGATAGCTCGCCAGGAATGTTGTCAAATATTACCGCCGAGATGTCAGGTTGAGTTAGGTTAGGTTATATTACGTTATTGATGTATATAAAGGTCCGTCGGAGACGTAGAGTCGAACTCGCACAGAATGTCTTCAAATATTACCGCCGAAATGTCAGGTTGGGTTAGGTTAGGTTATATTACGTTATTGATGCATATGAATGTCCCACGTAGAGGATAGCTCGCAAGGAATGTTGTGAAATATTACCGCCGAGATGTCAGGTAGGATTACGTTAGGTTATATTACGTTATTGATGTATATAAAGGTCCCACGGAGACGTAGAGTCCAACTCGCCAGGAATGTCGTCAAATATTACCGCCGAGATGTCAGGTTGGGTTAGGTTAGGTTATATTACGTAATTGAAGTATATAAAGGTCCCACGGAAACGTATAGTCCATCTCGCCAGGAATGTCGTCAAATATTACCGCCGAGATGTCAGGTTGTGTTAGGTTAGGTTATATTACGTTATTGATGCATATGCATGTCCCACGTAGAGGATAGATCGCCAGGAATGTTGTCAAATGTTACCGCCGAGATGTTAGGTTGGGTTAGGTTAGGTTATGTTACGTTATTGATGTATATAAAGGTCCCACATAGACGTAGAGGACAACTCGCCGGGAATGTTGTCAAATTTTACCGCCGAGATGTCAGGTTGTCTTAGATTAGGTTATATTACGTTATTGATGCATATGAAGGTCCCACGTAGAGGATAGCTCGCCAGGAATGTTGTCAAATGTTACCGCCGAGATGTTAGGTTGGGTTAGGTTAGGTTATATTACGTTAGTGATGTATACGAGGGACCCACGCAGACGTCGGGGCCAACTCGCCAGGAATGTTGTCAAATATTACCGCCGAGATGTCAGGTTGTGTTAGGTTAGGTTATATTACTTCATAGACGTATACAGTGTTCCCACTGAGAAGTAGGGGCCGACAAGCAAGGAATGTTGTTAAACGGTACCCCGAGAGATAAGGTTGGGTTAGGTTAGGTTATATTAGGATACTGATGTATATAAAGGTCCCACGGACACGTAGAGGCCAACTCGCAAGGAATGTTGTCAAATATTGCCGCCGAGATGTCAGGTTGGATTACGTTAGGTTATATTACGTTATTGATGTATATAAAGGTCCCACGGAGACGTAGAGTCCAACTCGCCAGGAATGTCGTCAAATATTACCGCCGAGATGTCAGGTTGGGTTAGGTTAGGTTATATTACGTAATTGAAGTATATAAAGGTCCCACGGAGACGTAGAGTCCAACTCGCCAGGAATGTCGTCAAATATTACCGCCGAGATGTTAGGTTGGGTTAGGTTAGGTTACATTACGTTAATGATGTATACGAAGGACCTACGCAGACGTCGGGGCCAACTCGCCAGGAATATTGTCAAATATTACCGCCGAGATGTCAGGTTGTGTTAGGTTAGGTTATATTACTTCATAGACGTATACAGTGTTCCCACGGAGAAGTAGGGGCCGACAAGCAAGGAATGTTGTTAAACGGTACCCCGAGAGATTAGGTTGGGTTAGGTTAGGTTATATTAGGATTCTGATGTATATAAAGGTCCCACGGACACGTAGATGCCAACTCGCAAGGAATGTTGTCAAATATTACCGCCGAGATATCAGGTTGGATTACGTTATGTTATATTACGTTATTGATGCATATGCATGTCCCACGTAGAGGATAGATCGCCAGGAATGTTGTCAAATGTTACCGCCGAGATGTTAGGTTGGGTTAGGTTAGGTTATGTTACGTTATTGATGTATATAAAGGTCCCACATAGACGTAGAGGACAACTCGCCGGGAATGTTGTCAAATTTTACCGCCGAGATGTCAGGTTGTCTTAGATTAGGTTATATTACGTTATTGATGCATATGAATGTCCCACGTAGAGGATAGCTCGCCAGGAATGTCTTCAAATATTACCGCCGAGATGTCAGGTTGGATTACGTTAGGTTATATTACGTTAGTGATGTATACGAAGGACCCACGCAGACGTCGGGGCCAACTCGCCAGGAATGTCGTCAAATATTACCGCCGAGATGTCAGGTTGGGTTAGGTTAGGTTACATTACGTAATTGAAGTATATAAAGGTCCCACGGAAACGTATAGTCCATCTCGCCAGGAATGTCGTCAAATATTACCGCCGAGATGTCAGGTTGTGTTAGGTTAGGTTATATTACGTTATTGATGCATATGCATGTCCCACGTAGAGGATAGATCGCCAGGAATGTTGTCAAATGTTACCGCCGAGATGTTAGGTTGGGTTAGGTTAGGTTATGTTACGTTATTGATGTATATAAAGGTCCCACATAGACGTAGAGGACAACTCGCCGGGAATGTTGTCAAATTTTACCGCCGAGATGTCAGGTTGTCTTAGATGAGGTTATATTACGTTATTGATGCATATGAATGTCCCACGTAGAGGATAGCTCGCCAGGAATGTCTTCAAATATTACCGCCGAGATGTCAGGTTGGATTACGTTAGGTTATATTACGTTAGTGATGTATACGAAGGACCCACGCAGACGTCGGGGCCAACTCGCCAGGAATGTCGTCAAATATTACCGCCGAGATGTCAGGTTGGGTTAGGTTAGGTTATATTACGTAATTGAAGTATATAAAGGTCCCACGGAAACGTAGAGTCCAACTCGCCAGGAATGTCGTCAAATATTACCGCCGAGATGTCAGGTTGTGTTAGGTTAGGTTATATTACGTTATTGATGCATATGCATGTCCCACGTAGAGGATAGATCGCCAGGAATGTTGTCAAATGTTACCGCCGAGATGTTAGGTTGGGTTAGGTTAGGTTATGTTACGTTAGTGATGTATACGAAGGACCCACGCAGACGTCGGGGCCAACTCGCCAGGAATGTTGTCAAATATTACCGCCGAGATGTCAGGTTGGGTTAGGTTAGGTTATATTACGTAATTGAAGTACATAAAGGTCCCACGGAGACGTAGAGTCCAACTCGCCAGGAATGTCGTCAAATATTACCGCCGAGATGTCAGGTGGGTCAGGTTAGATTATAATACGTTATTGATGCATATGAATGTCCCACGTAGAGGATAACTCGCCAGGCAAGTTGTCAAATATTACCGCCGAGATGTTAGGTTGGGTTAGGTTAGATTATATTACGTTATTGATGTATATGAAGGACCCACGCAGACGTCTTAGCCAACTCGCCAGGAATGTTGTCAAATATTACCGCCGACATGTCAGGTTGGGTTAGGTTAAGTTATATTACGTTATTGATGTATATAAAGGTCCCACGGAGACGTAGAGTCCAACTCGCCAGGAATGTCGTCAAATATTACCGCCGAGATGTCAGGTGGGTTAGGTTAGGTCATATTACGTTATTGATGCATATGAATGTCCCACGTAGAGGATAGCTCGTCAAGAATGTTGTCAAATGTTACCGCCGAGATGTCAGGTTGGATTACGTTAGGTTATATTACGTTATTGATGTACATAAAGTTCCCACGGATACGTAGAGTCCAGCTCGCCAGGAATGTCGTCAAATATTACCGCCGAGTTGTCAGGTTGGGTTAGGTTAGGTTATATTACGTAATTGAAGTCTATAAAGGTCCCAGGGAGACGTAGAGTCCAACTCGCCAGGAATGTCGTCAAATATTACCGCCGAGATGTCAGGTGGGTTAGGTTAGTTTATATTACGTTATTGATGCATATGAAGGTCCCACGTAGAGGATAGCTCCCCAGGAATGTTGTCAAATGTTACCGCCGCGATGTTAGGTTGGGTTAGGTTAGGTTATATTACGTTAGTGATGTATACGAAGGACCCACGCAGACGTCGGGGCCAACTCGCCAGGAATGTTGTCAAATATTACCGCCGAGAAGTCAGGTTGTGTTAGGTTAGGTTATATTACTTCATAGACGTATACAGTGTTCCCACTGAGAAGTAGGGGCCGACAAGCAAGGAATGTTGTTAAACGGTACCCCGAGAGATAAGGTTGGGTTAGGTTAGGTTATATTAGGATACTGATGTATATAAAGGTCCCACGGACACGTAGAGGCCAACTCGCAAGGAATGTTGTCAAATATTGCCGCCGAGATGTCAGGTTGGATTACGTTAGGTTATATTACGTTATTGATGTACATAAAGGTCCCACGGAGACGTAGAGTCCAACTCGCCAGGAATGTCGTCAAATATTACCGCCGAGATGTCAGGTTGGGTTAGGTTAGGTTATATTCCGTAATTGAAGTATATAAAGGTCCCACGGAGACGTAGAGTCCAACTCGCCAGGAATGTCGTCAAATATTACCGCCGAGATGTTAGGTTGGGTTAGGTTATGTTACATTACGTTAATGATGTATACGAAGGACCTACGCAGACGTCGGGGCCAACTCGCCAGGAATATTGTCAAATATTACCGCCGAGATGTCAGGTTGTGTTAGGTTAGGTTATATTACTTCATAGACGTATACAGTGTTCCCACGGAGAAGTAGGGGCCGACAAGCAAGGAATGTTGTTAAACGGTACCCCGAGAGATTAGGTTGGGTTAGGTTAGGTTATATTAGGATTCTGATGTATATAAAGGTCCCACGGACACGTAGATGCCAACTCGCAAGGAATGTTGTCAAATATTACCGCCGAGATATCAGGTTGGATTACGTTATGTTATATTACGTTATTGATGCATATGCATGTCCCACGTAGAGGATAGATCGCCAGGAATGTTGTCAAATGTTACCGCCGAGATGTTAGGTTGGGTTAGGTTAGGTTATGTTACGTTATTGATGTATATAAAGGTCCCACATAGACGTAGAGGACAACTCGCCGGGAATGTTGTCAAATTTTACCGCCGAGATGTCAGGTTGTCTTAGATTAGGTTATATTACGTTATTGATGCATATGAATGTCCCACGTAGAGGATAGCTCGCCAGGAATGTCTTCAAATATTACCGCCGAGATGTCAGGTTGGATTACGTTAGGTTATATTACGTTAGTGATGTATACGAAGGACCCACGCAGACGTCGGGGCCAACTCGCCAGGAATGTCGTCAAATATTACCGCCGAGATGTCAGGTTGGGTTAGGTTAGGTTACATTACGTAATTGAAGTATATAAAGGTCCCACGGAAACGTATAGTCCATCTCGCCAGGAATGTCGTCAAATATTACCGCCGAGATGTCAGGTTGTGTTAGGTTAGGTTATATTACGTTATTGATGCATATGCATGTCCCACGTAGAGGATAGATCGCCAGGAATGTTGTCAAATGTTACCGCCGAGATGTTAGGTTGGGTTAGGTTAGGTTATGTTACGTTATTGATGTATATAAAGGTCCCACATAGACGTAGAGGACAACTCGCCGGGAATGTTGTCAAATTTTACCGCCGAGATGTCAGGTTGTCTTAGATGAGGTTATATTACGTTATTGATGCATATGAATGTCCCACGTAGAGGATAGCTCGCCAGGAATGTCTTCAAATATTACCGCCGAGATGTCAGGTTGGATTACGTTAGGTTATATTACGTTAGTGATGTATACGAAGGACCCACGCAGACGTCGGGGCCAACTCGCCAGGAATGTCGTCAAATATTACCGCCGAGATGTCAGGTTGGGTTAGGTTAGGTTATATTACGTAATTGAAGTATATAAAGGTCCCACGGAAACGTAGAGTCCAACTCGCCAGGAATGTCGTCAAATATTACCGCCGAGATGTCAGGTTGTGTTAGGTTAGGTTATATTACGTTATTGATGCATATGCATGTCCCACGTAGAGGATAGATCGCCAGGAATGTTGTCAAATGTTACCGCCGAGATGTTAGGTTGGGTTAGGTTAGGTTATGTTACGTTAGTGATGTATACGAAGGACCCACGCAGACGTCGGGGCCAACTCGCCAGGAATGTTGTCAAATATTACCGCCGAGATGTCAGGTTGGGTTAGGTTAGGTTATATTACGTAATTGAAGTACATAAAGGTCCCACGGAGACGTAGAGTCCAACTCGCCAGGAATGTCGTCAAATATTACCGCCGAGATGTCAGGTGGGTCAGGTTAGATTATAATACGTTATTGATGCATATGAATGTCCCACGTAGAGGATAACTCGCCAGGCAAGTTGTCAAATATTACCGCCGAGATGTTAGGTTGGGTTAGGTTAGATTATATTACGTTATTGATGTATATGAAGGACCCACGCAGACGTCTTAGCCAACTCGCCAGGAATGTTGTCAAATATTACCGCCGACATGTCAGGTTGGGTTAGGTTAAGTTATATTACGTTATTGATGTATATAAAGGTCCCACGGAGACGTAGAGTCCAACTCGCCAGGAATGTCGTCAAATATTACCGCCGAGATGTCAGGTGGGTTAGGTTAGGTCATATTACGTTATTGATGCATATGAATGTCCCACGTAGAGGATAGCTCGTCAAGAATGTTGTCAAATGTTACCGCCGAGATGTCAGGTTGGATTACGTTAGGTTATATTACGTTATTGATGTACATAAAGTTCCCACGGATACGTAGAGTCCAGCTCGCCAGGAATGTCGTCAAATATTACCGCCGAGTTGTCAGGTTGGGTTAGGTTAGGTTATATTACGTAATTGAAGTCTATAAAGGTCCCAGGGAGACGTAGAGTCCAACTCGCCAGGAATGTCGTCAAATATTACCGCCGAGATGTCAGGTGGGTTAGGTTAGTTTATATTACGTTATTGATGCATATGAAGGTCCCACGTAGAGGATAGCTCCCCAGGAATGTTGTCAAATGTTACCGCCGCGATGTTAGGTTGGGTTAGGTTAGGTTATATTACGTTAGTGATGTATACGAAGGACCCACGCAGACGTCGGGGCCAACTCGCCAGGAATGTTGTCAAATATTACCGCCGAGAAGTCAGGTTGTGTTAGGTTAGGTTATATTACTTCATAGACGTATACAGTGTTCCCACTGAGAAGTAGGGGCCGACAAGCAAGGAATGTTGTTAAACGGTACCCCGAGAGATAAGGTTGGGTTAGGTTAGGTTATATTAGGATACTGATGTATATAAAGGTCCCACGGACACGTAGAGGCCAACTCGCAAGGAATGTTGTCAAATATTGCCGCCGAGATGTCAGGTTGGATTACGTTAGGTTATATTACGTTATTGATGTACATAAAGGTCCCACGGAGACGTAGAGTCCAACTCGCCAGGAATGTCGTCAAATATTACCGCCGAGATGTCAGGTTGGGTTAGGTTAGGTTATATTCCGTAATTGAAGTATATAAAGGTCCCACGGAGACGTAGAGTCCAACTCGCCAGGAATGTCGTCAAATATTACCGCCGAGATGTTAGGTTGGGTTAGGTTATGTTACATTACGTTAATGATGTATACGAAGGACCTACGCAGACGTCGGGGCCAACTCGCCAGGAATATTGTCAAATATTACCGCCGAGATGTCAGGTTGTGTTAGGTTAGGTTATATTACTTCATAGACGTATACAGTGTTCCCACGGAGAAGTAGGGGCCGACAAGCAAGGAATGTTGTTAAACGGTACCCCGAGAGATTAGGTTGGGTTAGGTTAGGTTATATTAGGATTCTGATGTATATAAAGGTCCCACGGACACGTAGATGCCAACTCGCAAGGAATGTTGTCAAATATTACCGCCGAGATATCAGGTTGGATTACGTTATGTTATATTACGTTATTGATGTATATAAAGGTCCCACGGAGACGTAGAGTCCAACTCGCCAGGAATGTCGTCAAATATTACCGCCGAGATGTCAGGTTGGGATAGGTTAGGTTATAATACGTTATTGATGCATATGAATGTCCCACGTAGAGGATAACTCGCCAGGCAAGTTGTCAAATATTACCGCCGAGATGTTAGGTTGGGTTAGGTTAGATTATATTACGTTATTGATGTATATGAAGGACCCACGCAGACGTCTTAGCCAACTCGCCAGGAATGTTGTCAAATATTACCGCCGACATGTCAGGTTGGGTTAGGTTAAGTTATATTACGTTATTGATGTATATAAAGGTCCCACGGAGACGTAGAGTCCAACTCGCCAGGAATGTCGTCAAATATTACCGCCGAGATGTCAGGTGGGTTAGGTTAGGTCATATTACGTTATTGATGCATATGAATGTCCCACGTAGAGGATAGCTCGCCAAGAATGTTGTCAAATGTTACCGCCGAGATGTCAGGTTGGATTACGTTAGGTTATATTACGTTATTGATGTACATAAAGTTCCCACGGAGACGTAGAGTCCAGCTCGCCAGGAATGTCGTCAAATATTACCGGCGAGTTGTCAGGTTGGGTTAGGTTAGGTTATATTACGTAATTGAAGTCTATAAAGGTCCCAGGGAGACGTAGAGTCCAACTCGCCAGGAATGTCGTCAAATATTACCGCCGAGATGTCAGGTGGGTTAGGTTAGTTTATATTACGTTATTGATGCATATGAAGGTCCGACGTAGAGGATAGCTCCCCAGGAATGTTGTCAAATGTTACCGCCGCGATGTTAGGTTGGGTTAGGTTAGGTTATATTACGTTAGTGATGTATACGAAGGACCCACGCAGACGTCGGGGCCAACTCGCCAGGAATGTTGTCAAATATTACCGCCGAGATGTCAGGTTGTGTTAGGTTAGGTTATATTACTTCATAGACGTATACAGTGTTCCCACTCAGAAGTAGGGGCCGACAAGCAAGGAATGTTGTTAAACGGTACCCCGAGAGATAAGGTTGGGTTAGGTTAGGTTATATTAGGATACTGATGTATATAAAGGTCCCACGGACACGTAGAGGCCAACTCGCAAGGAATGTTGTCAAATATTGCCGCCGAGATGTCAGGTTGGATTACGTTAGGTTATATTACGTTATTGATGTACATAAAGGTCCCACGGAGACGTAGAGTCCAACTCGCCAGGAATGTCGTCAAATATTACCGCCGAGATGTCAGGTTGGGTTAGGTTAGGTTATATTCCGTAATTGAAGTATATAAAGGTCCCACGGAGACGTAGAGTCCAACTCGCCAGGAATGTCGTCAAATATTACCGCCGAGATGTTAGGTTGGGTTAGGTTATGTTACATTACGTTAATGATGTATACGAAGGACCTACGCAGACGTCGGGGCCAACTCGCCAGGAATATTGTCAAATATTACCGCCGAGATGTCAGGTTGTGTTAGGTTAGGTTATATTACTTCATAGACGTATACAGTGTTCCCACGGAGAAGTAGGGGCCGACAAGCAAGGAATGTTGTTAAACGGTACCCCGAGAGATTAGGTTGGGTTAGGTTAGGTTATATTAGGATACTGATGTATATAAAGGTCCCACGGACACGTAGAGTCCAACTCGCCAGGAATGTCGTCAAATATTACCGCCGAGATGTCAGGTGGGTTAGGTTAGGTTATATTACGTTATTGATGCATATGAATGTCCCACGTAGAGGATAGCTCGCCAGAAATGTTGTCAAATGTTACCGCCGAGATGTTAGGTTGGGTTATGTTAGGTTATATTACGTAGTTGATGCATATGAATGTCCCACGTAGAGGATAGCTCGCCAGGAATGTTGTCAAATATTACCGCCGAGATGTTAGGTTGGGTTAGGTTAGGTTATATTACGTTATTGATGCATATGAATGTCCCACGTAGAGGATAGCTCGCCAGGAATGTTGTCAAATATTACCGCCGAGATGTCAGGTTGAGTTAGGTTAGGTTATATTACGTTATTGATGTATATAAAGGTCCGTCGGAGACGTAGAGTCGAACTCGCACAGAATGTCTTCAAATATTACCGCCGAAATGTCAGGTTGGGTTAGGTTAGGTTATATTACGTTATTGATGCATATGAATGTCCCACGTAGAGGATAGCTCGCAAGGAATGTTGTGAAATATTACCGCCGAGATGTCAGGTAGGATTACGTTAGGTTATATTACGTTATTGATGTATATAAGGGTCCCACGGAGACGTAGAGTCCAACTCGCCAGGAATGTCGTCAAATATTACCGCCGAGATGTCAGGTTGGGTTAGGTTAGGTTATATTACGTAATTGAAGTATATAAAGGTCCCACGGAAACGTATAGTCCATCTCGCCAGGAATGTCGTCAAATATTACCGCCGAGATGTCAGGTTGTGTTAGGTTAGGTTATATTACGTTATTGATGCATATGCATGTCCCACGTAGAGGATAGATCGCCAGGAATGTTGTCAAATGTTACCGCCGAGATGTTAGGTTGGGTTAGGTTAGGTTATGTTACGTTATTGATGTATATAAAGGTCCCACATAGACGTAGAGGACAACTCGCCGGGAATGTTGTCAAATTTTACCGCCGAGATGTCAGGTTGTCTTAGATTAGGTTATATTACGTTATTGATGCATATGAAGGTCCCACGTAGAGGATAGCTCGCCAGGAATGTTGTCAAATGTTACCGCCGAGATGTTAGGTTGGGTTAGGTTAGGTTATATTACGTTAGTGATGTATACGAGGGACCCACGCAGACGTCGGGGCCAACTCGCCAGGAATGTTGTCAAATATTACCGCCGAGATGTCAGGTTGTGTTAGGTTAGGTTATATTACTTCATAGACGTATACAGTGTTCCCACTGAGAAGTAGGGGCCGACAAGCAAGGAATGTTGTTAAACGGTACCCCGAGAGATAAGGTTGGGTTAGGTTAGGTTATATTAGGATACTGATGTATATAAAGGTCCCACGGACACGTAGAGGCCAACTCGCAAGGAATGTTGTCAAATATTGCCGCCGAGATGTCAGGTTGGATTACGTTAGGTTATATTACGTTATTGATGTATATAAAGGTCCCACGGAGACGTAGAGTCCAACTCGCCAGGAATGTCGTCAAATATTACCGCCGAGATGTCAGGTTGGGTTAGGTTAGGTTATATTACGTAATTGAAGTATATAAAGGTCCCACGGAGACGTAGAGTCCAACTCGCCAGGAATGTCGTCAAATATTACCGCCGAGATGTTAGGTTGGGTTAGGTTAGGTTACATTACGTTAATGATGTATACGAAGGACCTACGCAGACGTCGGGGCCAACTCGCCAGGAATATTGTCAAATATTACCGCCGAGATGTCAGGTTGTGTTAGGTTAGGTTATATTACTTCATAGACGTATACAGTGTTCCCACGGAGAAGTAGGGGCCGACAAGCAAGGAATGTTGTTAAACGGTACCCCGAGAGATTAGGTTGGGTTAGGTTAGGTTATATTAGGATTCTGATGTATATAAAGGTCCCACGGACACGTAGATGCCAACTCGCAAGGAATGTTGTCAAATATTACCGCCGAGATATCAGGTTGGATTACGTTATGTTATATTACGTTATTGATGCATATGCATGTCCCACGTAGAGGATAGCTCGCCAGGAATGTCTTCAAATACTACCGCCGAGATGTCAGGTTGGATTACGTTAGGTTATATTACGTTAGTGATGTATACGAAGGACCCACGCAGACGTCGGGGCCAACTCGCCAGGAATGTTGTCAAATATTACCGCCGAGATGTCAGGTTGGGTTAGGTTAGGTTATATTACGTAATTGAAGTATATAAAGGTCCCACGGAAACGTAGAGTCCAACTCGCCAGGAATGTCGTCAAATATTACCGCCGAGATGTCAGGTTGTGTTAGGTTAGGTTATATTACGTTATTGATGCATATGCATGTCCCACGTAGAGGATAGATCGCCAGGAATGTTGTCAAATGTTACCGCCGAGATGTTAGGTTGGGTTAGGTTAGGTTATGTTACGTTAGTGATGTATACGAAGGACCCACGCAGACGTCGGGGCCAACTCGCCAGGAATGTTGTCAAATATTACCGCCGAGATGTCAGGTTGGGTTAGGTTAGGTTATATTACGTAATTGAAGTACATAAAGGTCCCACGGAGACGTAGAGTCCAACTCGCCAGGAATGTCGTCAAATATTACCGCCGAGATGTCAGGTGGGTCAGGTTAGATTATAATACGTTATTGATGCATATGAATGTCCTACGTAGAGGATAACTCGCCAGGCAAGTTGTCAAATATTACCGCCGAGATGTTAGGTTGGGTTAGGTTAGATTATATTACGTTATTGATGTATATGAAGGACCCACGCAGACGTCTTAGCCAACTCGCCAGGAATGTTGTCAAATATTACCGCCGACATGTCAGGTTGGGTTAGGTTAAGTTATATTACGTTATTGATGTATATAAAGGTCCCACGGAGACGTAGAGTCCAACTCGCCAGGAATGTCGTCAAATATTACCGCCGAGATGTCAGGTGGGTTAGGTTAGGTCATATTACGTTATTGATGCATATGAATGTCCCACGTAGAGGATAGCTCGCCAAGAATGTTGTCAAATGTTACCGCCGAGATGTCAGGTTGGATTACGTTAGGTTATATTACGTTATTGATGTACATAAAGGTCCCACGGAGACGTAGAGTCCAGCTCGCCAGGAATGTCGTCAAATATTACCGCCGAGTTGTCAGGTTGGGTTAGGTTAGGTTATATTACGTAATTGAAGTCTATAAAGGTCCCAGGGAGACGTAGAGTCCAACTCGCCAGGAATGTCGTCAAATATTACCGCCGAGATGTCAGGTGGGTTAGGTTAGGTTATATTACGTTATTGATGCATATGAATGTCCCACGTAGAGGATAGCCCACCAGGAATGTCGTCAAATATTACCGCCGAGATGTCAGGTTGGGTTAGGTTAGGTTATATTACGTTATTGATGTATATAAAGGTCCCACGTAGAGGATAGCTCGCCAGGAATGTTGTCAAATATTACCGCCGAGATGTTAGGTTGGGTTAGGTTAGGTTATATTACGTTATTGATGCATATGAATGTCCCACGTAGAGGATAGCTCGCCAGGAATGTTGTCAAATATTACCGCCGAGATGACAGGTTGAGTTAGGTTAGGTTATATTACGTTATTGATGTATATAAAGGTCCGTCGGAGACGTAGAGTCGAACTCGCAAAGAATGTCTTCAAATATTACCGCCGAAATGTCAGGTTGGGTTAGGTTAGGTTATATTACGTTATTGATGCATATGAATATCCCACGTAGAGGATAGCTCGCAAGGAATGTTGTGAAATATTACCGCCGAGATGTCAGGTAGGATTACGTTAGGTTATATTACGTTATTGATGTATATAAAGGTCCCACGGAGACGTAGAGTCCAACTCGCCAGGAATGTCGTCAAATATTACCGCCGAGATGTCAGGTTGGGTTAGGTTAGGTTACATTACGTTAATGATGTATACGAAGGACCTACGCAGACGTCGGGGCCAACTCGCCAGGAATATTGTCAAATATTACCGCCGAGATGTCAGGTTGTGTTAGGTTAGGTTATATTACTTCATAGACGTATACAGTGTTCCCACGGAGAAGTAGGGGCCGACAAGCAAGGAATGTTGTTAAACGGTACCCCGAGAGATTAGGTTGGGTTAGGTTAGGTTATATTAGGATTCTGATGTATATAAAGGTCCCACGGACACGTAGATGCCAACTCGCAAGGAATGTTGTCAAATATTACCGCCGAGATGTCAGGTTGGATTACGTTATGTTATATTACGTTATTGATGTATATAAAGGTCCCACGGAGACGTAGAGTCCAACTCGCCAGGAATGTCCTCAAATATTACCGCCGAGATGTCAGGTTGGGATAGGTTAGGTTATATTACGTAATTGAAGTATATAAAGGTCCCACGGAGACGTAGAGTCCAACTCGCCAGGAATGTCGTCAAATATTACCGACGAGATGTCAGGTGGGTTAGGTTAGGTTATATTACGTTATTGATGCATATGAATGTCCCACGTAGAGGATAGCTCGCCAGGAATGTTGTCAAATGTTACCGCCGAGATGTTAGGTTGGGTTAGGTTAGGTTATATTACGTAATTGATGCATATGAATGTCCCACGTAGAGGATAGCTCGCCAGGAATGTTGTCAAATATTACCGCCGAGATGTTAGGTTGGGTTAGGTTAGGTTATATTACGTTATTGATGCATATGAATGTCCCACGTAGAGGATAGCTCGCCAGGAATGTTGTCAAATATTACCGCCGAGATGTCAGGTTGGGTTAGGTTAGGTTATATTACGTTATTGATGTATATAAAGGTCCGTCGGAGACGTAGAGTCGAACTCGCAAAGAATGTCTTCAAATATTACCGCCGAAATGTCAGGTTGGGTTAGGTTAAGTTATATTACGTTATTGATGCATATGAATGTCCCACGTAGAGGATAGCTCTCAAGGAATGTTGTGAAATATTACCGCCGAGATGTCAGGTAGGATTACGTTAGGTGATATTACGTTATTGATGTATATAAAGGTCCCACGGAGACGTAGAGTCCAACTCGCAAAGAATGTCGTCAAATATTACCGCCGAGATGTCAGGTTGGGTTAGGTTAGGTTATATTACGTAATTGAAGTATATAAAGGTCCCACGGAGACGTAGAGTCCAACCCGCCAGGAATGTCGTCAAATATTACCGCCGAGATGTTAGGTTGGGTTAGGTTAGGTTACATTACGTTAATGATGTATACGAAGGGCCTACGCAGACGTCGGGGCCAACTCGTCAGGAATATTGTCAAATATTACCGCCGAGATGTCAGGTTGTGTTAGGTTAGGTTATATTACTTCATAGACGTATACAGTGTTCCCACGGAGAAGTAGGGGCCGACAAGCAAGGAATGTTGTTAAACGGTACCCCGAGAGATTAGGTTGGGTTAGGTTAGGTTATATTAGTATTCTGATGTATATAAAGGTCCCACGGACACGTAGATACCAACTCGCAAGGAATGTTGTCAAATATTACCGCCGAGATGTCAGGTTGGATTACGTTATGTTATATTACGTTATTGATGTATATAAAGGTCCCACGGAGACGTAGAGTCCAACTCGCCAGGAATGTCGTCAAATATTACCGCCGAGATGTCAGGTGGGTTAGGTTAGGTTATATTACGTTATTGATGCATATGAATGTCCCTCGTAGAGGATAGCTCGCCAGGAATGTTGTCAAATGTTACCGCCGAGATGTTAGGTTGGGTTAGGTTAGGTTACATTACGTAATTGATGCATATGAATGTCCCACGTAGAGGATAGCTCGCCAGGAATGTTGTCAAATATTACCGCCGAGATGTTAGGTTGGGTTAGGTTAGGTTATATTACGTTATTGATGCATATGAATGTCGCACGTAGAGGATAGCCCGCCAGGAATGTTGTCAAATATTACCGCCGAGATGTCAGGTTGGGTTAGGTTAGGTTATATTACGTTATTGATGTATATAAAGGTCCGTCGGAGACGTAGAGTCGAACTCGCAAGGAATGTCTTCAAATATTACCGCCGAAATGTCAGGTTGGGTTAGGTTAGGTTATATTACGTTATTGATGCATATGAATGTCCCTCGTAGAGGATAGCTCGCAAGGAATGTTGTGAAATATTACCGCCGAGATGTCAGGTTGGATTACGTTAGGTTATATTACGTTATTGATGTATATAAAGGTCCCACGGAGACGTAGAGTCCAGCTCGCCAGGAATGTCGTCAAATATTACCGCCGAGTTGTCAGGTTGGGTTAGGTTAGGTTATATTACGTAATTGAAGTCTATAAAGGTCCCACGGAGACGTAGAGTCCAACCCGCCAGGAATGTTGTCAAATATTACCGCCGAGATGTCAGGTGGGTTAGGTTAGGTTATATTACGTTATTGATGCATATGAAGGTCCCACGTAGAGGATAGCTCGCCAGGAATGTTGCCAAAAATTACCGCCGAGATGTCAGGTTGGGTTAGGTTAGGTTATATTACGTAATTGAAGTATATAAAGGTCCCACGGAGACGTAGAGTCCAACTCGCCAGGAATGTCGTCAAATATTACCGCCGAGATGTCAGGTGGGTTAGGTTAGGTTATATTACGTTATTGATGCATATGAATGTCCCACGTAGAGGATAGCTCGCCAGGAATGTTGTCAAATGTTACCGCCGAGATGTTAGGTTGGGTTAGGTTAGGTTATATTAGGATACTGATGTATATAAAGGTCCCACGGAGACGTAGAGTCGAACTCGCCAAGAATGTCTTCAAATATTACCGCCGAGATGTCAGGTTGGGTTAGGTTAGCTTATATTACGTTATTGATGCATATGAATGTCCCACGTAGAGGATAGCACGCCAGGAATGTTGTCAGATATTACCGCCGAGATGTTAGGTTGGGTTAGGTTATGTTACATTACGTTCATGATGTATACGAAGGACCCACACAGACGTCGGGGCCAACTCGCCAGGAATGTTGTCAAATATTACCGCCGAGATGTCGGGTTGGGTCAGGTTAGATTATAATACGTTATTGATGCATATGAATGTCCCACGTAGAGGATAACTCGCCAGGCAAGTTGTCAAATATTACCGCCGAGATGTTAGGTTGGGTTAGGTTAGATTATATTACGTTAATGATGTATATGAAGGACCCACGCAGACGTCTTGGCCAACTCGCCAGGAATGTTGTCAAATATTACCGCCGACATGTCAGGTTGGGTTAGGTTAAGTTATATTACGTTATTGATGTATATAAACGTCCCACACAGACGTAGAGGACAACTCGCCAGGTATGTTGTCAAATTTTACCGCCGAGATGTAAGATTGTCTTAGGTGAGGTTATATTACTTCACAGACGTATACAGTGTTCCCACCGAGATGTAGGGGCCGACAAGCAAGGAATGTGGTTAAACTTTACCCCGAGAGATTAGGTTGGGTTAGGTTAGGTTATATTAGGATACTGATGTATATAAAGGTCCCACGGACACGTAGAGGCCAACTCGCCAGGAACGTTGTCAAATTTTAATGCCGAGATGTCAGGTTGGGTTAGGTTAAGTTACATTACGTTATTGATGTATACGAAGGTCCCACGTATACGTAGAGGACAACTCGCCAGGAATGTTGTCAAATATTACCGCCGAGACGATATGTTGGTTTAGATTAGGTTATATTTCGTTATTGACGTACATAAAGGTCCCACGGAGACGTAGAGGCCAACTCGCCAGGAACGTTGTCAAATTTTAATGCCGAGATGTCAGGTTGGGTTAGGTTAGGTTATATTAGGTTATTGATGTATATAAAGGTCCCACGGAGACGTAGAGTCGAACTCGCCAAGAATGTCTTCAAATATTACCGCAGAGATGTCAGGTTGGGTTAGGTTAGGTTATATTACGTTATTGATGCATATGAATGTCCCACGTAGAGGATAGCACGCCAGGAATGTGGTCAAATATTACCGCCGAGATGTTAGGTTGGGTTAGGTTATGTTACATTACGTTAATGATGTATACGAATGTCCCAGGTAGAGGATAGCTCGCCAGGAATGTTGTCAAATGTTACCGCCGAGATGTCAGGTTGGGTTAGGTTAGGTTATATTACGTTATTGATGGATATAAAGGTCCCACGGAGACGTAGATTCGAACTCGCCAAGAATGTCTTCAAATATTAACGCCGAGATGTCGGGTTGGGTTAGGTTAGGTTATGTTACGTTATTGATGCACATGAATGTCCCACGTAGAGGATAGCTCGCCAGGAATGTTGTCAAATATTACCGCTGAGATGTCAGGTTGGGTTAGGTTAGGCTATATTACGTTATTGATGTCTATAAAGGTCCCACGGAGACGTAGAGTCCAACTCGCCAGGAATGTCGTCAAATATTACCGCCGAGATGTCAGGTTGGGTTAGGTTAGGTTATATTACGTAATTGAAGTATATAAAGGTCCCACGGAGACGTAGAGTCCAACTCGCCAGGAATGTCGTCAAATATTACCGCCGAGATGTTAGGTTGGGTTAGGTTAGGTTACATTACGTTAATGATGTATACGAAGGACCTACGCAGACGTCGGGGCCAACTCGCCAGGAATATTGTCAAATATTACCGCCGAGATGTCAGGTTGTGTTAGGTTAGGTTATATTACTTCATAGACGTATACAGTGTTCCCACGGAGAAGTAGGGGCCGACAAGCAAGGAATGTTGTTAAACGCTACCCCGAGAGATTAGGTTGGGTTAGGTTAGGTTATATTAGTATTCTGATGTATATAAAGGTCCCACGGACACTTAGATGCCAACTCGCAAGGAATGTTGTCAAATATTACCGCCGAGATGTCAGGTTGGATTACGTTATGTTATATTACGTTATTGATGTATATAAAGGTCCCACGGAGACGTAGAGTCCAACTCGCCAGGAATGTCGTCAAATATTACCGCCGCGATGTCAGGTTGGGATAGGTTAGGTTATATTACGTAATTGAAGTATATAAAGGTCAAACGGAGACGTAGAGTCCAACTCGCCAGGAATGTCGTCAAATATTACCGCCGAGATGTCAGGTGGGTTAGGTTAGGTTATATTACGTTATTGATGCATATGAATGTCCCTCGTAGAGGATAGCTCGCCAGGAATGTTGTCAAATGTTACCGCCGAGATGTTAGGTTGGGTTAGGTTAGGTTATATTACGTAATTGATGCATATGAATGTCCCACGTAGAGGATAGCTCGCCAGGAATGTTGTCAAATATTACCGCCGAGATGTCAGGTTGGGTTAGGTTAGGTTATATTACGTTATTGATGTATATAAAGGTCCGTCGGAGACGTAGAGTCGAACTCGCAAAGAATGTCTTCAAATATTACCGCGGAAATGTCAGGTTGGGTTAGGTTAGGTTATATTACGTTATTGATGCATATGAATGTCCCTCGTAGAGGATAGCTCGCAAGGAATGTTGTGAAATATTACCGCCGAGATGTCAGGTTGGATTACGTTAGGTTATATTACGTTATTGATGTATATAAAGGTCCCACGGAGACGTAGAGTCCAGCTCTCCAGGAATGTCGTCAAATATTACCGCCGAGTTGTCAGGTTGGGTTAGGTTAGGTTATATTACGTAATTGAAGTCTATAAAGGTCCCACGGAGACGTAGAGTCCAACCCGCCAGGAATGTTGTAAAATATTACCGCCGAGATGTCAGGTGGGTTAGGTTAGGTTATATTACGTTATTGATGCATATGAAGGTCCCACGTAGAGGATAGCTCGCCAGGAATGTTGCCAAATGTTACCGCCGAGATGTCAGGTTGTGTTAGGTTAGGTTATATTACTTCATAGACGTATACAGTGTTCCCACTGGGAAGTAGGGGCCGACAAGCAAGGAATGTTGTTAAACGGTACCCCGAGAGATTAGGTTGGGTTAGGTTAGGTTATATTAGGATACTGATGTATATAATGGTCCCACGGACACGTAGAGGCCAACTCGCAAGGAATGTTGTCAAATATTACCGCCGAGATGTCAGGTTGGATTACGTTAGGTTATATTACGTTATTGATGTATATAAAGGTCCCACGGAGACGTAGAGTCCAACTCGCCAGGAATGTCGTCAAAAATTACCGCCGAGATGTCAGGTTGGGTTAGGTTAGGTTATATTACGTAATTGAAGTATATAAAGGTCCCACGGAGACGTAGAGTCCAACTCGCCAGGAATGTCGTCAAATATTACCGCCGAGATGACAGGTGGGTTAGGTTAGGTTATATTACGTTATTGATGCATATGAATGTCCCACGTAGAGGATAGCTCGCCAGGAATGTTGTCAAATGTTACCGCCGAGATGTCAGGTTGGGTTAGGTTAGGTTATATTAGGTTATTGATGTATATAAAGGTCCCACGGAGACGTAGAGTCGAACTCGCCAAGAATGTCTTCAAATATTACCGCCGAGATGTCAGGTTGGGTTAGCTTAGGTTATATTACGTTATTGATGCATATGAATGTCCCACGTAGAGGATAGCACGCCAGGAATGTTGTCAGATATTACCGCCGAGATGTTAGGTTGGGTTAGGTTATGTTACATTACGTTCATGATGTATACGAAGGACCCACACAGACGTCGGGGCCAACTCGCCAGGAATGTTGTCAAATATTACCGCGGACATGTCAGGTTGGGTTAGGTTAGGTTACATTACGTTATTGATGTATATAAAGGTCCCACATAGACGTAGAGGACAACTCGCCGGGAATGTTGTCAAATTTTACCGCCGAGATGTCAGGTTGCCTTAGGTTAGGTTATATTACTTCACAGACGTATACAGTGTTCCCACGGAGATGTAGGGGCCGACAAGCAAGGAATGTGGTTAAACGTTACCCCGAGAGATTAGGTTGGGTTAGGTTAGGTTATATTAGGATACTGATGTACATAAAGGTCCCACGGACACGTAGATGCCAAATCGCCAGGAATTTTGTCAAATATTCCCGCCGAGATGTTAGGTTGGGTTAGGTTAGGTTATATTAGGTTAGTGATGTATACGAAGGACCCACGGAGACGTCGGGGCCAAGTCGCCAGGAATGTTGTCAAATATTACCGCCGAGATGTCAGGTTGGGTTAGGTTAGGTTATATTACGTTATTGATGTATATAAAGGTCTGTCGGAGACGTGGAGTCGAACTCGCCAAGAATGTCTTCAAGTATTACCGCCGAAATGTCAGGTTGTGTTAGGTTAGGTTATATTACGGTATTGATGCATATGAATGTCCCACGTAGAGGATAGCTCGCCAGGAATGTTGTCAAATATTACCGCCGAGATGTTAGGTTGGGTTAGGTTAGGTTATATTACGTTATTGATGCATATGAATGTCCCACGTAGAGGATAGCTCGCCAGGAATGTTGTCAAATATTACCGCCGAGATGTCAGGTTGGGTTAGGTTAGATTATAATACGTTATTGATGCATATGAATGTCCCACGTAGAGGATAACTCGCCAGGCAAGTTGTCAAATATTACCGCCGAGATGTTAGGTTGGGTTAGGTTAGATTATATTACGTTAATGATGTATATGAAGGACCCACGCAGACGTCTTGGCCAACTCGCCAGGAATGTTGTCAAATATTACCGCCTACATGTCAGGTTGGGTTAGGTTAGGTTATATTACGTTATTGATGTATATAAAGGTCCCACATAGTCGTAGAGGTCAACTCGCCAGGAATGTTGTCAAATTTTACCGCCGAGATGTCAGGTTGTCTTAGGTTAGGTTATATTACTTCACAGACGTATACAGTGTTCCCACCGAGATGTAGGGGCCGACAAGCAAGGAATGTGGTTAAACGTTACCCCGAGAGAATAGGTTGGGTTAGGTTAGGTTATATTAGGATACTGATGTATATAAAGGTCCCACGGACACGTAGATGCCAAATCGCGAGGAATTTTGTAAAATATTCCCGCCGAGATATCAGGTTGGGTTAGGTTAAGTTATATTATGTTATTGATGTACATAAAGGTCCCACGGAGACGTAGGGGCCAGCTCGCCAGGAATGTCGTCAAATATTACCGCCGAGATGTCAGGTTGGATTAGGTTAGGTTATACTTCGTTATTGATGTATATAAAGGTCCCACGGAGACGTAGAGACCAACTCGCCAGGAATGTCGTCAAATATTACCGCCGAGATGTCGGGTTGGGTTAGGTTAGGTTATATTACGTTATTGATGTATATAAAGGTCCCACGGAGACGTAGAGCCGAACTCGCCAAGAATGTCTTCAAATATTACCGCCGAGATGTCAGGTTGGGTTAGGTTAGGTTATATTACGTTATTGATGCATATGAATGTCCCACGTAGAGGATAGCACGCCAGGAATGTTGTCAGATATTACCGCCGAGATGTTAGGTTGGGTTAGGTTATGTTACATTACGTTCATGATGTATACGAAGGACCCACACAGACGTCGGGGCCAACTCGCCAGGAATGTTGTCAAATATTACCGCCGAGATGTCGGGTTGGGTCAGGTTAGATTATAATATGTTATTGATGCATATGAATGTCCCACGTAGAGGATAACTCGCCAGGCAAGTTGTCAAATATTACCGCCGAGATGTTAGGTTGGGTTAGGTTAGATTGTATTACGTTAATGATGTATATGAAGGATCCACGCAGACGTCTTGGCCAACTCACCAGGAATGTTGTCAAATATTACCGCCGACATGTCAGGTTGGGTTAGGTTAAGTTATATTACGTTATTGATGTATATAAAGGTCCCACACAGACGTAGAGGACAACTCGCCAGGAATGTTGTCAAATTTTACCGCCGAGATGTCAGGTTGTCTTAGGTTAGGTTATATTACTTCACAGTCGTATACAGTGTTCCCACCGAGATGTAGGGGCCGACAAGCAAGGAATGTGGTTAAACGTTACCCCGAGAGATTAGGTTGGGTTAGGTTAGGTTATATTAGGATACTGATGTACATAAAGGTCCCACGGACACGTAGATGCCAAATCGCCAGGAATTTTGTCAAATATTCCCGCCGAGATGTTAGGTTGGGTTAGGTTAGGTTATATTAGGTTAGTGATGTATACGAAGGACCCACGCAGACGTCGGGGCCAAGTCGCCAGGAATGTTGTCAAATATTACCGCCGAGATGTCAGGTTGGGTTAGGTTAGGTTATATTACGTTATTGATGTATATAAAGGTCTGTCGGAGACGTGGAGTCGAACTCGCCAAGAATGTCTTCAAGTATTACCGCCGAAATGTCAGGTTGTGTTAGGTTAGGTTATATTACGGTATTGATGCATATGAATGTCCCACGTAGAGGATAGCTCGCCAGGAATGTTGTCAAATATTACCGCCGAGATGTTAGGTTGGGTTAGGTTAGGTTATATTACGTTATTGATGCATATGAATGTCCCACGTAGAGGATAGCTCGCCAGGAATGTTGTCAAATATTACCGCCGAGATGTCAGGTTGGGTTAGGTTAGATTATAATACGTTATTGATGCATATGAATGTCCCACGTAGAGGATAACTCGCCAGGCAAGTTGTCAAATATTACCGCCGAGATGTTAGGTTGGGTTAGGTTAGATTATATTACGTTAATGATGTATATGAAGAACCCACGCAGACGTCTTGGCCAACTCGCCAGGAATGTTGTCAAATATTACCGCCTACATGTCAGGTTGGGTTAGGTTAGGTTATATTACGTTATTGATGTATATAAAGGTCCCACATAGTCGTAGAGGTCAACTCGCCAGGAATGTTGTCAAATTTTACCGCCGAGATGTCAGGTTGTCTTAGGTTAGGTTATATTACTTCACAGACGTATACAGTGTTCCCACCGAGATGTAGGGGCCGACAAGCAAGGAATGTGGTTAAACGTTACCCCGAGAGAATAGGTTGGGTTAGGTTAGGTTATATTAGGATACTGATGTATATAAAGGTCCCACGGACACGTAGATGCCAAATCGCGAGGAATTTTGTAAAATATTCCCGCCGAGATATCAGGTTGGGTTAGGTTAAGTTATATTATGTTATTGATGTACATAAAGGTCCCACGGAGACGTAGGGGCCAGCTCGCCAGGAATGTCGTCAAATATTACCGCCGAGATGTCAGGTTGGATTAGGTTAGGTTATACTTCGTTATTGATGTATATAAAGGTCCCACGGAGACGTAGAGACCAACTCGCCAGGAATGTCGTCAAATATTACCGCCGAGATGTCGGGTTGGGTTAGGTTAGGTTATATTACGTTATTGATGTATATAAAGGTCCCACGGAGACGTAGAGCCGAACTCGCCAAGAATGTCTTCAAATATTACCGCCGAGATGTCAGGTTGGGTTAGGTTAGGTTATATTACGTTATTGATGCATATGAATGTCCCACGTAGAGGATAGCACGCCAGGAATGTTGTCAGATATTACCGCCGAGATGTTAGGTTGGGTTAGGTTATGTTACATTACGTTCATGATGTATACGAAGGACCCACACAGACGTCGGGGCCAACTCGCCAGGAATGTTGTCAAATATTACCGCCGAGATGTCGGGTTGGGTCAGGTTAGATTATAATATGTTATTGATGCATATGAATGTCCCACGTAGAGGATAACTCGCCAGGCAAGTTGTCAAATATTACCGCCGAGATGTTAGGTTGGGTTAGGTTAGATTGTATTACGTTAATGATGTATATGAAGGATCCACGCAGACGTCTTGGCCAACTCACCAGGAATGTTGTCAAATATTACCGCCTACATGTCAGGTTGGGTTAGGTTAGGTTATATTACGTTATTGATGTATATAAAGGTCCCACATAGTCGTAGAGGTCAACTCGCCAGGAATGTTGTCAAATTTTACCGCCGAGATGTCAGGTTGTCTTAGGTTAGGTTATATTACTTCACAGACGTATACAGTGTTCCCACCGAGATGTAGGGGCCGACAAGCAAGGAATGTGGTTAAACGTTACCCCGAGAGAATAGGTTGGGTTAGGTTAGGTTATATTAGGATACTGATGTATATAAAGGTCCCACGGACACGTAGATGCCAAATCGCGAGGAATTTTGTAAAATATTCCCGCCGAGATATCAGGTTGGGTTAGGTTAAGTTATATTATGTTATTGATGTACATAAAGGTCCCACGGAGACGTAGGGGCCAGCTCGCCAGGAATGTCGTCAAATATTACCGCCGAGATGTCAGGTTGGATTAGGTTAGGTTATACTTCGTTATTGATGTATATAAAGGTCCCACGGAGACGTAGAGACCAACTCGCCAGGAATGTCGTCAAATATTACCGCCGAGATGTCGGGTTGGGTTAGGTTAGGTTATATTACGTTATTGATGTATATAAAGGTCCCACGGAGACGTAGAGCCGAACTCGCCAAGAATGTCTTCAAATATTACCGCCGAGATGTCAGGTTGTGTTAGGTTAGGTTATATTACGTTATTGATGCATATGAATGTCCCACGTTGAGGATAGCACGCCAGGAATGTTGTCAAATATTAACGCCGAGATGTTAGGTTGGGTTAGGTTATGTTACATTACGTTCATGATGTATACGAAGGACCCACACAGACGTCGGGGCCAACTCGCCAGGAATGTTGTCAAATATTACCGCCGAGATGTCAGGTTGGGCTAGGTTTGATTATAATACATTATTGATGTATATAAAGGTCCCACGGAGACGTAGAGCCGAACTCGCCAAGAATGTCTTCTAATATTACCGCCGAGATGTCGGGTTGGGCTAGGTTAGTTTATATTACGTTATTGACGCATATTAATGTCCCACGTAGAGGATAGCTCGCCAGGAATGTTGTCTAACATTACCGCCGAGATGTTAGTTTGGGTTCGGTTAGGTTACATTACGTTAATGATGTATACGAATGTCCCAGGTAGAGGATAGCTCGCCAGGAATGTTGTCAAATGTTACCGCCGAGAAGTCAGGTTGGGTTAGGTTAGGTTATATTACGTTATTGATGTATATAAAGGTCCCACGGAGACGTAGATTCGAACTGGTCAAGAATGTCTTCAAATATTAACGCCGAGATGTCGGGTTGGGTTAGGTTAGGTTATGTTACGTTATTGATGCATATGAATGTCCCACGTAGAGGATAGCTCGCCAGGAATGTTGTCAAATATTACCGCTGAGATGTCAGGTAGGGTTAGGTTAGGCTATATTACGTTATTGATGTATATAAAGGTCCCACGGAGACGTAGAGTCGAACTCGCCAAGAATGTCTTCAAATATTACCGCCGAGATGTCAGGTTGGGTTAGGTTAGGTTATATTACGTTATTGATGCATATGAATGTCCCACGTAGAGGATAACTCGCCAGGCAAGTTGTCAAATATTACCGCCGAGATGTTAGGTTGGGTTAGGTTAGATTGTATTACGTTAATGATGTATATGAAGGATCCACGCAGACGTCTTGGCCAACTCACCAGGAATGTTGTCAAATATTACCGCCGACATGTCAGGTTGGGTTAGGTTAAGTTATATTACGTTATTGATGTATATAAAGGTCCCACACAGACGTAGAGGACAACTCGCCAGGAATGTTGTCAAATTTTACCGCCGAGATGTCAGGTTGTCTTAGGTTAGGTTATATTACTTCACAGTCGTATACAGTGTTCCCACCGAGATGTAGGGGCCGACAAGCAAGGAATGTGGTTAAACGTTACCCCGAGAGATTAGGTTGGGTTAGGTTAGGTTATATTAGGATACTGATGTACATAAAGGTCCCACGGACACGTAGATGCCAAATCGCCAGGAATTTTGTCAAATATTCCCGCCGAGATGTTAGGTTGGGTTAGGTTAGGTTATATTAGGTTAGTGATGTATACGAAGGACCCACGCAGACGTCGGGGCCAAGTCGCCAGGAATGTTGTCAAATATTACCGCCGAGATGTCAGGTTGGGTTAGGTTAGGTTATATTACGTTATTGATGTATATAAAGGTCTGTCGGAGACGTGGAGTCGAACTCGCCAAGAATGTCTTCAAGTATTACCGCCGAAATGTCAGGTTGTGTTAGGTTAGGTTATATTACGGTATTGATGCATATGAATGTCCCACGTAGAGGATAGCTCGCCAGGAATGTTGTCAAATATTACCGCCGAGATGTTAGGTTGGGTTAGGTTAGGTTATATTAGGATACTGATGTATATAAAGGTCCCACGGACACGTAGATGCCAAATCACCAGGAATTTTGTCAAATATTCCCGCCGAGATATCAGGTTGGGTTAGGTTAAGTTATATTATGTTATTGATGTACATAAAGGTCCCACGGAGACGTAGGGGCCAGCTCGCCAGGAATGTTGTCAAATATTCCCGCCGAGATGTCAGGTTGGATTAGGTTAGGTTATACTTCGTTATTGATGTATATAAAGGTCCCACGGAGACGTAGAGACCAACTCGCCAGGAATGTCGTCAAATATTACCGCCGAGATGTCAGGTTGGGCTAGGTTAGTTTATATTACGTTATTGACGCATATTAATGTCCCACGTAGAGGATAGCTCGCCAGGAATGTTGTCAAACATTACCGCCGAGATGTTAGGTTGGGTTCGGTTAGGTTACATTACGTTAATGATGTATACGAATGTCCCAGGTAGAGGATAGCTCGCCAGGAATGTTGTCAAATATTACCGCCGAGATGTTAGGTTGGGTTCGGTTAGGTTACATTACGTTAATGATGTATACGTATGTCCCAGGTAGAGGATAGCTCGCCAGGAATGTTGTCAAATGTTACCGCCCAGATGTTAGGTTGGGTTAGGTTATGTTATATTACGTTATTGATGTATATAAAGGTCCCACGGAGACGTAGATTCGAACTCGCCAAGAATGTCTTCAAATATTAACGCCGAGATGTCGGGTTGGGTTAGGTTAGGTTATGTTACGTTATTGATGCATATGAATGTCCCACGTAGAGGATAGCTCGCCAGGAATGTTGTCAAATATTACCGCTGAGATGTCAGGTTGGGTTAGGTTAGGTTATATTACGTTATTGATGCATATGAATGTCCCACGTAGAGGATAGCACG
Organism: Xylocopa violacea; assembly: GCA_963969225.1. NCBI lineage: Eukaryota > Metazoa > Arthropoda > Insecta > Hymenoptera > Apidae > Xylocopa > Xylocopa violacea. The sequence continues at coordinate 1,889,917 of CAXAJV010001011.1, read as the reverse complement.
CCAGGAATGTTGTCAGATATTACCGCCGAGATGTTAGGTTGGGTTAGGTTATGTTACATTACGTTCATGATGTATACGAAGGACCCACACAGACGTCGGGGCCAACTCGCCAGGAATGTTGTCAAATATTACCGCCGAGATGTCAGGTTGGGTTAGGTTAGATTATAATACGTTATTGATGTATATAAAGGTCCCACGGAGACGTAGAGCCGAACTCGCCAAGAATGTCTTCTAATATTACCGCCGAGATGTCAGGTTGGGCTAGGTTAGTTTATATTACGTTATTGACGCATATTAATGTCCCACGTAGAGGATAGCTCGCCAGGAATGTTGTCAAACATTACCGCCGAGATGTTAGGTTGGGTTCGGTTAGGTTACATTACGTTAATGATGTATACGAATGTCCCAGGTAGAGGATAGCTCGCCAGGAATGTTGTCAAATGTTACCGCCGAGATGTCAGGTTGGGTTAGGTTAGGTTATATTACGTTATTGATGTATATAAAGGTCCCACGGAGACGTAGATTCGAACTCGCCAGGAATGTCTTCAAATATTAACGCCGAGATGTCGGGTTGGGTTAGGTTAGGTTATGTTACGTTATTGATGCATATGAATGTCCCACGTAGAGGATAGCTAGCCAGGAATGTTGTCAAATATTACCGCTGAGATGTCAGGTTGGGTTAGGTTAGGCTATATTACGTTATTGATGTATATAAAGGTCCCACGGAGACGTAGAGTCGAAATCGCCAAGAATGTCTTCAGATATTACCGCCGAGATGTCAGGTTGGGTTAGGTTAGGTTATATTACGTTATTGATGCATATGAATGTCCCACGTAGAGGATAGCACGCCAGGAATGTTGTCAGATATTACCGCCGAGATGTTAGGTTGGGTTAGGTTATGTTACATTACGTTCATGATGTATACGAAGGACCCACACAGACGTCGGGGCCAACTCGCCAGGAATGTTGTCAAATATTACCGCCGAGATGTCAGGTTGGGTTAGGTTAGATTATAATACGTTATTGATGTATATAAAGGTCCCACGGAGACGTAGAGCCGAACTCGCCAAGAATGTCTTCTAATATTACCGCCGAGATGTCAGGTTGGGTTAGGTTAGATTATAATACGTTATTGATGCATATGAATGTCCCACGTAGAGGATAACTCGCCAGGCAAGTTGTCAAATATTACCGCCGAGATGTTAGGTTGGGTTAGGTTAGATTATATTACGTTAATGATGTATATGAAGGACCCACGCAGACGTCTTGGCCAACTCGCCAGGAATGTTGTCAAATATTACCGCCTACATGTCAGGTTGGGTTAGGTTAGGTTATATTACGTTATTGATGTATATAAAGGTCCCACATAGTCGTAGAGGTCAACTCGCCAGGAATGTTGTCAAATTTTACCGCCGAGATGTCAGGTTGTCTTAGGTTAGGTTATATTACTTCACAGACGTATACAGTGTTCCCACCGAGATGTAGGGGCCGACAAGCAAGGAATGTGGTTAAACGTTACCCCGAGAGATTAGGTTGGGTTAGGTTAGGTTATATTAGGATACTGATGTATATAAAGGTCCCACGGACACGTAGATGCCAAATCGCGAGGAATTTTGTAAAATATTCCCGCCGAGATATCAGGTTGGGTTAGGTTAAGTTATATTATGTTATTGATGTACATAAAGGTCCCACGGAGACGTAGGGGCCAGCTCGCCAGGAATGTCGTCAAATATTACCGCCGAGATGTCAGGTTGGATTAGGTTAGGTTATACTTCGTTATTGATGTATATAAAGGTCCCACGGAGACGTAGAGACCAACTCGCCAGGAATGTCGTCAAATATTACCGCCGAGATGTCGGGTTGGGTTAGGTTAGGTTATGTTACGTTATTGATGTATACAAAGGTCCCACGGAGACGTAGAGCCGAACTCGCCAAGAATGTCTTCAAATATTACCGCCGAGATGTCAGGTTGTGTTAGGTTAGGTTATATTACGTTATTGATGCATATGAATGTCCCACGTAGAGGATAGCACGCCAGGAATGTTGTCAAATTTTACCGCCGAGATGTAAGGTTGTCTTAGGTTAGGTTATATTACTTCACAGACGTATACAGTGTTCCCACCGAGATGTGGGGGCCGACAAGCAAGGAATGTGGTTAAACGTTACCCCGAGAGATTAGGTTGGGTTAGGTTAGGTTATATTAGGATACTGATGTATATAAAAGTCCCACGGACACGTAGATGCCAAATCGCCAGGAATTTTGTCAAATATTCCCGCCGAGATGTTAGGTTGGGTTAGGTTAGGTTATATTAGGTTAGTGATGTATACGAAGGACCCACGCAGACGTCGGGGCCAAGTCGCCAGGAATGTTGTCAAATATTACCGCCGAGATGTCAGGTTGGGTTAGGTTAGGTTATATTACGTTATTGATGTATATAAAGGTCTGTCGGAGACGTGGAGTCGAACTCGCCAAGAATGTCTTCAAATATTAACGCCGAGATGTCGGGTTGGGTTAGGTTAGGTTATGTTACGTTATTGATGCATATGAATGTCCCACGTAGAGGATAGCTAGCCAGGAATGTTGTCAAATATTACCGCTGAGATGTCAGGTTGGGTTAGGTTAGGCTATATTACGTTATTGATGTATATAAAGGTCCCACGGAGACGTAGAGTCGAAATCGCCAAGAATGTCTTCAGATATTACCGCCGAGATGTCAGGTTGGGTTAGGTTAGGTTATATTACGTTATTGATGCATATAAATGTCCCACGTAGAGGATAGCACGCCAGGAATGTTGTCAGATATTACCGCCGAGATGTTAGGTTGGGTTAGGTTACGTTACATTACGTTCATGATGTATACGAATGACCCACACAGACGTCGGGGCCAACTCGCCAGGAATGTTGTCAAATATTACCGCCGAGATGTCAGGTTGGGTTAGGTTAGATTATAATACGTTATTGATGCATATGAATGTCCCACGTAGAGGATAACTCGCCAGGCAAGTTGTCAAATATTACCGCCGAGATGTTAGGTTGGGTTAGGTTAGATTATATTACGTTAATGATGTATATGAAGGACCCACGCAGACGTCTTGGCCAACTCGCCAGGAATGTTGTCAAATATTACCGCCTACATGTCAGGTTGGGTGAGGTTAGGTTATATTACGTTATTGATGTATATAAAGGTCCCACATAGTCGTAGAGGTCAACTCGCCAGGAATGTTGTCAAATTTTACCGCCGAGATGTCAGGTTGTCTTAGGTTAGGTTATATTACTTCACAGACGTATACAGTGTTCCCACCGAGATGTAGGGGCCGACAAGCAAGGAATGTGGTTAAACGTTACCCCGAGAGATTAGGTTGGGTTAGGTTAGGTTATATTAGGATACTGATGTATATAAAGGTCCCACGGACACGTAGATGCCAAATCGCGAGGAATTTTGTAAAATATTCCCGCCGAGATATCAGGTTGGGTTAGGTTAAGTTATATTATGTTATTGATGTACATAAAGGTCCCACGGAGACGTAGGGGCCAGCTCGCCAGGAATGTCGTCAAATATTACCGCCGAGATGTCAGGTTGGATTAGGTTAGGTTATACTTCGTTATTGATGTATATAAAGGTCCCACGGAGACGTAGAGACCAACTCGCCAGGAATGTCGTCAAATATTACCGCCGAGATGTCGGGTTGGGTTAGGTTAGGTTATGTTACGTTATTGATGTATACAAAGGTCCCACGGAGACGTAGAGCCGAACTCGCCAAGAATGTCTTCAAATATTACCGCCGAGATGTCAGGTTGTGTTAGGTTAGGTTATATTACGTTATTGATGCATATGAATGTCCCACGTAGAGGATAGCACGCCAGGAATGTTGTCAAATTTTACCGCCGAGATGTAAGGTTGGGTTAGGTTATGTTACATTACGTTCATGATGTATACGAATGACCCACACAGACGTCGGGGCCAACTCGCCAGGAATGTTGTCAAATATTACCGCCGAGATGTCAGGTTGGGTTAGGTTAGATTATAATACGTTATTGATGCATATGAATGTCCCACGTAGAGGATAACTCGCCAGGCAAGTTGTCAAATATTACCGCCGAGATGTTAGGTTGGGTTAGGTTAGATTATATTACGTTAATGATGTATATGAAGGACCCACGCAGACGTCTTGGCCAACTCGCCAGGAATGTTGTCAAATATTACCGCCTACATGTCAGGTTGGGTTAGGTTAGGTTATATTACGTTATTGATGTATATAAAGGTCCCACATAGTCGTAGAGGTCAACTCGCCAGGAATGTTGTCAAATTTTACCGCCGAGATGTCAGGTTGTCTTAGGTTAGGTTATATTACTTCACAGACGTATACAGTGTTCCCACCGAGATGTAGGGGCCGACAAGCAAGGAATGTGGTTAAACGTTACCCCGAGAGATTAGGTTGGGTTAGGTTAGGTTATATTAGGATACTGATGTATATAAAGGTCCCACGGACACGTAGATGCCAAATCGCGAGGAATTTTGTAAAATATTCCCGCCGAGATATCAGGTTGGGTTAGGTTAAGTTATATTATGTTATTGATGTACATAAAGGTCCCACGGAGACGTAGGGGCCAGCTCGCCAGGAATGTCGTCAAATATTACCGCCGAGATGTCAGGTTGGATTAGGTTAGGTTATACTTCGTTATTGATGTATATAAAGGTCCCACGGAGACGTAGAGACCAACTCGCCAGGAATGTCGTCAAATATTACCGCCGAGATGTCGGGTTGGGTTAGGTTAGGTTATGTTACGTTATTGATGTATACAAAGGTCCCACGGAGACGTAGAGCCGAACTCGCCAAGAATGTCTTCAAATATTACCGCCGAGATGTCAGGTTGTGTTAGGTTAGGTTATATTACGTTATTGATGCATATGAATGTCCCACATAGAGGATAGCACGCCAGGAATGTTGTCAAATTTTACCGCCGAGATGTAAGGTTGTCTTAGGTTAGGTTATATTACTTCACAGACGTATACAGTGTTCCCACCGAGATGTGGGGGCCGACAAGCAAGGAATGTGGTTAAACGTTACCCCGAGAGATTAGGTTGGGTTAGGTTAGGTTATATTAGGATACTGATGTATATAAAGGTCCCACGGACACGTAGATGCCAAATCGCCAGGAATTTTGTCAAATATTCCCGCCGAGATGTTAGGTTGGGTTAGGTTAGGTTATATTAGGTTAGTGATGTATACGAAGGACCCACGCAGACGTCGGGGCCAAGTCGCCAGGAATGTTGTCAAATATTACCGCCGAGATGTCAGGTTGGGTTAGGTTAGGTTATATTACGTTATTGATGTATATAAAGGTCTGTCGGAGACGTGGAGTCGAACTCGCCAAGAATGTCTTCAAGTATTACCGCCGAAATGTCAGGTTGTGTTAGGTTAGGTTATATTACGGTATTGATGCATATGAATGTCCCACGTAGAGGATAGCTCGCCAGGAATGTTGTCAAATGTTACCGCCGAGATGTTAGGTTGGGTTAGGTTAGGTTATATTACGTAATTGATGCATATGAATGTCCCACGTAGAGGATAGCTCGCCAGGAATGTTGTCAAATATTACCGCCGACATGTTAGGTTGGGTTAGGTTAGGTGATATTACGTTCATGATGCATATGAATGTCCCACGTAGAGGATAGCTCGCCAGGAATGTTGTCAAATATTACCGCCGAGATGTCAGGTTGGGTTAGCTTAGGTTATATTACGTTATTGATGCATATGAATGTCCCACGTAGAGGATAGCACGCCAGGAATGTTGTCAGATATTACCGCCGAGATGTTAGGTTGGGTTAGGTTATGTTACATTACGTTCATGATGTATACGAAGGACCCACACAGACGTCGGGGCCAACTCGCCAGGAATGTTGTCAAATATTACCGCCGAGATGTCAGGTTGGGTTAGGTTAGATTATAATACGTTATTGATGCATATGAATGTCCCACGTAGAGGATAACTCGCCAGGCAAGTTGTCAAATATTACCGCCGAGATGTTAGGTTGGGTTAGGTTAGATTATATTACGTTAATGATGTATATGATGGACCCACGCAGACGTCTTGGCCAACTCGCCAGGAATGTTGTCAAATATTACCGCCTACATGTCAGGTTGGGTTAGGTTAGGTTATATTACGTTATTGATGTATATAAAGGTCCCACATAGTCGCAGAGGTCAACTCGCCAGGAATGTTGTCAAATTTTACCGCCGAGATGTCAGGTTGTCTTAGGTTAGGTTATATTACTTCACAGTCGTATACAGTGTTCCCACCGAGATGTAGGGGCCGACAAGCAAGGAATGTGGTTAAACGTTACCCCGAGAGATTAGGTTGGGTTAGGTTAGGTTATATTAGGATACTGATGTATATAAAGGTCCCACGGACACGTAGATGCCAAATCGCCAGGCATTTTGTCAAATATTCCCGCCGAGATATCAGGTTGGGTTAGGTTAAGTTATATTATGTTATTGATGTACATAAAGGTCCCACGGAGACGTAGGGGCCAGCTCGCCAGGAATGTTGTCAAATATTACCGCCGAGATGTCAGGTTGGGTTAGGTTAGGTTATATTACGTTATTGATGTATATAAAGGTCTGTCGGAGACGTGGAGTCGAACTCGCCAAGAATGTCTTCAAGTATTACCGCCGAAATGTCAGGTTGTGTTAGGTTAGGTTATATTACGGTATTGATGCATACGAATGTCCCACGTAGAGGATAGCTCGCCAGGAATGTTGTCAAATGTTACCGCCGAGATGTTAGGTTGGGTTAGGTTAGGTTATATAACGTAATTGATGCATATGAATGTCCCACGTAGAGGATAGCTCGCCAGGAATGTTGTCAAATATTACCGCCGAGATGTTAGGTTGGGTTAGGTTAGGTGATATTACGTTATTGATGCATATGAATGTCCCACGTAGAGGATAGCTCGCCAGGAATGTTGTCAAATATTACCGCCGAGATGTCAGGTTGGGTTAGGTTAGGTTATATTACGTTATTGATGTATATAAAAGTCCGTCGGAGACGTAGAGTCGAACTCGCAAAGAATGTCTTCAAATATTACCGCCGAAATGTCAGGTTGGGTTAGGTTAGGTTATATTACGTTATTGATGCATATGAATGTCCCACGTAGAGGATAGCTCGCCAGGAATGTTGTCAAATATTACCGCCGAGATGTCAGGTTGGATTACGTTAGGTTATATTACGTTATTGATGTATATAAAGGTCCGACGGAGACGTAGAGTCCAACTCGCCAGGAATGTCGTCAAATATTACCGCCGAGATGTCAGGTTGGGTTAGGTTAGGTTATATTACGTAATAGAAGTATATAAAGGTCCCACGGAGACGTAGAGTCCAACTCGCCAGGAATGTCGTCAAATATTACCGCCGAGATGTTAGGTTGAGTTAGGTTAGGTTACATTACGTTAATGATGTATACGAAGGACCTACACAGACGTCGGGGCCAACTCGCCAGTAATGTTGTCAAATATTACCGCCGAGATGTCAGGTTGTGTTAGGTTAGGTTGTATTACTTCATAGACGTATACAGTGTTCCCACAGAGAAGTAGGGGCCGACCAGCAAGGAATGTTGTTAAACGGTACCCCGAGAGATTAGGTTGGGTTAGGTTAGGTTATATTAGGATTCTGATGTATATAAAGGTCCCACGGACACGTAGATGCCAACTCGCAAGGAATGTTGTCAAATATTACCGCCGAGCTGTCAGATTGGATTACGTTAGGTTATATTATGTTATTGATGTATATAAAGGTCCCACGGAGACGTAGAGTCCAACTCGCCAGGAATGTCGTCAAATATTACCGTCGAGATGTCAGGTTGGGTTAGGTTAGGTTATATTACGTAATTGAAGTATATAAAGGTCCCACGGAGACGTAGAGTCCAACTCGCCAGGAATGTCGTCAAATATTACCGCCGAGATGTCAGGTGGGTTAGGTTAGGTTATATTACGTTATTGATGCATATGAAGGCCCCACGTAGAGGATAGCTCGCCAGGAATGTTGTCAAATGTTACCGCCGAGATGTTAGGTTGGGTTAGGTTAGGTTATATTACGTTAGTGATGTATACGAAGGACCCACGCAGACGTCGGGGCCAACTCGCCAGGAATGTTCTCAAATATTACCGCCGAGATGTCAGGTTGTGTTAGGTTAGGTTATATTACTTCATAGACGTATACAGTGTTCCCACTGAGAAGTACGTGCCGACAAGCAAGGAATGTTGTTAAACGGTACCCCGAGAGATAAGGTTGGGTTAGGTTAGGTTATATTAGGATACTGATGTATATAAAGGTCCCACGGACACGTGGAGGCCATCTCGCAATGAATGTTGTCAAATATTACCGCCGAGATGTCAGGTTGGATTACGTTAGGTTATATTACGTTATTGATGTATATAAAGGTCCGACGGAGACGTAGAGTCCAACTCGCCAGGAATGTCGTCAAATATTACCGCCGAGATGTCAGGTTGGGTTAGGTTAGGTTATATTACGTAATAGAAGTATATAAAGGTCCCACGGAGACGTAGAGTCCAACTTGCCAGGAATGTCGTCAAATATTACCGCCGAGATGTTAGGTTGAGTTAGGTTAGGTTACATTACGTTAATGATGTATACGAAGGACCTACACAGACGTCGGGGCCAACTCGCCAGTAATGTTGTCAAATATTACCGCCGAGATGTCAGGTTGTGTTGGGATAGGTTGTATTACTTCATAGACGTATACAGTGTTCCCACGGAGAAGTAGGGGCCGACCAGCAAGGAATGTTGTTAAACGGTACCCCGAGAGATTAGGTTGGGTTAGGTTAGGTTATATTAGGATTCTGATGTATATAAAGGTCTCACGGACACGTAGATGCCAACTCGCAAGGAATGTTATCAAATATTACCGCCGAGCTGTCAGATTGGATTACGTTAGGTTATATTACGTTATTGATGTATATAAAGATCCCACGGAGACGTAGAGTCCAACTCGCCAGGAATGTCGTCAAATATTACCGTCGAGATGTCAGGTTGGGTTAGGTTAGGTTATATTACGTAATAGAAGTATATAAAGGTCCCACGGAGACGTAGAGTCCAACTCGCCAGGAATGTCGTCAAATATTACAGCCGAGATGTTAGGTTGAGTTAGGTTAGGTTACATTACGTTAATGATGTATACGAAGGACCTACACAGACGTCGGGGCCAACTCGCCAGTAATGTTGTCAAATATTACCGCCGAGATGTCAGGTTGTGTTAGGTTAGGTTGTATTACTACATAGACGTATACAGTGTTCCCACGGAGAAGTAGGGGCCGACCAGCAAGGAATGTTGTTAAACGGTACCCCGAGAGATTAGGTTGGGTTAGGTTAGGTTATATTAGGATTCTGATGTATATAAAGGTCCCACGGACACGTAGATGCCAACTCGCAAGGAATGTTGTCAAATATTACCGCCGAGCTGTCAGATTGGATTACGTTAGGTTATATTATGTTATTGATGTATATAAAGGTCCCACGGAGACGTAGAGTCCAACTCGCCAGGAATGTCGTCAAATATTACCGTCGAGATGTCAGGTTGGGTTAGGTTAGGTTATATTACGTAATTGAAGTATATAAAGGTCCCACGGAGACGTAGAGTCCAACTCGCCAGGAATGTCGTCAAATATTACCGCCGAGATGTCAGGTGGGTTAGGTTAGGTTATATTACGTTATTGATGCATATGAAGGTCCCACGTAGAGGATAGCTCGCCAGGAATGTTGTCAAATGTTACCGCCGAGATGTTAGGTTGGGTTAGGTTAGGTTATATTACGTTAGTGATGTATACGAAGGACCCACGCAGACGTCGGGGCCAACTCGCCAGGAATGTTCTCAAATATTACCGCCGAGATGTCAGGTTGTGTTAGGTTAGGTTATATTACTTCATAGACGTATACAGTGTTCCCACTGAGAAGTACGTGCCGACAAGCAAGGAATGTTGTTAAACGGTACCCCGAGAGATAAGGTTGGGTTAGGTTAGGTTATATTAGGATACTGATGTATATAAAGGTCCCACGGACACGTGGAGGCCATCTCGCAAGGAATGTTGTCAAATATTACCGCCGAGATGTCAGGTTGGATTACGTTAGGTTATATTACGTTATTGATGTATATAAAGGTCCCACGGAGACGTAGAGTCCAACTCGCCAGGAATGTCGTCAAATATTACCGTCGAGATGTCAGGTTGGGTTAGGTTAGGTTATATTACGTAATAGAAGTATATAAAGGTCCCACGGAGACGTAGAGTCCAACTCGCCAGGAATGTCGTCAAATATTACCGCCGAGATGTTAGGTTGAGTTAGGTTAGGTTACATTACGTTAATGATGTATACGAAGGACCTACACAGACGTCGGGGCCAACTCGCCAGTAATGTTGTCAAATATTACCGCCGAGATGTCAGGTTGTGTTAGGTTAGGTTGTATTACTTCATAGACGTATACAGTGTTCCCACGGAGAAGTAGGGGCCGACCAGCAAGGAATGTTGTTAAACGGTACCCCGAGAGACTAGGTTGGGTTAGGTTAGGTTATATTAGGATTCTGATGTATATAAAGGTCCCACGGACACGTAGATGCCAACTCGCAAGGAATGTTGTCAAATATTACCGCCGAGCTGTCAGATTGGGTTACGTTAGGTTATATTATGTTATTGATGTATATAAAGGTCCCACGGAGACGTAAAGTCCAACTCGCCAGGAATGTCGTCAAATATTACCGTCGAGATGTCAGGTTGGGTTAGGTTAGGTTATATTACGTAATTGAAGTATATAAAGGTCCCACGGAGACGTAGAGTCCAACTCGCCAGGAATGTCGTCAAATATTACCGCCGAGATGTCAGGTGGGTTAGGTTAGGTTATATTACGTTATTGATGCATATGAAGGTCCCACGTAGAGGATAGCTCGCCAGGAATGTTGTCAAATGTTACCGCCGAGATGTTAGGTTGGGTTAGGTTAGGTTATATTACGTTAGTGATGTATACGAAGGACCCACGCAGACGTCGGGGCCAACTCGCCAGGAATGTTCTCAAATATTACCGCCGAGATGTCAGGTTGTGTTAGGTTAGGTTATATTACTTCATAGACGTATACAGTGTTCCCACTGAGAAGTACGTGCCGACAAGCAAGGAATGTTGTTAAACGGTACCCCGAGAGATAAGGTTGGGTTAGGTTAGGTTATATTAGGATACTGATGTATATAAAGGTCCCACGGATACGTGGAGGCCATCTCGCAAGGAATGTTGTCAAATATTACCGCCGAGATGTCAGGTTGGATTACGTTAGGTTATATTACGTTATTGATGTATATAAAGGTCCGACGGAGACGTAGAGTCCAACTCGCCAGGAATGTCGTCAAATATTACCGCCGAGATGTCAGGTTGGGTTAGGTTAGGTTATATTACGTAGTAGAAGTATATAAAGGTCCCACGGAGACGTAGAGTCCAACTCGCCAGGAATGTCGTCAAATATTACCGCCGAGATGTTAGGTTGAGTTAGGTTAGGTTACATTACGTTAATGATGTATACGAAGGACCTACACAGACGTCGGGGCCAACTCGCCAGTAATGTTGTCAAATATTACCGCCGAGATGTCAGGTTGTGTTGGGTTAGGTTGTATTACTTCATAGACGTATACAGTGTTCCCACGGAGAAGTAGGGGCCGACCAGCAAGGAATGTTGTTAAACGGTACCCCGAGAGATTAGGTTGGGTTAGGTTAGGTTATATTAGGATTCTGATGTATATAAAGGTCCCACGGACACGTAGATGCCAACTCGCAAGGAATGTTGTCAAATATTACCGCCGAGCTGTCAGATTGGATTACGTTAGGTTATATTACGTTATTGATGTATATAAAGGTCCCACGGAGACGTAGAGTCCAACTCGCCAGGAATGTCGTCAAATATTACCGTCGAGATGTCAGGTTGGGTTAGGTTAGGTTATATTACGTAATTGAAGTATATAAAGGTCCCACGGAGACGTAGAGTCCAACTCGCCAGGAATGTCGTCAAATATTACCGCCGAGATGTTAGGTTGGTTTAGGTTAGGTTACATTACGTTAATGATGTATACGAATGTCCCACGTAGAGGATAGCTCGCCAGGAATGCTGTCAAATGTTACCGCCGAGATGTTATGTTGGGTTAGGTTAGGTTATATTACGTTAGTGATGTATACGAAGGACCCACGCAGACGTCGGGGCCAACTCGCCAGGAATGTTGTCAAATATTACCGCCGAGATGTCAGGTTGGGTTAGGTTAGGTTATATTACGTTATTGATGTATATAAAGGTCCGTCGGAGACTTGGAGTCGAACTCGCCAAGAATGTCTTCAAGTATTACCGCCGAAATGTCAGGTTGTGTTAGGTTAGGCTATATTACTTTATTGATGCATATGAATGTCCCACGTAGAGGATAGCTCGCCAGGAATGTTGTCAAATATTACCGCCGAGATGTCAGGTTGGATTATGTTAGGTTATATTACGTTATTGATGTATATAAAGGTCCCACGGAGACGTAGAGTCCTACTCACGAGGAATGTCGTCAAATATTACCGCCGAGATGTCAGGTTGGGTTAAGTTAGGTTATATTACGTAATTGAAGTATATAAAGGTCCCACGGAGACGTAGAGTCCAACTCGCCAGGAATGTCGTCAAATATTACCGCCGAGATGTCAGGTGGGTTAGGTTAGGTTATATTACGTTATTGATGCATATGAATGTCCCACGTAGAGGATAGATCGCCAGGAATGTTGTCAAATATTACCGCCGAGATGTCAGGTTGGGTTAGGTTAGGTTATATTACGTAATTGAAGTATGTAAAGGTCCCACGGAGACGTAGAGTCCAACTCGCCAGGAATGTCGTCTAATATTACCGCCGAGATGTCAGGTGGGTTAGGTTAGGTTATATTACGTTATTGATGCATATGAATGTCCCACGTAGAGGATAGCTCGCCAGGAATGTTGTCAAATATTACCGCTGAGATGTCAGGTTGGGTTAGCTTAGGTTATATTACGTTATTGATGCATATGAATGTCCCACGTAGAGGATAGCACGCCAGGAATGTTGTCAGATATTACCGCCGAGATGTTAGGTTGGGTTAGGTTATGTTACATTACGTTCATGATGTATACGAAGGACCCACACAGACGTCGGGGCCAACTCGCCAGGAATGTTGTCAAATATTACCGCGGACATGTCAGGTTGGGTTAGGTTAGGTTATATTACGTTATTGATGTATATAAAGGTCCCACATAGACGTAGAGGACAACTCGCCGGGAATGTTGTCAAATTTTACCGCCGAGATGTCAGGTTGCCTTAGGTTAGGTTATATTACTTCACAGACGTATACAGTGTTCCCACCGAGATGTAGGGGCCGACAAGCAAGGAATTTGGTTAAACGTTACCCCGAGAGATTAGGTTGGGTTAGGTTAGGTTATATTAGGATACTGATGTATATAAAGGTCCCACGGACACTTAGATGCCAAATCGCCAGGAATGTTGTCAAATGTTACCGCCGAGATGTTAGGTTGGGTTAGGTTAGGTTATATTACGTAATTTATGCATATGAATGTCCCACGTGGAGGATAGCTCGCCAGGAATGTTGTCAAATATTACCGCCGAGATGTTAGGTTGGGTTAGGTTAGGTTATATTACGTTATTGATGCATATGAATGTCCCACGTAGAGGATAGCTCGCCATTAATGTTGTCAAATATTACCGCCGAGATGTCAGGTTGTGTTAGGTTAGGTTATATTACTTCATAGACGTATACAGTGTTCCCACTGAGAAGTACGGGCCGACAAGCAAGGAATGTTGTTAAACGGTACCCCGAGAGATGAGGTTGGGTTAGGTTAGGTTATATTAGGATACTGATGTATATAAAGGTCCCACGGACACGTGGAGGCCAACTCGCAAGGAATGTTGTCAAATATTACCGCCGAGATGTCAGGTTGGATTACGTTAGGTTATATTACGTTATTGATGTATATAAAGGTCCGACGGAGACGAAGAGTCCAACTCGCCAGGAATGTCGTCAAATATTACCGCCGAGATGTCAGGTTGGGTTAGGTTAGGTTATATTACGTAATAGAAGTATATAAAGGTCCCACGGAGACGTAGAGTCCAACTCGCCAGGAATGTCGTCAAATATAACCGCCGAGATGTTAGGTTGAGTTAGGTTAGGTTACATTACGTTAATGATGTATACGAAGGACCTACACAGACGTCGGGGCCAACTCGCCAGTAATGTTGTCAAATATTACCGCCGAGATGTCAGGTTGTGTTAGGTTAGGTTGTATTACTTCATAGACGTATACAGTGTTCCCACGGAGAAGTAGGGGCCGACCAGCAAGGAATGTTGTTAAACGGTACCCCGAGAGATTTGGTTGGGTTAGGTTAGGTTATATTAGGATTCTGATGTATATAAAGGTCCCACGGAGACGTAGAGTCCAACTCGCCAGGAATGTCGTCAAATATTACCGTCGAGATGTCAGGTTGGGTTAGGTTAGGTTATATTACGTAATTGAAGTATATAAAGGTCCCACGGAGACGTAGAGTCCAACTCGCCAGGAATGTCGTCAAATATTACCGCCGAGATGTTAGGTTGGGTTAGGTTAGGTTACATTACGTTAATGATGTATACGAATGTCCCACGTAGAGGATAGCTCGCCAGGAATGTTGTCAAATATTACCGCCGAGATGTCAGGTTGGATTACGTTAGGTTATATTACGTTATTGATGTATATAAAGGTCCCACGGAGACGTAGAGTCCAACTCACGAGGAATGTCGTCAAATATTACCGCCGAGATATCAGGTTGGGTTAGGTTAGTTTATATTACGTAATTGAAGTATATAAAGGTCCCACGGAGACGTAGAGTCCAACTCGCCAGGAATGTCGTCAAATATTACCGCCGAGATGTCAGGTGGGTTAGGTTAGGTTATATTACGTAATTGAAGTAGATAAAGGTCCCACGGAGACGTAGAGTCCAACTCGCCAGGAATGTCGTCAAATATTACCGCCGAGATGTTAGGTTGGTTTAGGTTAGGTTACATTACGTTAATGATGTATACGAATGTCCCACGTAGAGGATAGCTCGCCAGGAATGCTGTCAAATGTTACCGCCGAGATGTTATGTTGGGTTAGGTTAGGTTATATTACGTTAGTGATGTATACGAAGGACCCACGCAGACGTCGGGGCCAACTCGCCAGGAATGTTGTCAAATATTACCGCCGAGATGTCAGGTTGGGTTAGGTTAGGTTATATTACGTTATTGATGTATATAAAGGTCCGTCGGAGACTTGGAGTCGAACTCGCCAAGAATGTCTTCAAGTATTACCGCCGAAATGTCAGGTTGTGTTAGGTTAGGCTATATTACTTTATTGATGCATATGAATGTCCCACGTAGAGGATAGCTCGCCAGGAATGTTTTCAAATATTACCGCCGAGATGTCAGGTTGGATTATGTTAGGTTATATTACGTTATTGATGTATATAAAGGTCCCACGGAGACGTAGAGTCCAACTCACGAGGAATGTCGTCAAATATTACCGCCGAGATGTCAGGTTGGGTTAAGTTAGGTTATATTACGTAATTGAAGTATATAAAGGTCCCACGGAGACGTAGAGTCCAACTCGCCAGGAATGTCGTCAAATATTACCGCCGAGATGTCAGGTGGGTTAGGTTAGGTTATATTACGTTATTGATGCATATGAATGTCCCACGTAGAGGATAGATCGCCAGGAATGTTGTCAAATATTACCGCCGAGATGTCAGGTTGGGTTAGGTTAGGTTATATTACGTAATTGAAGTATGTAAAGGTCCCACGGAGACGTAGAGTCCAACTCGCCAGGAATGTCGTCTAATATTACCGCCGAGATGTCAGGTGGGTTAGGTTAGGTTATATTACGTTATTGATGCATATGAATGTCCCACGTAGAGGATAGCTCGCCAGGAATGTTGTCAAATATTACCGCTGAGATGTCAGGTTGGGTTAGCTTAGGTTATATTACGTTATTGATGCATATGAATGTCCCACGTAGAGGATAGCACGCCAGGAATGTTGTCAGATATTACCGCCGAGATGTTAGGTTGGGTTAGGTTATGTTACATTACGTTCATGATGTATACGAAGGACCCACACAGACGTCGGGGCCAACTCGCCAGGAATGTTGTCAAATATTACCGCGGACATGTCAGGTTGGGTTAGGTTAGGTTATATTACGTTATTGATTTATATAAAGGTCCCACATAGACGTAGAGGACAACTCGCCGGGAATGTTGTCAAATTTTACCGCCGAGATGTCAGGTTGCCTTAGGTTAGGTTATATTACTTCACAGACGTATACAGTGTTCCCACCGAGATGTAGGGGCCGACAAGCAAGGAATGTGGTTAAACGTTACCCCGAGAGATTAGGTTGGGTTAGGTTAGGTTATATTAGGATACTGATGTATATAAAGGTCCCACGGACACTTAGATGCCAAATCGCCAGGAATGTTGTCAAATGTTACCGCCGAGATGTTAGGTTGGGTTAGGTTAGGTTATATTACGTAATTGATGCATATGAATGTCCCACGTAGAGGATAGCTCGCCAGGAATGTTGTCAAATATTACCGCCGAGATGTTAGGTTGGGTTAGGTTAGGTTATATTACGTTATTGATGCATATCAATGTCCCACGTAGAGGATAGCTCGCCATTAATGTTGTCAAATATTACCGCCGAGATGTCAGGTTGTGTTAGGTTAGGTTATATTACTTCATAGACGTATACAGTGTTCCCACTGAGAAGTACGGGCCGACAAGCAAGGAATGTTGTTAAACGGTACCCCGAGAGATGAGGTTGGGTTAGGTTAGGTTATATTAGGATACTGATGTATATAAAGGTCCCACGGACACGTGGAGGCCAACTCGCAAGGAATGTTGTCAAATATTACCGCAGAGATGTCAGGTTGGATTACGTTAAGTTATATTACGTTATTGATGTATATAAAGGTCCGACGGAGACGAAGAGTCCAACTCGCCAGGAATGTCGTCAAATATTACCGCCGAGATGTCAGGTTGGGTTAGGTTAGGTTATATTACGTAATAGAAGTATATAAAGGTCCCACGGAGACGTAGAGTCCAACTCGCCAGGAATGTCGTCAAATATTACCGCCGAGATGTTAGGTTGAGTTAGGTTAGGTTGTATTACTTCATAGACGTATACAGTGTTCCCACGGAGAAGTAGGGGCCGACCAGCAAGGAATGTTGTTAAACGGTACCCCGAGAGATTTGGTTGGGTTAGGTTAGGTTATATTAGGATTCTGATGTATATAAAGGTCCCACGGAGACGTAGAGTCCAACTCGCCAGGAATGTCGTCAAATATTACCGTCGAGATGTCAGGTTGGGTTAGGTTAGGTTATATTACGTAATTGAAGTATATAAAGGTCCCACGGAGACGTAGAGTCCAACTCGCCAGGAATGTCGTCAAATATTACCGCCGAGATGTTAGGTTGGGTTAGGTTAGGTTACATTACGTTAATGATGTATACGAATGTCCCACGTAGAGGATAGCTCGCCAGGAATGTTGTCAAATATTACCGCCGAGATGTCAGGTTGGATTACGTTAGGTTATATTACGTTATTGATGTATATAAAGGTCCCACGGAGACGTAGAGTCCAACTCACGAGGAATGTCGTCAAATATTACCGCCGAGATGTCAGGTTGGGTTAGGTTAGGTTATATTACGTAATTGAAGTATATAAAGGTCCCACGGAGACGTAGAGTCCAACTCGCCAGGAATGTCGTCAAATATTACCGCCGAGATGTCAGGTGGGTTAGGTTAGGTTATATTACGTTATTGATGCATATGAATGTCCCACGTAGAGGATAGATCGCCAGGAATGTTGTCAAATATTACCGCCGAGATGTCAGGTTGGGTTAGGTTATGTTACATTACGTTCATGATGTATACGAAGGACCCACACAGACGTCGGGGCCAACTCGCCAGGAATGTTGTCAAATATTACCGCGGACATGTCAGGTTGGGTTAGGTTAGGTTATATTACGTTATTGACGTATATAAAGGTCCCACATAGACATAGAGGACAACTCGCCGGGAATGTTGTCAAATTTTACCGCCGAGATGTCAGGTTGCCTTAGGTTAGGTTATATTACTTCACAGACGTATACAGTGTTCCCACCGAGATGTAGGGGCCGACAAGCAAGGAATGTGGTTAAACGTTACCCCGAGAGATTAGGTTGGGTTAGGTTAGGTTATATTAGGATACTGATGTATATAAAGGTCCCACGGACACGTAGATGCCAAATCGCCAGGAATGTTGTCAAATGTTACCGCCGAGATGTTAGGTTGGGTTAGGTTAGGTTATATTACGTAATTGATGCATATGAATGTCCCACGTAGAGGATAGCTCGCCAGGAATGTTGTCAAATATTACCGCCGAGATGTTAGGTTGGGTTAGGTTAGGTTATATTACGTTATTGATGCATATGAATGTCCCACGTAGAGGATAGCTCGCCATTAATGTTGTCAAATATTACCGCCGAGATGTCAGGTTGTGTTAGGTTAGGTTATATTACTTCATAGACGTATACAGTGTTCCCACTGAGAAGTACGGGCCGACAAGCAAGGAATGTTGTTAAACGGTACCCCGAGAGATAAGGTTGGGTTAGGTTAGGTTATATTAGGATACTGATGTATATAAAGGTCCCACGGACACGTGGAGGCCAACTCGCAAGGAATGTTGTCAAATATTACCGCCGAGATGTCAGGTTGGATTACGTTAGGTTATATTACGTTATTGATGTATATAAAGGTCCGACGGAGACGAAGAGTCCAACTCGCCAGGAATGTCGTCAAATATTACCGCCGAGATGTCAGGTTGGGTTAGGTTAGGTTATATTACGTAATAGAAGTATATAAAGGTCCCACGGAGACGTAGAGTCCAACTCGCCAGGAATGTCGTCAAATATTACCGCCGAGATGTTAGGTTGAGTTAGGTTAGGTTACATTACGTTAATGATGTATACGAAGGACCTACACAGACGTCGGGGCCAACTCGCCAGTAATGTTGTCAAATATTACCGCCGAGATGTCAGGTTGTGTTAGGTTAGGTTGTATTACTTCATAGACGTATACAGTGTTCCCACGGAGAAGTAGGGGCCGACCAGCAAGGAATGTTGTTAAACGGTACCCCGAGAGATTAGGTTGGGTTAGGTTAGGTTATATTAGGATTCTGATGTATATAAAGGTCCCACGGAGACGTAGAGTCCAACTCGCCAGGAATGTCGTCAAATATTACCGTCGAGATGTCAGGTTGGGTTAGGTTAGGTTATATTACGTAATTGAAGTATATAAAGGTCCCACGGAGACGTAGAGTCCAACTCGCCAGGAATGTCGTCAAATATTACCGCCGAGATGTTAGGTTGGGTTAGGTTAGGTTACATTACGTTAATGATGTATACGAATGTCCCACGTAGAGGATAGCTCGCCAGGAATGCTGTCAAATGTTACCGCCGAGATGTTATGTTGGGTTAGGTTAGGTTATATTACGTTAGTGATGTATACGAAGGACCCACGCAGACGTCGGGGCCAACTCGCCAGGAATGTTGTCAAATATTACCGCCGAGATGTCAGGTTGGGTTAGGTTAGGTTATATTACGTTATTGATGTATATAAAGGTCCGTCGGAGACTTGGAGTCGAACTCGCCAAGAATGTCTTCAAGTATTACCGCCGAAATGTCAGGTTGTGTTAGGTTAGGTTATATTACGTTATTGATGCATATGAATGTCCCACGTAGAGGATAGCTCGCCAGGAATGTTGTCAAATATTACCGCCGAGATGTCAGGTTGGATTACGTTAGGTTATATTACGTTATTGATGTATATAAAGGTCCCACGGAGACGTAGAGTCCAACTCACGAGGAATGTCGTCAAATATTACCGCCGAGATGTCAGGTTGGGTTAGGTTAGGTTATATTACGTAATTGAAGTATATAAAGGTCCCACGGAGACGTAGAGTCCAACTCGCCAGGAATGTCGTCAAATATTACCGCCGAGATGTCAGGTGGGTTAGGTTAGGTTATATTACGTTATTGATGCATATGAATGTCCCACGTAGAGGATAGATCGCCAGGAATGTTGTCAAATATTACCGCCGAGATGTCAGGTTGGGTTAGGTTAGATTATATTACGTAATTGAAGTATGTAAAGATCCCACGGAGACGTAGAGTCCAACTCGCCAGGAATGTCGTCTAATATTACCGCCGAGATGTCAGGTGGGTTAGGTTAGGTTATATTACGTTATTGATGCATATGAATGTCCCACGTAGAGGATAGCTCGCCAGGAATGTTGTCAAATATTACCGCTGAGATGTCAGGTTGGGTTAGCTTAGGTTACATTACGTTATTGATGCATATGAATGTCCCACGTAGAGGATAGCACGCCAGGAATGTTGTCAGATATTACCGCCGAGATGTTAGGTTGGGTTAGGTTATGTTACATTACGTTCATGATGTATACGAAGGACCCACACAGACGTCGGGGCCAACTCGCAAGGAATGTTGTCAAATATTACCGCCGAGATGTCAGGTTGGATTACGTTAGGTTATATTACGTTATTGATGTATATAAAGGTCCGACGGAGACGTAGAGTCCAACTCGCCAGGAATGTCGACAAATATTACCGTCGAGATGTCAGGTTGGGTTAGGTTAGGTTATATTACGTAATTGAAGTATATAAAGGTCCCACGGAGACGTAGAGTCCAACTCGCCAGGAATGTCGTCAAATATTACCGCCGAGATGTTAGGTTGGGTTAGGTTAGGTTACATTACGTTAATGATGTATACGAATGTCCCACGTAGAGGATAGCTCGCCAGGAATGCTGTCAAATGTTACCGCCGAGATGTTATGTTGGGTTAGGTTAGGTTATATTACGTTAGTGATGTATACGAAGGACCCACGCAGACGTCGGGGCCAACTCGCCAGGAATGTTGTCAAATATTACCGCCGAGATGTCAGGTTGGGTTAGGTTAGGTTATATTACGTTATTGATGTATATAAAGGTCCGTCGGAGACTTGGAGTCGAACTCGCCAAGAATGTCTTCAAGTATTACCGCCGAAATGTCAGGTTGTGTTAGGTTAGGTTATATTACGTTATTGATGCATATGAATGTCCCACGTAGAGGATAGCTCGCCAGGAATGTTGTCAAATATTACCGCCGAGATGTCAGGTTGGATTACGTTAGGTTATATTACGTTATTGATGTATATAAAGGTCCCACGGAGACGTAGAGTCCAACTCACGAGGAATGTCGTCAAATATTACCGCCGAGATGTCAGGTTGGGTTAGGTTAGGTTATATTACGTAATTGAAGTATATAAAGGTCCCACGGAGACGTAGAGTCCAACTCGCCAGGAATGTCGTCAAATATTACCGCCGAGATGTCAGGTGGGTTAGGTTAGGTTATATTACGTTATTGATGCATATGAATGTCCCACGTAGAGGATAGATCGCCAGGAATGTTGTCAAATATTACCGCCGAGATGTCAGGTTGGGTTAGGTTAGGTTATATTACGTAATTGAAGTATGTAAAGGTCCCACGGAGACGTAGAGTCCAACTCGCCAGGAATGTCGTCTAATATTACCGCCGAGATGTCAGGTGGGTTAGGTTAGGTTATATTACGTTATTGATGCGTATGAATGTCCCACGTAGAGGATAGCTCGCCAGGAATGTTGTCAAATATTACCGCTGAGATGTCAGGTTGGGTTAGCTTAGGTTATATTACGTTATTGATGCATATGAATGTCCCACGTAGAGGATAGCACGCCAGGAATGTTGTCAGATATTACCGCCGAGATGTTAGGTTGGGTTAGGTTATGTTACATTACGTTCATGATGTATACGAAGGACCCACACAGACGTCGGGGCCAACTCGCAAGGAATGTTGTCAAATATTACCGCCGAGATGTCAGGTTGGATTACGTTAGGTTATATTACGTTATTGATGTATATAAAGGTCCGACGGAGACGTAGAGTCCAACTCGCCAGGAATGTCGTCAAATATTACCGCCGAGATGTCAGGTTGGGTTAGGTTAGGTTATATTGCGTAATAGAAGTATATAAAGGTCCCACGGAGACGTAGAGTCCAACTCGCCAGGAATGTCGTCAAATATTACCGCCGAGATGTTAGGTTGAGTTAGGTTAGGTTACATTACGTTAATGATGTATACGAAGGACCTACACAGACGTCGGGGCCAACTCGCCAGTAATGTTGTCAAATATTACCGCCGAGATGTCAGGTTGTGTTAGGTTAGGTTGTATTACTTCATAGACGTATACAGTGTTCCCACGGAGAAGTAGGGGCCGACCAGCAAGGAATGTTGTTAAACGGTACCCCGAGAGATTAGGTTGGGTTAGGTTAGGTTATATTAGGATTCTGATGTATATAAAGGTCCCACGGACACGTAGATGCCAACTCGCAAGGAATGTTGTCAAATATTACCGCCGAGCTGTCAGATTGGATTACGTTAGGTTATATTACGTTATTGATGTATATAAAGGTCCCACGGAGACGTAGAGTCCAACTCGCCAGGAATGTCGTCAAATATTACCGTCGAGATGTCAGGTTGGGTTAGGTTAGGTTATATTACGTAATTGAA
The DNA here is from genome assembly GCA_963969225.1 of Xylocopa violacea. NCBI lineage: Eukaryota > Metazoa > Arthropoda > Insecta > Hymenoptera > Apidae > Xylocopa > Xylocopa violacea. The sequence continues at coordinate 1,867,202 of CAXAJV010001011.1, read as the reverse complement.
GTATATAAAGGTCCCACGGAGACGTAGAGTCCAACTCGCCGGGAATGTCGTCAAATATTACCGCCGAGATTTTAGGTTGGGTTAGGTTAGGTTACATTACGTTAATGATGTATACGAATGTCCCACGGAGAGGATAGCTCGCCAGGAATGCTGTCAAATGTTACCGCCGAGATGTTATGTTGGGTTAGGTTAGGTTATATTACGTTAGTGATGTATACGAAGGACCCACGCAGACGTCGGGGCCAACTCGCCAGGAATGTTGTCAAATATTACCGCCGAGATGTCAGGTTGGGTTAGGTTAGGTTATATTACGTTATTGATGTATATAAAGGTCCGTCGGAGACTTGGAGTCGAACTCGCCAAGAATGTCTTCAAGTATTACCGCCGAAATGTCAGGTTGTGTTAGGTTAGGTTATATTACGTTATTGATGCATATGAATGTCCCACGTAGAGGATAGCTCGCCAGGAATGTCGTCAAATATTACCGCCGAGATGTTAGGTTGGGTTAGGTTAGGTTATATTACGTTAGTGATGTATACGAAGGACCCACGCAGACGTCGGGGCCAACTCGCCAGGAATGTTGTCAAATATTACCGCCGAGATGTCAGGTTGGGTTAGGTTAGGTTATATTACGTTATTGATGTATATAAAGGTCCGTCGGAGACTTGGAGTCGAACTCGCCAAGAATGTCTTCAAGTATTACCGCCGAAATGTCAGGTTGTGTTAGGTTAGGTTATATTACGTTATTGATGCATATGAATGTCCCACGTAGAGGATAGCTCGCCAGGAATGTTGTCAAATATTACCGCCGAGATGGCAGGTTGGATTACGTTAGGTTATATTACGTTATTGATGTATATAAAGGTCCCACGGAGACGTAGAGTCCAACTCACGAGGAATGTCGTCAAATATTACCGCCGAGATGTCAGGTTGGGTTAGGTTAGGTTATATTACGTAATTGAAGTATATAAAGGTCCCACGGAGACGTAGAGTCCAACTCGCCAGGAATGTCGTCTAATATTACCGCCGAGATGTCAGGTGGGTTAGGTTAGGTTATATTACGTTATTGATGCATATGAATGTCCCACGTAGAGGATAGCTCGCCAGGAATGTTGTCAAATATTACCGCTGAGATGTCAGGTTGGGTTAGCTTAGGTTATATTACGTTATTGATGCATATGAATGTCCCACGTAGAGGATAGCACGCCAGGGATGTTGTCAGATATTACCGCCGAGATGTTAGGTTGGGTTAGGTTATGTTACATTACGTTCATGATGTATACGAAGGACCCACACAGACGTCGGGGCCAACTAGCCAGGAATGTTGTCAAATATTACCGCGGACATGTCAGGTTGGGATAGGTTAGGTTATATTACGTTATTGATGTATATTAAGGTCCCACATAGACGTGGAGGACAACTCGCCGGGAATGTTGTCAAATTTTACCGCCGAGATGTCAGGTTGCCTTAGGTTAGGTTATATTACTTCACAGACGTATACAGTGTTCCCACCGAGATGTAGGGGCCGACAAGCAAGGAATGTGGTTAAACGTTACCCCGAGAGATTAGGTTGGGTTAGGTTAGGTTATATTAGGATACTGATGTATATAAAGGTCCCACGGACACGTAGATGCCAAATCGCCAGGAATGTTGTCAAATGTTACCGCCGATATGTTAGGTTGTGTTAGGTTAGGTTATATTACGTAATTGATGCATATGAATGTCCCACGTAGAGGATAGCTCGCCAGGAATGTTGTCAAATATTACCGCCGAGATGTTAGGTTCGGTTAGGTTAGGTTATATTACGTTATTGATGCATATGAATGTCCCACGTAGAGGGTAGCTCGCCAGGAATGTTGTCAAATATTACCGCCGAGATGTCAGGTTGGGTTAGGTTAGGTTATATTACGTTATTGATGTATATAAAAGTCCGTCGGAGACGTAGAGTCGAACTCGCAAAGAATGTCTTCAAATATTACCGCCGAGTTGTCAGGTTGGGTTAGGTTAGGTTATATTACGTAATTGAAGTCTATAAAGGTCCCACGGAGACGTAGAGTCGAACTCGCCAGGAATGTCGTCAAATATTACCGCCGAGATGTCAGGTGGGTTAGGTTAGGTTATATTACGTTATTGATGCATATGAAGGTCCCACGTAGAGGATAGCTCGCCAGGAATGTTGTCAAATGTTACCGCCGAGATGTTAGGTTGGGTTTGGTTAGGTTATATTACGTTAGTGATGTATACGAAGGACCCACGCAGACGTCGGGGCCAACTCGCCAGGAATGTTCTCAAATATTACCGCCGAGATGTCAGGTTGTGTTAGGTTAGGTTATATTACTTCATAGACGTATACAGTGTTCCCACTGAGAAGTACGGGCCGACAAGCAAGGAATGTTGTTAAACGGTACCCCGAGAGATAAGGTTGGGTTAGGTTAGGTTATATTAGGATACTGATGTATATAAAGGTCCCACGGACACGTGGAGGCCAACTCGCAAGGAATGTTGTCAAATATTACCGCCGAGATGTCAGGTTGGATTACGTTAGGTTATATTACGTTATTGATGTATATAAAGGTCCGACGGAGACGTAGAGTCCAACTCGCCAGGAATGTCGTCAAATATTACCGCCGACATGTCAGGTTGGGTTAGGTTAGGTTATATTACGTAATAGAAGTATATAAAGGTCCCACGGAGACGTAGAGTCCAACTCGCCAGGAATGTCGTCAAATATTACCGCCGAGATGTTAGGTTGAGTTAGGTTAGGTTACATTACGTTATTGATGCATATGAATGTCCCACGTAGAGGATAGCTCGCCAGGAATGTTGTCAAATATTACCGCCGAGATGTCAGGTTGGATTACGTTAGGTTATATTACGTTATTGATGTATATAAAGGTCCCACGGAGACGTCGGGGCCAACTCGCCAAGAATGTTGTCAAATATTACCGCCGAGATGTCAGGTTGGGTTAGGTTAGGTTATATTACGTTATTGATGTATATAAAGGTCCCACGGAGACGTCGGGGCCAACTCGCCAGGAATGTCGTCAAATATTACCGCCGAGATGTCAGGTTGGGTTAGGTTAGGTTATATTACGTAATTGAAGTATATAAGGGTCCCACGGAAACGTAGAGTCCAACTCGCAAGGAATGTCGTCAAATATTACCGCCGAGAAGTCAGGTTGTGTTAGGTTAGGTTATATTACGTTATTGATGCATATGCATGTCCCACGGAGAGGATAGATCGCCAGGAATGTTGTCAAATGTTACCGCCGAGATGTTAGGTTGGGTTAGGTTAGGTTATGTTACGTTAGTGATGTATATAAACGTCCCACGGAGACGTCGGGGCCAACTCGACAGGAATGTTGCCAAATATTATCGCCGAGATGTCAGGTTGGGTTAGGTTAGGTTATATTACGTTATTGGTGTATATAAAGGTCCCACGGAGACGTCGGGGCCAACTCGACAGGAATGTTGTCAAATATTACCGCCGAGATGTCAGGTTGGGTTACGTTAGGTTATATTACGTTATTGACGCATATTAATGTCCGACGTACAGGATAGCTCACCAGGAATGTTGTCAAACATTACCGCCGAGATGTTAGGTTGGGTTAGGTTAGGTTACATTACGCTAATGATGTATACGAAGGACCTACGCAGACGTCGGGGCCAACTCGCCAGGAATGTTGTCAAATATTACCGCCGAGATGTCAGGTTGGGTTAGGTTAGGTTATGTTACGTTATTGATGCATATGATTGTCCCACGTAGAGGATAGCTCGCCAGCAATGTTGTCCAATATTACCGCCGAGATGTTAGGTTGGGTTAGGTTAGGTTACATTACGTTAATGATGTATACGAAGGACCTACGCAGATGTCGGAGCCAACTCGCCAGGAATGTTGTCAAATATTACCGCCGAGATGTCAGGTTGTGTTAGGTTAGGTTATATTACTTCATAGACGTATACAGTGTTCCCAATGAGAAGTAGGGGCCGACAAGCAAGGAATGGTTTTAAACGGTACCCCGAGAGATTAGGTTGTGTTAGGTAGGTTATATTAGGATACTGATGTATATAAAGGTCCCACGGGCACGTAGAGGCCAACTCGCAGGGAATGTTGTGAAATATTACCGCCGAGATGTCAGGTTGGATTACGTTAGGTTATATTACGTTATTGATGTATATAAAGGTCCCACGGAGACGTAGAGTCCAACTCGCCAGGAATGTCGTCAAATATTACCGTCGAGATGTCAGGTTGGGTTAGGTTAGGTTATATTACGTAATTGAAGTATATAAAGGTCCCACGGAGACGTAGAGTCCAACTCGCCAGGAATGTCGTCAAATATTACCGCCGAGATGTTAGGTTGGGTTAGGTTAGGTTACATTACGTTAATGATGTATACGAATGTCCCACGTAGAGGATAGCTCGCCAGGAATGTTGTCAAATGTTAATGCCGAGATGTTATGTTGGGTTAGGTTAGGTTATATTACGTTAGTGATGTATACGAAGGACCCACGCAGACGTCGGGGCCAACTCGCCAGGAATGTTGTCAAATATTACCGCCGAGATGTCAGGTTGGGTTAGGTTAGGTTATATTACGTTATTGATGTATATAAAGGTCCGTCGGAGACTTGGAATCGAACTCGCCAAGAATGTCTTCAAGTATTACCGCCGAAATGTCAGGTTGTGTTAGGTTAGGTTATATTACGTTATTGATGCATATGAATGTCCCACGTAGAGGATAGCTCGCCAGGAATGTTGTCAAATATTACCGCCGAGATGTCAGGTTGGATTACGTTAGGTTATATTACGTTATTGATGTATATAAAGGTCCCACGGAGACGTAGAGTCCAACTCACGAGGAATGTCGTCAAATATTACCGCCGAGATGTCAGGTTGGGTTAGGTTAGGTTATATTACGTAATTGAAGTATATAAAGGTCCCACGGAGACGTAGAGTCCAACTCGCTAGGAATGTCGTCAAATATTACCGCCGAGATGTCAGGTGGGTTAGGTTAGGTTATATTACGTTATTGATGCATATGAATGTCCCACGTAGAGGATAGATCGCCAGGAATGTTGTCAAATATTACCGTCGAGATGTCAGGTTGGGTTAGGTTAGGTTATATTACGTAATTGAAGTATGTAAAGGTCCCACGGAGACGTAGAGTCCAACTCGCCAGGAATGTCGTCTAATATTACCGCCGAGATGTCAGGTGGGTTAGGTTAGGTTATATTACGTTATTGATGCATATGAATGTCCCACGTAGAGGATAGCTCGCCAGGAATGTTGTCAAATGTTACCGCCGAGATGTGAGGTTGGGTTAGGTTAGGTTACATTACGTTAATGATGTATACGAAGGACCTACGCAGATGTCGGGGCCAACTCGCCAGGAATGTTGTCAAATATTACCGCCGAGGTGTCAGGTTGGGTTAGGTTAGGTTATATTACGTTATTGATGCATATGAATGTCGCACGTAGAGGATAGCTCGCCAGGAATGTCTTCAAATATTACCGCCGAGATGTCAGGTTGGATTACGTTAGGTTACATTACGTTAGTGATGTATACGAAGGACCCACGCAGACGTCGGGGCCAACTCGCCAGGAATGTCGTCAAATATTACCGCCGAGATGTCAGGTTAGGTTAGGTTAGGTTATATTACGTAATTGAAGTATATAAACGTCCCACGGAAACGTAGAGTCCAACTCGCCAGGAATGTCGTCAAATATTACCGCCGAGATGTCAGGTTGTGTTAGGTTAGGTTATATTACGTTATTGATGCATATGCATGTCCCACGTAGAGGATAGATCGCCAGGAATGTTGTCAAATGTTACCGCCGAGATGTTAGGTTTGGTTAGGTTAGGTTATGTTACGTTAGTGATGTATACGAAGGACCCACGCAGACGTCGGGGCCAACTCGCCAAGAATGTTGTCAAATATTACCGCCGAGATGTCAGGTTGGGTTAGGTTAGGTTATATTACGTTATTGATGTATATAAAGGTCCCACGGAGACGTCGGGGCGAACTCGCCAGGAATGTCGTCAAATATTACCGCCGAGATGTCAGGTTGGGTTAGGTTAGGTTATATTACGTAATTGAAGTATATAAGGGTCCCACGGAAACGTAGAGTCCAACTCGCCAGGAATGTCGTCAAATATTACCGCCGAGAAGTCAGGTTGTGTTAGGCTAGGTTATATTACGTTATTGATGCATATGCATGTCCCACGTAGAGGATAGATCGCCAGGAATGTTGTCAAATGTTACCGCCGAGATGTTAGGTTGGGTTAGGTTAGGTTATGTTACGTTAGTGATGTATATAAACGTCCCACGGAGACGTCGGGGCCAACTCGACAGGAATGTTGCCAAATATTATCGCCGAGATGTCAGGTTGGGTTAGGTTAGGTTATATTACCTTATTGGTGTATATAAAGGTCCCACGGAGACGTCGGGGCCAACTCGACAGGAATGTTGTCAAATATTACCGCCGAGATGTCAGGTTGGGTTACGTTAGGTTATATTACGTTATTGACGCATATTAATGTCCGACGTACAGGATAGCTCACCAGGAATGTTGTCAAACATTACCGCCGAGTTGTTAGGTTGGGTTAGGTTAGGTTACATTACGTTAATGATGTATACGAAGGACCTACGCAGACGTCGGGGCCAACTCGCCAGGAATGTTGTCAAATATTACCGCCGAGATGTCAGGTTGGGTTAGGTTAGGTTATGTTACGTTATTGATGCATATGATTGTCCCACGTAGAGGATAGCTCGCCAGCAATGTTGTCCAATATTACCGCCGAGATGTTAGGTTGGGTTAGGTTAGGTTACATTACGTTAATGATGTATACGAAGGACCTACGCAGATGTCGGAGCCAACTCGCCAGGAATGTTGTCAAATATTACCGCCGAGATGTCAGGTTGTGTTAGGTTAGGTTATATTACTTCATAGACGTATACAGTGTTCCCAATGAGAAGTAGGGGCCGACAAGCAAGGAATGGTTTTAAACGGTACCCCGAGAGATTAGGTTGGGTTAGGTAGGTTATATTAGGATACTGATGTATATAAAGGTCCCACGGACACGTGGAGGCCAACTCGCAAGGAATGTTGTCAAATATTACCGCCGAGATGTCAGGTTGGATTACGTTAGGTTATATTACGTTATTGATGTATATAAAGGTCCGACGGAGACGAAGAGTCCAACTCGCCAGGAATGTCGTCAAATATTACCGCCGAGATGTCAGGTTGGGTTAGGTTAGGTTATATTACGTAATAGAAGTATATAAAGGTCCCACGGAGACGTAGAGTCCAACTCGCCAGGAATGTCGTCAAATATTACCGCCGAGATGTTAGGTTGAGTTAGGTTAGGTTACATTACGTTAATGATGTGTACGAAGGACCTACACAGACGTCGGGGCCAACTCGCCAGTAATGTTGTCAAATATTACCGCCGAGATGTCAGGTTGTGTTAGGTTAGGTTGTATTACTTCATAGACGTATACAGTGTTCCCACGGAGAAGTAGGGGCCGACCAGCAAGGAATGTTGTTAAACGGTACCCCGAGAGATTAGGTTGGGTTAGGTTAGGTTATATTAGGATTCTGATGTATATAAAGGTCCCACGGAGACGTAGAGTCCAACTCGCCAGGAATGTCGTCAAATATTACCGTCGAGATGTCAGGTTGGGTTAGGTTAGGTTATATTACGTAATTGAAGTATATAAAGGTCCCACGGAGACGTAGAGTCCAACTCGCCAGGAATGTCGTCAAATATTACCGCCGAGATGTTAGGTTGGGTTAGGTTAGGTTACATTACGTTAATGATGTATACGAATGTCCCACGTAGAGGATAGCTCGCCAGGAATGCTGTCAAATGTTACCGCCGAGATGTTATGTTGGGTTAGGTTAGGTTATATTACGTTAGTGATGTATACGAAGGACCCACGCAGACGTCGGGGCCAACTCGCCAGGAATGTTGTCAAATATTACCGCCGAGATGTCAGGTTGGGTTAGGTTAGGTTATATTACGTTATTGATGTATATAAAGGTCCGTCGGAGACTTGGAGTCGAACTCGCCAAGAATGTCTTCAAGTATTACCGCCGAAATGTCAGGTTGTGTTAGGTTAGGTTATATTACGTTATTGATGCATATGAATGTCCCACGTAGAGGATAGCTCGCCAGGAATGTTGTCAAATATTACCGCCGAGATGTCAGGTTGGATTACGTTAGGTTATATTACGTTATTGATGTATATAAAGGTCCCACGGAGACGTAGAGTCCAACTCACGAGGAATGTCGTCAAATATTACCGCCGAGATGTCAGGTTGGGTTAGGTTAGGTTATATTACGTAATTGAAGTATATAAAGGTCCCACGGAGACGTAGAGTCCAACTCGCCAGGAATGTCGTCAAATATTACCGCCGAGATGTCAGGTGGGTTAGGTTAGGTTATATTACGTTATTGATGCATATGAATGTCCCACGTAGAGGATAGATCGCCAGGAATGTTGTCAAATATTACCGCCGAGATGTCAGGTTGGGTTAGGTTAGATTATATTACGTAATTGAAGTATGTAAAGGTCCCACGGAGACGTAGAGTCCAACTCGCCAGGAATGTCGTCTAATATTACCGCCGAGATGTCAGGTGGGTTAGTTAGGTTATATTACGTTATTGATGCATATGAATGTCCCACGTAGAGGATAGCTCGCCAGGAATGTTGTCAAATATTACCGCTGAGATGTCAGGTTGGGTTAGCTTAGGTTATATTACGTTATTGATGCATATGAATGTCCCACGTAGAGGATAGCACGCCAGGAATGTTGTCAGATATTACCGCCGAGATGTTAGGTTGGGTTAGGTTATGTTACATTACGTTCATGATGTATACGAAGGACCCACACAGACGTCGGGGCCAACTCGCAAGGAATGTTGTCAAATATTACCGCCGAGATGTCAGGTTGGATTACGTTAGGTTATATTACGTTATTGATGTATATAAAGGTCCGACGGAGACGTAGAGTCCAACTCGCCAGGAATGTCGACAAATATTACCGTCGAGATGTCAGGTTGGGTTAGGTTAGGTTATATTACGTAATTGAAGTATATAAAGGTCCCACGGAGACGTAGAGTCCAACTCGCCAGGAATGTCGTCAAATATTACCGCCGAGATGTTAGGTTGGGTTAGGTTAGGTTACATTACGTTAATGATGTATACGAATGTCCCACGTAGAGGATAGCTCGCCAGGAATGCTGTCAAATGTTACCGCCGAGATGTTATGTTGGGTTAGGTTAGGTTATATTACGTTAGTGATGTATACGAAGGACCCACGCAGACGTCGGGGCCAACTCGCCAGGAATGTTGTCAAATATTACCGCCGAGATGTCAGGTTGGGTTAGGTTAGGTTATATTACGTTATTGATGTATATAAAGGTCCGTCGGAGACTTGGAGTCGAACTGGCCAAGAATGTCTTCAAGTATTACCGCCGAAATGTCAGGTTGTGTTAGGTTAGGTTATATTACGTTATTGATGCATATGAATGTCCCACGTAGAGGATAGCTCGCCAGGAATGTTGTCAAATATTACCGCCGAGATGTCAGGTTGGATTACGTTAGGTTATATTACGTTATTGATGTATATAAAGGTCCCACGGAGACGTAGAGTCCAACTCACGAGGAATGTCGTCAAATATTACCGCCGAGATGTCAGGTTGGGTTAGGTTAGGTTATATTACGTAATTGAAGTATATAAAGGTCCCACGGAGACGTAGAGTCCAACTCGCCAGGAATGTCGTCAAATATTACCGCCGAGATGTCAGGTGGGTTAGGTTAGGTTATATTACGTTATTGATGCATATGAATGTCCCACGTAGAGGATAGATCGCCAGGAATGTTGTCAAATATTACCGCCGAGATGTCAGGTTGGGTTAGGTTAGGTTATATTACGTAATTGACGTATGTAAAGGTCCCACGGAGACGTAGAGTCCAACTCGCCAGGAATGTCGTCTAATATTACCGCCGAGATGTCAGGTGGGTTAGGTTAGGTTATATTACGTTATTGATGCGTATGAATGTCCCACGTAGAGGATAGCTCGCCAGGAATGTTGTCAAATATTACCGCTGAGATGTCAGGTTGGGTTAGCTTAGGTTATATTACGTTATTGATGCATATGAATGTCCCACGTAGAGGATAGCACGCCAGGAATGTTGTCAGATATTACCGCCGAGATGTTAGGTTGGGTTAGGTTATGTTACATTACGTTCATGATGTATACGAAGGACCCACACAGACGTCGGGGCCAACTCGCAAGGAATGTTGTCAAATATTACCGCCGAGATGTCAGGTTGGATTACGTTAGGTTATATTACGTTATTGATGTATATAAAGGTCCGACGGAGACGTAGAGTCCAACTCGCCAGGAATGTCGTCAAATATTACCGCCGAGATGTCAGGTTGGGTTAGGTTAGGTTATATTGCGTAATAGAAGTATATAAAGGTCCCACGGAGACGTAGAGTCCAACTCGCCAGGAATGTCGTCAAATATTACCGCCGAGATGTTAGGTTGAGTTAGGTTAGGTTACATTACGTTAATGATGTATACGAAGGACCTACACAGACGTCGGGGCCAACTCGCCAGTAATGTTGTCAAATATTACCGCCGAGATGTCAGGTTGTGTTAGGTTAGGTTGTATTACTTCATAGACGTATACAGTGTTCCCACGGAGAAGTAGGGGCCGACCAGCAAGGAATGTTGTTAAACGGTACCCCGAGAGATTAGGTTGGGTTAGGTTAGGTTATATTAGGATTCTGATGTATATAAAGGTCCCACGGACACGTAGATGCCAACTCGCAAGGAATGTTGTCAAATATTACCGCCGAGCTGTCAGATTGGATTACGTTAGGTTATATTACGTTATTGATGTATATAAAGGTCCCACGGAGACGTAGAGTCCAACTCGCCAGGAATGTCGTCAAATATTACCGTCGAGATGTCAGGTTGGGTTAGGTTAGGTTATATTACGTAATTGAAGTATATAAAGGTCCCACGGAGACGTAGAGTCCAACTCGCCGGGAATGTCGTCAAATATTACCGCCGAGATTTTAGGTTGGGTTAGGTTAGGTTACATTACGTTAATGATGTATACGAATGTCCCACGGAGAGGATAGCTCGCCAGGAATGCTGTCAAATGTTACCGCCGAGATGTTATGTTGGGTTAGGTTAGGTTATATTACGTTAGTGATGTATACGAAGGACCCACGCAGACGTCGGGGCCAACTCGCCAGGAATGTTGTCAAATATTACCGCCGAGACGTCAGGTTGGGTTAGGTTAGGTTATATTACGTTATTGATGTATATAAAGGTCCGTCGGAGACTTGGAGTCGAACTCGCCAAGAATGTCTTCAAGTATTACCGCCGTAATGTCAGGTTGTGTTAGGTTAGGTTATATTACGTTATTGATGCATATGAATGTCCCACGTAGAGGATAGCTCGCCAGGAATGTCGTCAAATATTACCGCCGAGATGTTAGGTTGGGTTAGGTTAGGTTATATTACGTTAGTGATGTATACGAAGGACCCACGCAGACGTCGGGGCCAACTCGCCAGGAATGTTGTCAAATATTACCGCCGAGATGTCAGGTTGGGTTAGGTTAGGTTATATTACGTTATTGATGTATATAAAGGTCCGTCGGAGACTTGGAGTCGAACTCGCCAAGAATGTCTTCAAGTATTACCGCCGAAATGTCAGGTTGTGTTAGGTTAGGTTATATTACGTTATTGATGCATATGAATGTCCCACGTAGAGGATAGCTCGCCAGGAATGTTGTCAAATATTACCGCCGAGATGTCAGGTTGGGTTAGGTTAGGTTATATTACGTTATTGATGTATATAAAGGTCCGTCGGAGACTTGGAGTCGAACTGGCCAAGAATGTCTTCAAGTATTACCGCCGAAATGTCAGGTTGTGTTAGGTTAGGTTATATTACGTTATTGATGCATATGAATGTCCCACGTAGAGGATAGCTCGCCAGGAATGTTGTCAAATATTACCGCCGAGATGTCAGGTTGGATTACGTTAGGTTATATTACGTTATTGATGTATATAAAGGTCCCACGGAGACGTAGAGTCCAACTCACGAGGAATGTTGTCAAATATTACCGCCGAGATGTCAGGTTGGGTTAGGTTAGGTTATATTACGTAATTGAAGTATATAAAGGTCCCACGGAGACGTAGAGTCCAACTCGCCAGGAATGTCGTCAAATATTACCGCCGAGATGTCAGGTGGGTTAGGTTAGGTTATATTACGTTATTGATGCATATGAATGTCCCACGTAGAGGATAGATCGCCAGGAATGTTGTCAAATATTACCGCCGAGATGTCAGGTTGGGTTAGGTTAGGTTATATTACGTAATTGACGTATGTAAAGGTCCCACGGAGACGTAGAGTCCAACTCGCCAGGAATGTCGTCTAATATTACCGCCGAGATGTCAGGTGGGTTAGGTTAGGTTATATTACGTTATTGATGCGTATGAATGTCCCACGTAGAGGATAGCTCGCCAGGAATGTTGTCAAATATTACCGCTGAGATGTCAGGTTGGGTTAGCTTAGGTTATATTACGTTATTGATGCATATGAATGTCCCACGTAGAGGATAGCACGCCAGGAATGTTGTCAGATATTACCGCCGAGATGTTAGGTTGGGTTAGGTTATGTTACATTACGTTCATGATGTATACGAAGGACCCACACAGACGTCGGGGCCAACTCGCAAGGAATGTTGTCAAATATTACCGCCGAGATGTCAGGTTGGATTACGTTAGGTTATATTACGTTATTGATGTATATAAAGGTCCGACGGAGACGTAGAGTCCAACTCGCCAGGAATGTCGTCAAATATTACCGCCGAGATGTCAGGTTGGGTTAGGTTAGGTTATATTGCGTAATAGAAGTATATAAAGGTCCCACGGAGACGTAGAGTCCAACTCGCCAGGAATGTCGTCAAATATTACCGCCGAGATGTTAGGTTGAGTTAGATTAGGTTACATTACGTTAATGATGTATACGAAGGACCTACACAGACGTCGGGGCCAACTCGCCAGTAATGTTGTCAAATATTACCGCCGAGATGTCAGGTTGTGTTAGGTTAGGTTGTATTACTTCATAGACGTATACAGTGTTCCCACGGAGAAGTAGGGGCCGACCAGCAAGGAATGTTGTTAAACGGTACCCCGAGAGATTAGGTTGGGTTAGGTTAGGTTATATTAGGATTCTGATGTATATAAAGGTCCCACGGACACGTAGATGCCAACTCGCAAGGAATGTTGTCAAATATTACCGCCGAGCTGTCAGATTGGATTACGTTAGGTTATATTACGTTATTGATGTATATAAAGGTCCCACGGAGACGTAGAGTCCAACTCGCCAGGAATGTCGTCAAATATTACCGTCGAGATGTCAGGTTGGGTTAGGTTAGGTTATATTACGTAATTGAAGTATATAAAGGTCCCACGGAGACGTAGAGTCCAACTCGCCGGGAATGTCGTCAAATATTACCGCCGAGATTTTAGGTTGGGTTAGGTTAGGTTACATTACGTTAATGATGTATACGAATGTCCCACGGAGAGGATAGCTCGCCAGGAATGCTGTCAAATGTTACCGCCGAGATGTTATGTTGGGTTAGGTTAGGTTATATTACGTTAGTGATGTATACGAAGGACCCACGCAGACGTCGGGGCCAACTCGCCAGGAATGTTGTCAAATATTACCGCCGAGATGTCAGGTTGGGTTAGGTTAGGTTATATTACGTTATTGATGTATATAAAGGTCCGTCGGAGACTTGGAGTCGAACTCGCCAAGAATGTCTTCAAGTATTACCGCCGAAATGTCAGGTTGTGTTAGGTTAGGTTATATTACGTTATTGATGCATATGAATGTCCCACGTAGAGGATAGCTCGCCAGGAATGTCGTCAAATATTACCGCCGAGATGTTAGGTTGGGTTAGGTTAGGTTATATTACGTTAGTGATGTATACGAAGGACCCACGCAGACGTCGGGGCCAACTCGCCAGGAATGTTGTCAAATATTACCGCCGAGATGTCAGGTTGGGTTAGGTTAGGTTATATTACGTTATTGATGTATATAAAGGTCCGTCGGAGACTTGGAGTCGAACTCGCCAAGAATGTCTTCAAGTATTACCGCCGAAATGTCAGGTTGTGTTAGGTTAGGTTATATTACGTTATTGATGCATATGAATGTCCCACGTAGAGGATAGCTCGCCAGGAATGTTGTCAAATATTACCGCCGAGATGTCAGGTTGGATTACGTTAGGTTATATTACGTTATTGATGTATATAAAGGTCCCACGGAGACGTAGAGTCCAACTCACGAGGAATGTCGTCAAATATTACCGCCGAGATGTCAGGTTGGGTTAGGTTAGGTTATATTACGTAATTGAAGTATATAAAGGTCCCACGGAGACGTAGAGTCCAACTCGCCAGGAATGTCGTCTAATATTACCGCCGAGATGTCAGGTGGGTTAGGTTAGGTTATATTACGTTATTGATGCATATGAATGTCCCACGTAGAGGATAGCTCGCCAGGAATGTTGTCAAATATTACCGCCGAGATGTCAGGTTGGGTTAGGTTAGGTTATATTACGTTATTGATGTATATAAAAGTCCGTCGGAGACGTAGAGTCGAACTCGCAAAGAATGTCTTCAAATATTACCGCCGAGTTGTCAGGTTGGGTTAGGTTAGGTTATATTACGTAATTGAAGTCTATAAAGGTCCCACGGAGACGTAGAGTCGAACTCGCCAGGAATGTCGTCAAATATTACCGCCGAGATGTCAGGTGTGTTAGGTTAGGTTATATTACGTTATTGATGCATATGAAGGTCCCACGTAGAGGATAGCTCGCCAGGAATGTTGTCAAATGTTACCGCCGAGATGTTAGGTTGGGTTAGGTTAGGTTATATTACGTTAGTGATGTATACGAAGGACCCACGCAGACGTCGGGGCCAACTCGCCAGGAATGTTCTCAAATATTACCGCCGAGATGTCAGGTTGTGTTAGGTTAGGTTATATTACTTCATAGACGTATACAGTGTTCCCACTGAGAAGTACGGGCCGACAAGCAAGGAATGTTGTTAAACGGTACCCCGAGAGATAAGGTTGGGTTAGGTTAGGTTATATTAGGATACTGATGTATATAAAGGTCCCACGGACACGTGGAGGCCAACTCGCAAGGAATGTTGTCAAATATTACCGCCGAGATGTCAGGTTGGATTACGTTAGGTTATATTACGTTATTGATGTATATAAAGGTCCGACGGAGACGTAGAGTCCAACTCGCCAGGAATGTCGTCAAATATTACCGCCGACATGTCAGGTTGGGTTAGGTTAGGTTATATTACGTAATAGAAGTATATAAAGGTCCCACGGAGACGTAGAGTCCAACTCGCCAGGAATGTCGTCAAATATTACCGCCGAGATGTTAGGTTGAGTTAGGTTAGGTTACATTACGTTATTGATGCATATGAATGTCCCACGTAGAGGATAGCTCGCCAGGAATGTTGTCAAATATTACCGCCGAGATGTCAGGTTGGATTACGTTAGGTTATATTACGTTATTGATGTATATAAAGGTCCCACGGAGACGTCGGGGCCAACTCGCCAAGAATGTTGTCAAATATTACCGCCGAGATGTCAGGTTGGGTTAGGTTAGGTTATATTACGTTATTGATGTATATAAAGGTCCCACGGAGACGTCGGGGCCAACTCGCCAGGAATGTCGTCAAATATTGCCGCCGAGATGTCAGGTTGGGTTAGGTTAGGTTATATTACGTAATTGAAGTATATAAGGGTCCCACGGAAACGTAGAGTCCAACTCGCAAGGAATGTCGTCAAATATTACCGCCGAGAATTCAGGTTGTGTTAGGTTAGGTTATATTACGTTATTGATGCATATGCATGTCCCACGGAGAGGATAGATCGCCAGGAATGTTGTCAAATGTTACCGCCGAGATGTTAGGTTGGGTTAGGTTAGGTTATGTTACGTTAGTGATGTATATAAACGTCCCACGGAGACGTCGGGGCCAACTCGACAGGAATGTTGCCAAATATTATCGCCGAGATGTCAGGTTGGGTTAGGTTAGGTTATATTACGTTATTGGTGTATATAAAGGTCCCACGGAGACGTCGGGGCCAACTCGACAGGAATGTTGTCAAATATTACCGCCGAGATGTCAGGTTGGGTTACGTTAGGTTATATTACGTTATTGACGCATATTAATGTCCGACGTACAGGATAGCTCACCAGGAATGTTGTCAAACATTACCGCCGAGATGTTAGGTTGGGTTAGGTTAGGTTACATTACGCTAATGATGTATACGAAGGACCTACGCAGACGTCGGGGCCAACTCGCCAGGAATGTTGTCAAATATTACCGCCGAGATGTCAGGTTGGGTTAGGTTAGGTTATGTTACGTTATTGATGCATATGATTGTCCCACGTAGAGGATAGCTCGCCAGCAATGTTGTCCAATATTACCGCCGAGATGTTAGGTTGGGTTAGGTTAGGTTACATTACGTTAATGATGTATACGAAGGACCTACGCAGATGTCGGAGCCAACTCGCCAGGAATGTTGTCAAATATTACCGCCGAGATGTCAGGTTGTGTTAGGTTAGGTTATATTACTTCATAGACGTATACAGTGTTCCCAATGAGAAGTAGGGGCCGACAAGCAAGGAATGGTTTTAAACGGTACCCCGAGAGATTAGGTTGTGTTAGGTAGGTTATATTAGGATACTGATGTATATAAAGGTCCCACGGGCACGTAGAGGCCAACTCGCAGGGAATGTTGTGAAATATTACCGCCGAGATGTCAGGTTGGATTACGTTAGGTTATATTACGTTATTGATGTATATAAAGGTCCCACGGAGACGTAGAGTCCAACTCGCCAGGAATGTCGTCAAATATTACCGCCGAGATGTTAGGTTGGGTTAGGTTAGGTTACATTACGTTAATGATGTATACGAATGTCCCACGTAGAGGATAGCTCGCCAGGAATGTTGTCAAATGTTAATGCCGAGATGTTATGTTGGGTTAGGTTAGGTTATATTACGTTAGTGATGTATACGAAGGACCCACGCAGACGTCGGGGCCAACTCGCCAGGAATGTTGTCAAATATTACCGCCGAGATGTCAGGTTGGGTTAGGTTAGGTTATATTACGTTATTGATGTATATAAAGGTCCGTCGGAGACTTGGAATCGAACTCGCCAAGAATGTCTTCAAGTATTACCGCCGAAATGTCAGGTTGTGTTAGGTTAGGTTATATTACGTTATTGATGCATATGAATGTCCCACGTAGAGGATAGCTCGCCAGGAATGTTGTCAAATATTACCGCCGAGATGTCAGGTTGGATTACGTTAGGTTATATTACGTTATTGATGTATATAAAGGTCCCACGGAGACGTAGAGTCCAACTCGCCAGGAATGTCGTCAAATATTACCGCCGAGAAGTCAGGTTGTGTTAGGTTAGGTTATATTACGTTATTGATGCATATGCATGTCCCACGTAGAGGATAGATCGCCAGGAATGTTGTCAAATGTTACCGCCGAGATGTTAGGTTGGGTTAGGTTAGGTTATGTTACGTTAGTGATGTATATAAACGTCCCACGGAGACGTCGGGGCCAACTCGACAGGAATGTTGCCAAATATTATCGCCGAGATGTCAGGTTGGGTTAGGTTAGGTTATATTACGTTATTGGTGTATATAAAGGTCCCACGGAGACGTCGGGGCCAACTCGACAGGAATGTTGTCAAATATTACCGCCGAGATGTCAGGTTGGGTTACGTTAGGTTATATTACGTTATTGACGCATATTAATGTCCGACGTACAGGATAGCTCACCAGGAATGTTGTCAAACATTACCGCCGAGTTGTTAGGTTGGGTTAGGTTAGGTTACATTACGTTAATGATGTATACGAAGGACCTACGCAGACGTCGGGGCCAACTCGCCAGGAATGTTGTCAAATATTACCGCCGAGATGTCAGGTTGGGTTAGGTTAGGTTATGTTACGTTATTGATGCATATGATTGTCCCACGTAGAGGATAGCTCGCCAGCAATGTTGTCCAATATTACCGCCGAGATGTTAGGTTGGGTTAGGTTAGGTTACATTACGTTAATGATGTATACGAAGGACCTACGCAGATGTCGGAGCCAACTCGCCAGGAATGTTGTCAAATATTACCGCCGAGATGTCAGGTTGTGTTAGGTTAGGTTATATTACTTCATAGACGTATACAGTGTTCCCAATGAGAAGTAGGGGCCGACAAGCAAGGAATGGTTTTAAACGGTACCCCGAGAGATTAGGTTGGGTTAGGTAGGTTATATTAGGATACTGATGTATATAAAGGTCCCACGGGCACGTAGAGGCCAACTCGCAGGGAATGTTGTGAAATATTACCGCCGAGATGTCAGGTTGGATTACGTTAGGTTATATTACGTTATTGATGTATATAAAGGTCCCACGGAGACCTAGAGTCCAACTCGCCAGGAATGTCGTCAAATATTACAGCCGAGATGTCAGGTTGGGTTAGGTTAGGTTATATTACGTAATTGAAGTATATAAAGGTCCCACGGAGACGTAGAGTCCAACTCGCCAGGAATGTCTTCATATATTACCGCCGAGATGTCAGGTGGGTTAGGTTAGGTTATATTACGTTATTGATGCATATGAATCTCCCACGTAGAGGATAGCTCGCCAGCAATGTTGTCCAATATTACCGCCGAGATGTTAGGTTGGGTTAGGTTAGGTTACATTACGTTAATGATGTATACGAATGTCCCACGTAGAGGATAGCTCGCCAGGAATGTTGTCAAATGTTACCGCCGAGATGTTATGTTGGGTTAGGTTAGGTTATATTACGTTAGTGATGTATACGAAGGACCCACGCAGACGTCGGGGCCAACTCGCCAGGAATGTTGTCAAATATTACCGCCGAGATGTCAGGTTGGGTTAGGTTAGGTTATATTACGTAATAGAAGTATATAAAGGTCCCACGGAGACGTAGAGTGCAACTCGCCAGGAATGTCGTCAAATATTACCGCCGAGATGTTAGGTTGAGTTAGGTTAGGTTACATTACGTTAATGATGTATACGAAGGACCTACACAGACGTCGGGGCCAACTCGCCAGTAATGTTGTCAAATATTACCGCCGAGATGTCAGGTTGTGTTAGGTTAGGTTGTATTACTTCATAGACGTATACAGTGTTCCCACGGAGAAGTAGGGGCCGACCAGCAAGGAATGTTGTTAAACGGTACCCCGAGAGATTAGGTTGGGTTAGGTTAGGTTATATTAGGATTCTGATGTATATAAAGGTCCCACGGACACGTAGATGCCAACTCGCAAGGAATGTTGTCAAATATTACCGCCGAGATGTCAGATTGGATTACGTTAGGTTATATTACGTTATTGATGTATATAAAGGTCCCACGGAGACGTAGAGTCCAACTCGCCAAGAATGTCTTCAAGTATTACCGCCGAAATGTCAGGTTGTGTTAGGTTAGGTTATATTACGTTATTGATGCATATGAATGTCCCACGTAGAGGATAGCTCGCCAGGAATGTTGTCAAATATTACCGCCGAGATGTCAGGTTGGATTACGTTAGGTTATATTACGTTATTGATGTGTATAAAGGTCCCACGGAGACGTAGAGTCCAACTCACGAAGAATGTCGTCAAATATTACCGCCGAAATGTCAGGTTGGGTTAGGTTAGGTTATATTACGTTATTGATGCATATGAATGTCCCACGTAGAGGATAGATCGCCAGGAATGTTGTCAAATATTACCGCCGAGATGTCAGGTGGGTTAGGTTAGGTTATATTGCGTTAGTGATGTATACGAAGGACCCACGCAGACGTCGGTGCCAACACGCCAGAAATGTTGTCAAATATTAACCCCGAGACGTCAGGTTGGGTTACGTTAGGTTATATTACGCTATTGATGCATACGAATGTCCCACGTAGAGGATAGCTCGCCAGGAATGTTGTCAAATGTTACCGCCGAGATGTTAGGTTGGGTTAGGTTAGGTTACATTACGTTAATGATGTATACGAAGGACCTACGCAGACGTCGGGGCCAACTCGCCAGGAATGTCGTCAAATATTACCGCCGAGATGTCAGGTTGGGTTAGGTTCGGTTATATTACGTAATTGAAGTATATAAAGGTCCCACGGAAACGTAGAGTCCAACTCGCCTGGAATGTCGTCAAATATTACCGCCGAGATGTCAGGTTGTGTTATGTTAGGTTATATTACGTTATTGATGCATATGCATGTCCCACGTAGAGGATAGATCGCCAGGAATGTTGTCAAATGTTACCGCCGAGATGTTAGGTTGGGTTAGGTCAAGTTATGTTACGTTAGTGATGAATACGAAGGACCTACGCAGACGTCGGGGCCAACTCGCCAGAAATGTTGTCAAATATTACGGCCGAGATGTCAGGTTGGGTTACGTTAGGTTATATTACGCTATTGATGCATACGAATGTCCCACGTAGAGGATAGCTCGCCAGGAATGTTGTCAAATGTTACCGCCGAGATGTTAGGTTGGGTTAGGTTAGGTTATATTACGTTAGTGATGTATACGAAGGACCCACGCAGACGTCGGGGCCAACTCGCCAGTAATGTCGTCAAATATTACCGCCGAGATGTCAGGTTGGGTTAGGTTAGGTTATATTACGTTATTGATGCATATGAATGTCCCACGTAGAGGATAGCCCGCCAGGAATGTCTTCCAATATTACCGCCGAGATGTCAGGTTGGATTACGTTAGGTTATATTACGTTAGTGATGTATACGAAGGACACACGCAGACGTCGGGGCCAACTCGCCAGGAATGTCGTCAAATATTACCGCCGAGATGTCAGGTTGGGTTAGGTTAGGTTATATAACGTAATTGAAGTATATAAAGGTCCCACGGAAACGTAGAGTCCAACTCGCCAGGAATGTCGTCAAATATTACCGCCGAGATGTCAGGTTGTGTTAGGTTAGGTTATATTACGTTATTGATGCATATGCATGTCCCACGTAGAAGATAGATCGCCAGGAATGTTGTCAAATGTTACCGCCGAGATGTTAGGTTGCGTTAGGTTAGGTTATGTTACGTTAGTGATGAATACGAAGGACCCACGCAGACGTCGGGGCCAACTCGCCAGGAATGTTGCCAAATATTACCGCCGAGATGTCAGGTTGGGTTAGGTTAGGTCATATTACGTTGTTGATGTATATAAAGGTCCGTCGGAGACGTAGAGTCGAACTCGCCAGGAATGTCGTCAAATATTACCGCCGAGATGCCAGGTTGGGTTAGGTTAGGTTATATTACGTAATTGAAGTATATAAAGGTCCCACGGAGACGTAGAGTACAACTCGCCAGGAATGTCGTCAAATATTACCGCCGAGAAGTCAGGTTGGGTTAGGTTAGGTTATATTACGTAATTGAAGTATATAAGGGTCCCACGGAAACGTAGAGTCCAACTCGCAAGGAATGTCGTCAAATATTACCGCCGAGAAGTCAGGTTGTGTTAGGTTAGGTTATATTACGTTATTGATGCATATGCATGTCCCACGGAGAGGATAGATCGCCAGGAATGTTGTCAAATGTTACCGCCGAGATGTTAGGTTGGGTTAGGTTAGGTTATGTTACGTTAGTGATGTATATAAACGTCCCACGGAGACGTCGGGGCCAACTCGACAGGAATGTTGCCAAATATTATCGCCGAGATGTCAGGTTGGGTTAGGTTAAGTTATATTACGTTATTGGTGTATATAAAGGTCCCACGGAGACGTCGGGGCCAACTCGACAGGAATGTTGTCAAATATTACCGCCGAGATGTCAGGTTGGGTTACGTTAGGTTATATTACGTTATTGACGCATATTAATGACCGACGTACAGGATAGCTCACCAGGAATGTTGTCAAACATTACCGCCGAGATGTTAGGTTGGGTTAGGTTAGGTTACATTACGCTAATGATGTATACGAAGGACCTACGCAGACGTCGGGGCCAACTCTCCAGGAATGTTGTCAAATATTACCGCCGAGATGTCAGGTTGGGTTAGGTTAGGTTATGTTACGTTATTGATGCATATGATTGTCCCACGTAGAGGATAGCTCGCCAGCAATGTTGTCCAATATTACCGCCGAGATGTTAGGTTGGGTTAGGTTAGGTTACATTACGTTAATGATGTATACGAAGGACCTACGCAGATGTCGGAGCCAACTCGCCAGGAATGTTGTCAAATATTACCGCCGAGATGTCAGGTTGTGTTAGGTTAGGTTATATTACGTTATTGATGCATATGAATGTCGCACGTAGAGGATAGCTCGCCAGGAATGTTGTCAAATGTTACCGCCGAGATGTGAGGTTGGGTTAGGTTAGGTTACATTACGTTAATGATGTATACGAAGGACCTACGCAGATGTCGGGGCCAACTCGCCAGGAATGTTGTCAAATATTACCGCCGAGGTGTCAGGTTGGGTTAGGTTAGGTTATATTACGTTATTGATGCATATGAATGTCGCACGTAGAGGATAGCTCGCCAGGAATGTCTTCAAATATTACCGCCGAGATGTCAGGTTGGATTACGTTAGGTTACATTACGTTAGTGATGTATACGAAGGACCCACGCAGACGTCGGGGCCAACTCGCCAGGAATGTCGTCAAATATTACCGCCGAGATGTCAGGTTGGGTTAGGTTAGGTTATATTACGTTATTGATGCATATGAATATCCCACGTAGAGGATAGCTCGCCAGGAATGTCTTCAAATATTACCGCCGAGATGTCAGGTTGGATTACGTTAGGTTATATTACGTTAGTGATGTATACGAAGGACACACGCAGACGTCGGGGCCAACTCGCCAGGAATGTCGTCAAATATTACCGCCGAGATGTCAGGTTGGGTTAGGTTAGGTTATATAACGTAATTGAAGTATATAAACGTCCCACGGAAACGTAGAGTCCAACTCGCCAGGAATGTCGTCAAATATTACCGCCGAGATGTCAGGTTGTGTTAGGTTAGGTTATATTACGTTATTGATGCATATGCATGTCCCACGTAGAAGATAGATCGCCAGGAATGTTGTCAAATGTTACCGCCGAGATGTTAGGTTGCGTTAGGTTAGGTTATGTTACGTTAGTGATGAATACGAAGGACCCACGCAGACGTCGGGGCCAACTCGCCAGGAATGTTGCCAAATATTACCGCCGAGATGTCAGGTTGGGTTAGGTTAGGTCATATTACGTTGTTGATGTATATAAAGGTCCGTCGGAGACGTAGAGTCGAACTCGCCAGGAATGTCGTCAAATATTACCGCCGAGATGCCAGGTTGGGTTAGGTTAGGTTATATTACGTAATTGAAGTATATAAAGGTCCCACGGAGACGTCGAGTACAACTCGCCAGGAATGTCGTTAAATATTACCGCCGAGATGTCAGGTTGTGTTAGGTTAGGTTATATTACTTCATAGACGTATACAGTGTTCCCAATGAGAAGTAGGGGCCGACAAGCAAGGAATGGTGTTAAACGGTACCCCGAGAGATTAGGTTGGGTTAGGTTAGGTTATATTAGGATACTGATGTATATAAAGGTCCCACGGACAAGTGGAGGCCAACTCGCAAGGAATGTTGTCAAATATTACCGCCGAGATGTCAGGTTGGATTAGGTGAGGTTATATTACGTTATTGATGTATATAAAGGTCCCACGGAGACGTAGAGCCCAACTCGCCAGGAATGTCGTCAAATATTAGCGCCGAGATGTCAGGTTGGGTTAGGTTAGGTTATATTACTTCATAGACGTATACAGTGTTCCCACTCGAAGTAGGGCCCGACAAGCAAGGAATGTTGTTAAACGGTACCCCGAGAGATTAGGTTGGGTTAGGTTAGGTTATATTAGGATACTGATGTATATAAAGGTCCCACGGACACGTAGAGGCCAACTCGCACGGAATGTTGTCAAATATTACCGCCGAGATGTCAGGTTGGATTACGTTAGGTTATATTACGTTAGTGATGTATACGAAGGACCCACGCAGACGTCGAGGCCAACTCGCCAGGAATGTTGTCAAATATTATCGCCGAGATGTCAGGTTGGGTTAGGTTAGGTTATATTACGTTATTGATGTATATAAAGGTCCCACGGAGACGTAGATTCGAACTCGCCAAGAATGTCTTCTAATATTAACGCCGAGATGTCGGGTTGGGTTAGGTTAGGTTATATTACGTTATTGATGCATATGAATGTCCCACGTAGAGGATAGCTCGCCAGGAATGTCTTCAAATACTACCGCCGAGATGTCAGGTTGGATTACGTTAGGTTATATTACGTTAGTGATGTATACGAAGGACACACGCAGACGTCGGGGCCAACTCGCCAGGAATGTCGTCAAATATTACCGCCGAGATGTCAGGTTGGGTTAGGTTAGGTTATATAACGTAATTGAAGTATATAAAGGTCCCACGGAAACGTAGAGTCCAACTCGCCAGGAATGTCGTCAAATATTACCGCCGAGATGTCAGGTTGTGTTAGGTTAGGTTATATTACGTTATTGATGCATATGCATGTCCCACGTAGAAAATAGATCGGCAGGAATGTTGTCAAATGTTACCGCCGAGATGTTAGGTTGCGTTAGGTTAGGTTATGTTACGTTAGTGATGAATACGAAGGACCCACGCAGACGTCGGGGCCAACTCGCCAGGAATCTTGCCAAATATTACCGCCGAGATGTCAGGTTGGGTTAGGTTAGGTCATATTACGTTATTGATGTATATAAAGGTCCGTCGGAGGCGTAGAGTCGAACTCGCCAGGGATGTCGTCAAATATTACCGCCGAGATGCCAGGTTGGGTTAGGTTAGGTTATATTACGTAATTGAAGTATATAAAGGTCCCACGGAGACGTAGAGTACAACTCGCCAGGAATGTCGTCAAATATTACCGCCGAGATGTCAGGTTGGGTTAGGTTAGGTTATAATACGATAGTGATGTATACGAAGGACCCACGCAGACGTCGGGGCCAACTCGCCAGGAATGTTGTCAAACATTACCGCCGAGATGTCAGGTTGTGTTAGGTTAGGTTATATTACTTCATAGACGTATACAGTGTTCCCACTGGGAAGTAGGGGCCGACAAGCAAGGAATGTTGTTAAACGGTACCCCGAGAGATTAGGTTGGGTTAGGTTAGGTTATATTAGGATACTGATGTATATAAAGGTCCCACGGACACGTAGAGGCCAACTCGCAAGGAATGTTGTCAAATATTACCGCCGAGATGTCAGGTTGGGTTAGGTTAGGTTATATTACGTTATTGATGTATATAAAGGTCCCACGGAGACGTAGAGTCCAACTCGCCAGGAATGTCGTCAAATATTACCGCGGAGATGTCAGGTTGGGTTAGGTTAGGTTATAATACGATAGTGATGTATACGAAGGACCCACGCAGACGTCGGGGCCAACTCGCCAGGAATGTTGTCAAACATTACCGCCGAGATGTCAGGTTGTGTTAGGTTAGGTTATATTACTTCATGGACGTATACAGTGTTCCCAATGAGAAGTAGGGGCCGACAAGCAAGGAATGTTGTTAAACGGTACCCCGAGAGATTAGGTTGGGTTAGGTTAGGTTATATTAGGATACTGATGTATATAAAGGTCCCACGGACACGTAGAGGCCAACTCGCAAGGAATGTTGTCAAATATTACCGCCGAGATGTCAGGTTGGATTAGGTGAGGTTATATTACGTTATTGATGTATATAAAGGTCCCACGGAGACGTCGAGGCAAACTCGCCAGGAATGTTGTCAAATATTATCGCCGAGATATCAGGTTGGATTACGTTAGGTTATGTTACGTTATTGATGTATATAAAGGTCCGACGGAGACGTAGAGTCCAACGCGCCAGGAATGTCGTCAAATATTACCGCCGAGATGTCAGGTTGGGTTAGGTTAGGTTATATTACGTTATTGACGCATATTAATGTCCCACGTAGAGGATAGCTCGCCAGGAATGTTGTCAAACATTACCGCCGAGATGTTAGGTTGGGTTAGGTTAGTTTACATTACGTTAATGATGTATAAGAAGGACCCACGCAGACGTCGGGGCCAACTCGCCAGGAATGTTGTCAAATATTACCGTCGAGATGTCAGGTTGGGTTAGGTTACGTTATA
Source organism: Xylocopa violacea (assembly GCA_963969225.1). NCBI lineage: Eukaryota > Metazoa > Arthropoda > Insecta > Hymenoptera > Apidae > Xylocopa > Xylocopa violacea. The sequence continues at coordinate 1,840,971 of CAXAJV010001011.1, read as the reverse complement.
TTAAGTAATTGAAGTATATAAAGGTCCCACGGAGAAGTAGAATCCAACTCGCCAGGAATGTCGTCAAATATTACCGCCGAGATGTCAGGTTGGGTTAGGTTAGGTTATATAACGTTATTGACGCATATTAATGTCCCACGTAGAGGATAGCTCGCCAGGAATGTTGTCAAACATTACCGCCGAGATGTTAGGTTGGGTTAGGTTAGGTTACATTACGTTAATGATGTATAGGAAGGACCTACGCAGATGTCGGGGCCAACTCGCACGGAATGTTGTCAAATATTACCGTAGAGATGTCAGGTTGGGTTAGGTTAGGTTATATTACGTAATTGAAGTATATAAAGGTCCCACGGAGAAGTAGAGTCCAACTCGCCAGGAATGTCGTCAAATATTACCGCCGAGATGTCAGGTTGAGTTAGGTTAGGTTATATTACGTTATTGATGCATATGAATGTCCCACGTAGAGGATAGCTCGCCAGAAATGTTGTACAATATTACCGCCGAGATGTTAGGTTGGGTTAGGTCAGGTTACATTACGTTAATGATGTATACGAAGGACCTACGCAGACGTCGGCGCCAACTCGCCAGGAATGTTGTCAAATATTACCGCCGAGATGTCAGGTTGTGTTAGGTTAGGTTATATTACTTCATAGACGTATACAGTGTTCCCAATGAGAAGTAGGGGCCGACAAGCAAGGAATGGTGTTAAACGGTACCCCGAGAGATTAGGTTGGGTTAGGTTAGGTTATATTAGGATACTGATGTATATAAAGGTCCCACGGACAAGTGGAGGCCAACTCGCAAGGAATGTTGTCAAATATTACCGCCGAGATGTCAGGTTGGATTAGGTGAGGTTATATTACGTTATTGATGTATATAAAGGTCCCACGGAGACGTAGAGCCCAACTCGCCAGGAATGTCGTCAAATATTAGCGCCGAGATGTCAGGTTGGGTTAGGTTAGGTTATATTACTTCATAGACGTATACAGTGTTCCCACTCGAAGTAGGGCCCGACAAGCAAGGAATGTTGTTAAACGGTACCCCGAGAGATTAGGTTGGGTTAGGTTAGGTTATATTAGGATACTGATGTATATAAAGGTCCCACGGACACGTAGAGGCCAACTCGCACGGAATGTTGTCAAATATTACCGCCGAGATGTCAGGTTGGATTACGTTAGGTTATATTACGTTAGTGATGTATACGAAGGACCCACGCAGACGTCGAGGCCAACTCGCCAGGAATGTTGTCAAATATTATCGCCGAGATGTCAGGTTGGGTTAGGTTAGGTTATATTACGTTATTGATGTATATAAAGGTCCCACGGAGACGTAGATTCGAACTCGCCAAGAATGTCTTCTAATATTAACGCCGAGATGTCGGGTTGGGTTAGGTTAGGTTATATTACGTTATTGATGCATATGAATGTCCCACGTAGAGGATAGCTCGCCAGGAATGTCTTCAAATACTACCGCCGAGATGTCAGGTTGGATTACGTTAGGTTATATTACGTTAGTGATGTATACGAAGGACACACGCAGACGTCGGGGCCAACTCGCCAGGAATGTCGTCAAATATTACCGCCGAGATGTCAGGTTGGGTTAGGTTAGGTTATATAACGTAATTGAAGTATATAAAGGTCCCACGGAAACGTAGAGTCCAACTCGCCAGGAATGTCGTCAAATATTACCGCCGAGATGTCAGGTTGTGTTAGGTTAGGTTATATTACGTTATTGATGCATATGCATGTCCCACGTAGAAAATAGATCGGCAGGAATGTTGTCAAATGTTACCGCCGAGATGTTAGGTTGCGTTAGGTTAGGTTATGTTACGTTAGTGATGAATACGAAGGACCCACGCAGACGTCGGGGCCAACTCGCCAGGAATCTTGCCAAATATTACCGCCGAGATGTCAGGTTGGGTTAGGTTAGGTCATATTACGTTATTGATGTATATAAAGGTCCGTCGGAGGCGTAGAGTCGAACTCGCCAGGGATGTCGTCAAATATTACCGCCGAGATGCCAGGTTGGGTTAGGTTAGGTTATATTACGTAATTGAAGTATATAAAGGTCCCACGGAGACGTAGAGTACAACTCGCCAGGAATGTCGTCAAATATTACCGCCGAGATGTCAGGTTGGGTTAGGTTAGGTTATAATACGATAGTGATGTATACGAAGGACCCACGCAGACGTCGGGGCCAACTCGCCAGGAATGTTGTCAAACATTACCGCCGAGATGTCAGGTTGTGTTAGGTTAGGTTATATTACTTCATAGACGTATACAGTGTTCCCACTGGGAAGTAGGGGCCGACAAGCAAGGAATGTTGTTAAACGGTACCCCGAGAGATTAGGTTGGGTTAGGTTAGGTTATATTAGGATACTGATGTATATAAAGGTCCCACGGACACGTAGAGGCCAACTCGCAAGGAATGTTGTCAAATATTACCGCCGAGATGTCAGGTTGGGTTAGGTTAGGTTATATTACGTTATTGATGTATATAAAGGTCCCACGGAGACGTAGAGTCCAACTCGCCAGGAATGTCGTCAAATATTACCGCCGAGATGTCAGGTTGGGTTAGGTTAGGTTATAATACGATAGTGATGTATACGAAGGACCCACGCAGACGTCGGGGCCAACTCGCCAGGAATGTTGTCAAACATTACCGCCGAGATGTCAGGTTGTGTTAGGTTAGGTTATATTACTTCATGGACGTATACAGTGTTCCCAATGAGAAGTAGGGGCCGACAAGCAAGGAATGTTGTTAAACGGTACCCCGAGAGATTAGGTTGGGTTAGGTTAGGTTATATTAGGATACTGATGTATATAAAGGTCCCACGGACACGTAGAGGCCAACTCGCAAGGAATGTTGTCAAATATTACCGCCGAGATGTCAGGTTGGATTAGGTGAGGTTATATTACGTTATTGATGTATATAAAGGTCCCACGGAGACGTCGAGGCAAACTCGCCAGGAATGTTGTCAAATATTATCGCCGAGATATCAGGTTGGATTACGTTAGGTTATGTTACGTTATTGATGTATATAAAGGTCCGACGGAGACGTAGAGTCCAACGCGCCAGGAATGTCGTCAAATATTACCGCCGAGATGTCAGGTTGGGTTAGGTTAGGTTATATTACGTTATTGACGCATATTAATGTCCCACGTAGAGGATAGCTCGCCAGGAATGTTGTCAAACATTACCGCCGAGATGTTAGGTTGGGTTAGGTTAGTTTACATTACGTTAATGATGTATAAGAAGGACCCACGCAGACGTCGGGGCCAACTCGCCAGGAATGTTGTCAAATATTACCGTCGAGATGTCAGGTTGGGTTAGGTTACGTTATATTAAGTAATTGAAGTATATAAAGGTCCCACGGAGAAGTAGAATCCAACTCGCCAGGAATGTCGTCAAATATTACCGCCGAGATGTCAGGTTGGGTTAGGTTAGGTTATATAACGTTATTGACGCATATTAATGTCCCACGTAGAGGATAGCTCGCCAGGAATGTTGTCAAACATTACCGCCGAGATGTTAGGTTGGGTTAGGTTAGGTTACATTACGTTAATGATGTATAGGAAGGACCTACGCAGATGTCGGGGCCAACTCGCACGGAATGTTGTCAAATATTACCGTAGAGATGTCAGGTTGGGTTAGGTTAGGTTATATTACGTAATTGAAGTATATAAAGGTCCCACGGAGAAGTAGAGTCCAACTCGCCAGGAATGTCGTCAAATATTACCGCCGAGATGTCAGGTTGAGTTAGGTTAGGTTATATTACGTTATTGATGCATATGAATGTCCCACGTAGAGGATAGCTCGCCAGAAATGTTGTACAATATTACCGCCGAGATGTTAGGTTGGGTTAGGTCAGGTTACATTACGTTAATGATGTATACGAAGGACCTACGCAGACGTCGGCGCCAACTCGCCAGGAATGTTGTCAAATATTACCGCCGAGATGTCAGGTTGTGTTAGGTTAGGTTATATTACTTCATAGACGTATACAGTGTTCCCACTGGGAAGTAGGGGCCGACAAGTAAGGAATGTTGTTAAACGGTACCCCGAGAGATTAGGTTGGGTTAGGTTAGGTTATATTAGGATACTGATGTATATAAAGGTCCCACGGACACGTAGAGGCCAACTCGCAAGGAATGTTGTCAAATATTACCGCCGAGATGTCAGGTTGGATTACGTTAGGTTATATTACGTTATTGATGTATATAAAGGTCCCACGGAGACGTAGAGTCCAACTCGCCAGTAATGTTGTCAAATATTACCGCCGAGATGTTAGTTTGGGTTAGGTTAGGTTATATTACGTTAGTGATGTATACGAAGGACCCACGCAGACGTCGCGGCCAACTCGCCAGGAATGTTGTCAAATATTACCGCCGACACGTCAGGTTGGGTTACGTTAGGTTATATTACGCTATTGATGCATACGAATGTCCCACGTAGAGGATAGCTCGCCAGGAATGTTGTCAAATGTTACCGCCGAGATGTTAGGTTGGGTTAGGTTAGGTTATATTACGTTAGTGATGTATACGAAGGACCTACGCAGACGTCGGGGCCAATTCGACAGGAATGTTGTCAAATATTACCGCAGAGATGTCAGGTTGGGTTAGGTTACGTTATATTACGTAATTGAAGTATATAAAGGTCCCACGGAGAAGTAGAGTCCAACTCGCCAGGAATGTAGTCAAATATTACTGCCGAGATGTCAGGTTGGGTTAGGTTAGGTTATATTACGTTATTGATGCATATGAATGTCCCACGTATAGGATAGCTCGCCAGGAATGTTGTCAAGTGTTACCGCCGAGATGTTAGGTTGGGTTAGGTTAGGTTATATTACGTTAGTGATGTATACGACGGACCCACGCAGACGTCGGGGCCAACTCGCCAGGAATGTTGTCAAATATTACCGCAGAGAAGTCAGGTTGGGTTAGGTTAGGTTATATTACGTTATTGATGCATATGAATGTCCCACGTAGAGGATAGCTCGCCAGAAATGTTGTACAATATTACCGCCGAGATGTTAGGTTGGGTTAGGTCAGGTTACATTACGTTAATGATGTATACGAAGGACCTACGCAGACGTCGGCGCCAACTCGCCAGGAATGTTGTCAAATATTACCGCCGAGATGTCAGGTTGGATTACGTTAGGTTATATTACGTTATTGATGTATATAAAGGTCCCACGGAGACGTAGAGTCCAACTCGCCAGTAATGTTGTCAAATATAACCGCCGAGATGTTAGTTTGGGTTCGGTTAGGTTATATTACGTTAGTGATGTATACGAAGGACCCACGCAGACGTCGCGGCCAACTCGCCAGGAATGTTGTCAAATATTACCGCCGACACGTCAGGTTGGGTTACGTTAGGTTATATTACGCTATTGATGCATACGAATGTCCCACGTAGAGGATAGCTCGCCAGGAATGTTGTCAAATGTTACCGCCGAGATGTTAGGCTGGGTTAGGTTAGGTTATATTACGTTAGTGATGTATAAGAAGGACCCACGCAGACGTCGGGGCCAACTCGGCAGGAATGTTGTCAAATATTACCGCCGAGATGTCAGGTTGTGTTAGGTTAGGTTATATTACTTCATAGACGTATACAGTGTTCCCACTGAAAGGTAGGGGCCGACAAGCAAGGAATGTTGTTAAACGGTACCCCGAGAGATTAGGTTGGGTTAGGTTAGGTTATATTAGGATACTGATGTATATAAAGGTCCCACGGACACGTAGAGGCCAACTCGCAAGGAATGTTGTCAAATATTACCGCCGAGATGTCAGGTTGGATTACGTTAGGTTATATTACGTTATTGATGTATATAAAGGTCCCACGGAGACGTAGAGTCCAACTCGCCAGGAATGTCGTCAAATATTACCGCCGAGATGTCAGGTTGGGTCAGGTTAGGTTATACTACGTAATTGAAGTATATAAATGTCCCACGGAGACGTAGAGTCCAACTCGCCAGGAATGTCGTCAAATATTACCGCCGAGATGTCAGGTTGGGTTAGGTTAGGTTATATTACGTTATTGATGCATATGAATGTCCCACGTATAGGATAGCTCGCCAGGAATGTTGTCAAGTGTTACCGCCGAGATGTTAGGTTGGGTTAGGTTAGGTTATATTACGTTAGTGATGTATACGCCGGACCCACGCAGACGTCGGGGCCAACTCGCCAGGAATGTTGTCAAATATTACCGCCGAGATGTCAGGTTGGATTAGGTTAGGTTATATTACGTTATTGACGTATATAAAGGTCCGTCGGTGACGTAGAGTTGAACTCGCCAAGAATGTCTTCAAATATTACCGCCGAAATGTCAGGTTGAGTTAGGTTAGGTTATATTACGTTATTGATGCATATGAATGTCCCACGTAGAGGCTAGCTTACTAGGAATGTTGTCAAATATTACCGCCGAGATGTGAGGTTGGGTTAGGTTAGGTTATATTACGTTAGTGATGTATACGAAGGACCCACGCAGACGTCGGGGCCAACTCGCCAGGAATGTTGTCAAATATTACCGCAGAGATGTCAGGTTGGGTTAGGTTACGTTATATTACGTAATTGAAGTATATAAAGGTCCCACGGAGATGTAGAGTCCAACTCGCTAGGAATGTCGTCAAATATTACCGCCGAGTTGTCAGGTTGGGTTAGGTTAGGTTATATTACGTTATTGATGCATATGAATGTCCCACGTAGAGGATAGCTCGCCAGAAATGTTGTACAATATTACCGCCGAGATGTTAGGTTGGGTTAGGTCAGGTTACATTACGTTAATGATGTATACGAAGGACCTACGCAGACGTCGGCGCCAACTCGCCAGGAATGTTGTCAAATATTACCGCCGAGATGTCAGGTTGTGTTAGGTTAGGTTATATTACTTCATAGACGTATACAGTGTTCCCACTGGGAAGTAGGGGCCGACAAGTAAGGAATGTTGTTAAACGGTACCCCGAGAGATTAGGTTGGGTTAGGTTAGGTTATATTAGGATACTGATGTATATAAAGGTCCCACGGACACGTAGAGGCCAACTCGCAAGGAATGTTGTCAAATATTACCGCCGAGATGTCAGGTTGGATTACGTTAGGTTATATTACGTTATTGATGTATATAAAGGTCCCACGGAGACGTAGAGTCCAACTCGCCAGTAATGTTGTCAAATATTACCGCCGAGATGTTAGTTTGGGTTAGGTTAGGTTATATTACGTTAGTGATGTATACGAAGGACCCACGCAGACGTCGCGGCCAACTCGCCAGGAATGTTGTCAAATATTACCGCCGACACGTCAGGTTGGGTTACGTTAGGTTATATTACGCTATTGATGCATACGAATGTCCCACGTAGGGGATTGCTCGTCAGGAATGTTGTCAAATGTTACCGCCGAGATGTTAGGTTGGGTTAGGTCAGGTTCCATTACGTTAATGATGTATACGAAGGACCTACGCAGACGTCGGGGCCAACTCGCCAGGAATGTTGTCAAATATTACCGCCGACACGTCAGGTTGGGTTACGTTAGGTTATATTACGCTATTGATGCATACGAATGTCCCACGTAGAGGATAGCTCGCCAGGAATGTTGTCAAATGTTACCGCCGAGATGTTAGGTTGGGTTAGGATAGGTTATATTACGTTAGTGATGTATAAGAAGGACCCACGCAGACGTCGGGGCCAACTCGCCAGGAATGTCGTCAAATATTACCGCCGAGATGTCAGGTTGGGTCAGGTTAGGTTATACTACGTAATTGAAGTATATAAATGTCCCACGGAGACGTAGAGTCCAACACGCCAGGAATGTCGTCAAATATTACCGCCGAGATGTCAGGTTGGGTTAGGTTAGGTTATATTACGTTATTGATGCATATGAATGTCCCACGTAGAGGATAGCTCGCCAGAAATGTTGTACAATATTACCGCCGAGATGTTAGGTTGGGTTAGGTCAGGTTCCATTACGTTAATGATGTATACGAAGGACCTACGCAGACGTCGGGGCCAACTCGCCAGGAATGTTGTCAAATATTACCGCCGAGATGTCCGGTTGTGTTAGGTTAGGTTATATTACGTTATTGATGCATATGAATGTCCCACGTATAGGATAGCTCGCCAGGAATGTTGTCAAGTGTTACCGCCGAGATGTTAGGTTGGGTTAGGTTAGGTTATATTACGTTAGTGATGTATACGACGGACCCACGCAGACGTCGGGGCCAACTCGCCAGGAATGTTGTCAAATATTACCGCCGAGATGTCAGGTTGGATTAGGTTAGGTTATATTACGTTATTGACGTATATAAAGGTCCGTCGGTGACGTAGAGTTGAACTCGCCAAGAATGTCTTCAAATATTACCGCCGAAATGTCAGGTTGAGTTAGGTTAGGTTATATTACGTTATTGATGCATATGAATGTCCCACGTAGAGGATAGCTTACCAGGAATGTTGTCAAATATTACCGCCGAGATGTGAGGTTGGGTTAGGTTAGGTTATATTACGTTAGTGATGTATACGAAGGACCCACGCAGACGTCGGGGCCAACTCGCCAGGAATGTTGTCAAATATTACCGCAGAGATGTCAGGTTGGGTTAGGTTACGTTATATTACGTAATTGAAGTATATAAAGGTCCCACGGAGATGTAGAGTCCAACTCGCTAGGAATGTCGTCAAATATTACCGCCGAGTTGTCAGGTTGGGTTAGGTTAGGTTATATTACGTTATTGATGCATATGAATGTCCCACGTAGAGGATAGCTCGCCAGAAATGTTGTACAATATTACCGCCGAGATGTTAGGTTGGGTTAGGATAGGTTATATTACGTTAGTGATGTATAAGAAGGACCCACGCAGACGTCGGGGCCAACTCGCCAGGAATGTCGTCAAATATTACCGCCGAGATGTCAGGTTGGGTCAGGTTAGGTTATACTACGTAATTGAAGTATATAAATGTCCCACGGAGACGTAGAGTCCAACACGCCAGGAATGTCGTCAAATATTACCGCCGAGATGTCAGGTTGGGTTAGGTTAGGTTATATTACGTTATTGATGCATATGAATGTCCCACGTAGAGGATAGCTCGCCAGAAATGTTGTACAATATTACCGCCGAGATGTTAGGTTGGGTTAGGTCAGGTTACATTACGCTAATGATGTATACGAAGGACCTACGCAGACGTCGGCGCCAACTCGCCAGGAATGTTGTCAAATATTACCGCCGAGATGTCAGGTTGTGTTAGGTTAGGTTATATTACTTCATAGACGTATACAGTGTTCCCACTGGGAAGTAGGGGCCGACAAGTAAGGAATGTTGTTAAACGGTACCCCGAGAGATTAGGTTGGGTTAGGTTAGGTTATATTAGGATACTGATGTATATAAAGGTCCCACGGACACGTAGAGGCCAACTCGCAAGGAATGTTGTCAAATATTACCGCCGAGATGTCAGGTTGGATTACGTTAGGTTATATTACGTTATTGATGTATATAAAGGTCCCACGGAGACGTAGAGTCCAACTCGCCAGTAATGTTGTCAAATATTACCGCCGAGATGTTAGTTTGGGTTAGGTTAGGTTATATTACGTTAGTGATGTATACGAAGGTCCCACGCAGACGTCGCGGCCAACTCGCCAGGAATGTTGTCAAATATTACCGCCGACACGTCAGGTTGGGTTACGTTAGGTTATATTACGCTATTGATGCATACGAATGTCCCACGTAGAGGATAGCTCGCCAGGAATGTTGTCAAATGTTACCGCCGAGATGTTAGGTTGGGTTAGGTCAGGTTCCATTACGTTAAGGATGTATACGAAGGACCTACGCACACGTCGGGGCCAACTCGCCAGGAATGTTGTCAAATATTACCGCCGACACGTCAGGTTGGGTTACGTTAGGTTATATTACGCTATTCATGCATACGAATGTCCCACGTAGAGGATAGCTCGCCAGGAATGTTGTCAAATGTTACCGCCGAGATGTTAGGCTGGGTTAGGTTAGGTTATATTACGTTAGTGATGTATAAGAAGGACCCACGCAGACGTCGGGGCCAACTCGCCAGGAATGTTGTCAAATATTACCGCCGAGATGTCAGGTTGTGTTAGGTTAGGTTATATTACTTCATAGACGTATACAGTGTTCCCACTGAAAAGTAGGGGCCGACAAGCAAGGAATGTTGTTAAACGGTACCCCGAGAGATTAGGTTGGGTTAGGTTAGGTTATATTAGGATACTGATGTATATAAAGGTCCCACGGACACGTAGAGGCCAACTCGCAAGGAATGTTGTCAAATATTACCGCCGAGATGTCAGGTTGGATTACGTTAGGTTATATTACGTTATTGATGTATATAAAGGTCCCACGGAGAAGTAGAGTCCAACTCGCCAGGAATGTCGTCAAATATTACCGCCGAGATGTCAGGTTGGGTTAGGTTAGGTTATATTACGTTCTTGATGCATATGAATGTCCCACGTATAGGATAGCTCGCCAGGAATGTTGTCAAGTGTTACCGCCGAGATGTTAGGTTGGGTTAGGTTAGGTTATATTACGTTAGTGATGTATACGAAGGACCCACGCAGACGTCGGGGCCAACTCGCCAGGAATGTTGTCAAATATTACCGCCGAGATGTCAGGTTGGATTAGGTTAGGTTATATTACGTTATTGACGTATATAAAGGTCCGTCGGAGACGTAGAGTTGAACTCGCCAAGAATGTCTTCAAATATTACCGCCGAAATGTCAGGTTGGGTTAGGTTAGGTTATATTACGTTATTGATGCATATGAATGTCCCACGTAGAGGATAGCTTACCAGGAATGTTGTCAAATATTACCGCCGAGATGTTAGGTTGGGTTAGGTTAGGTTATATTACGTTAGTGATGTATACGAAGGACCCACGCAGACGTCGGGGCCAACTCGCCAGGAATGTTGTCAAATATTACCGCAGAGATGTCAGGTTGGGTTAGGTTACGTTATATTACGTAATTGAAGTATATAAAGGTCCCACGGAGAAGTAGAATCCAACTCGCCAGGAATGTCGTCAAATATTACCGCCGAGATGTCAGGTTGGATTACGTTAGGTTATATTACGTTATTGATGTATATAAATGTCCCACGGAGACGTAGAGTCCAACTCGCCAGTAATGTTGTCAAATATTACCGCCGAGATGTTAGTTTGGGTTAGGTTAGGCTATATTACGTTAGTGATGTATACGAAGGACCCACGCAGACGTCGCGGCCAACTCGCCAGGAATGTTGCCAAATATTACCGCCGACACGTCAGGTTGGGTTACGTTAGGTTATATTACGCTATTGATGCGTACGAATGTCCCACGTAGAGGATAGCTCGCCAGGAATGTTGTCAAATGTTACCGCCGAGATGTTAGGTTGGGTTAGGTTAGGTTATATTACGTTAGTGATGTATAAGAAGGACCCACGCAGACGTCGGGGCCAACTCGCCAGGAATGTTGTCAAATATTACCGCCGAGATGTCAGGTTGTGTTAGGTTAGGTTATATTACTTCATAGACGTATACAGTGTTCCCACTGAGAAGTAGGGGCCGACAAGCAAAGAATGTTGTTAAACGGTACCCCGAGAGATTAGGTTGGGTTAGGTTAGGTTACATTAGGATACTGATGCATATAAAGGTCCCACGGAGACGTAGAGTCCAACTCGCCAGGAATGTCGTCAAATATTACCGCCGAGATGTCAGGTTGGGTCAGGTTAGGTCATACTACGTAATTGAAGTATATAAATGTCCCACGGAGACGTAGAGTCCAACTCGCCAGGAATGGCGTCAAATATTACCGCCGAGATGTCAGGTTGGGTTAGGTTAGGTTATATTACGTTATTGATGCATACTAATGTCCCACGTAGAGGATAGCTCAACAGGAATGTTGTCAAATATTACCGCCGAGATGTCAGGTTGGGTTAGGTTAGGTTATATTACGTTATTGATGTATATAAATGTCCCACGGAGACGTAGAGTTGAACTCGCCAAGAATGTCTTGAATTATTACCGCCGAGATGACAGGATGGGATACGGGTTGGGTTATATTACGTTATTGTCGCATATTAATGTCCCACGTAGAGGATAGCTCGCCAGGAATGTTGTACAATATTACCGCCGAGATGTTAGGTTGGGTTAGGTCAGGTTCCATTACGTTAATGATGTATACGAAGGACCTACGCAGACGTCGGGGCCAACTCGCCAGGAATGTTGTCAAATATTACCGCCGAGATGTCAGGTTGGATTACGTTAGGTTATATTACGTTATTGATGTATATAAAGGTCCCACGGAGACGTAGAGTCCAACTCGCCAGTAATGTTGTCAAATATTACCGCCGAGATGTTAGTTTGGGTTAGGTTAGGTTATATTACGTTAGTGATGTATACGAAGGACCCACGCAGACGTCGGGGCCAACTCGCCAGGAATGTTGTCAAATATTACCGCCGAGATGCCAGGTTGTGTTAGGTTAGGTTATATTACTTCATAGACGTATACAGTGTTCCCACAGAAAAGTAGGGGCCGACAAGCAAGGAATGTTGTTAAACGGTACCCCGAGAGATTAGGTTGGGTTAGGTTAGGTTACATTAGGATACTGATGTATATAAAGGTCCCACGGAGACGTAGAGTCCAACTCGCCAGGGTTGTCGTCAAATATTACCGCCGAGATGTCAGGTTGGGTCAGGTTAGGTTATACTACGTAATTGAAGTATATAAATGTCCCACGGAGACGTAGAGTCCAACTCGCCAGGAATGTCGTCAAATATTACCGCCGCGATGTCAGGTTGGGTTAGGTTAGGTTATATTACGTTATTGATGCATATGAATGTCCCACGTATAGGATAGCTCGCCAGGAATGTTGTCAAGTGTTACCGCCGAGATGTTAGGTTGGGTTAGGTTAGGTTATATTACGTTAGTGATGTATACGACGGACCCACGCAGACGTCGAGACCAACTCGCCAGGAATGTTGTCAAATATTACCGCCGAGATGTCAGGTTGGATTAGGTTAGGTTATATTACGTTATTGACGTATATAAAGGTCCGTCGGAGACGTAGAGTTGAACTCGCCAAGAATGTCTTTAAATATTACCGCCGAAATGTCAGGTTGAGTTAGGTTGGGTTATATTACGTTATTGATGCATATGAATGTCCCACGTAGAGGATAGCTTACCAGGAATGTTGTCAAATATTACCGTCGAGATGTGAGGTTGGGTTAGGTTAGGTTATATTACGTTATTGATGTATATAAAGGTCCCACGGAGACGTAGAGTCCAACTCGCCAGTAATGTTGTCAAATATTACCGCCGACATGTTAGTTTGGGTTAGGTTAGGTTATATTACGTTAGTGATGTATACGAAGGACCCACGCAGACGTCGCGGCCAACTCGCCAGGAATGTTGTCAAATATTACCGCCGACACGTCAGGTTGGGTTACGTTAGGTTGTATTACGCTATTGATGCATACGAATGTCCCACGTAGGGGATAGCTCGCCAGGAATGTTGTCAAATGTTACCGCCGAGATGTTAGGTTGGGTTAGGTCAGGTTCCATTACGTTAATGATGTATACGAAGGACCTACGCAGACGTCGGGGCCAACTCGCCAGGAATGTTGTCAAATATTACCGCCGACACGTCAGGTTGGGTTACGTTAGGTTATATTACGCTATTGATGCATACGAATGTCCCACGTAGAGGATAGCTCGCCAGGAATGTTGTCAAATGTTACCGCCGAAATGTTCGGTTGGGTTAGGTTAAGTTATATTACGTTAGTGATGTATAAGAAGGACCCACGCAGACGTCGGGGCCAACTCGCCAGGAATGTTGTCAAATATTACCGCCGAGATGTCAGGTTGTGTTAGGTTAGGTTATATTACTTCATAGACGTATACAGTGTTCCCACTGAGAAGTAGGGGCCGACAAGCAAGGAACGTTGTTAAACGGTACCCCGAGAGATTAGGTTGGGTTAGGTTAGGTTACATTAGGATACTGATGTATATAAAGGTCCCACGGAGACGTAGAGTCCAACTCGCCAGGAATGTCGTCAAATATTACCGCCGAGATGTCAGGTTGGGTCAGGTTAGGTTATACTACGTAATTGAAGTATATAAATGTCCCACGGAGACGTAGAGTCCAACACGCCAGGAATGTCGTCAAATATTACCGCCGAGATGTCAGGTTGGGTTAGGTTAGGTTATATTACGTTATTGATGCATATGAATGTCCCACGTAGAGGATAGCTCGCCAGGAATGTTGTTAAATGTTACCGCCGAGATGTTAGGTTGGGTTAGGTTAGGTTATATTACGTTAGTGATGTATAAGAAGGACCCACGCAGACGTCGGGGCCAACTCGCCAGGAATGTTGTCAAATATTACCGCCGAGATGTCAGGTTGGATTAGGTTAGGTTATATTACGTTATTGATGTATATAAAGTTCCGTCGGAGACGTAGAGTTGAACTCGCCAAGAATGTCTTCAAATATTACCGCCGAAATGTCAGGTTGGGTTAGGTTAGGTTATATTACGTTATTGATGCATATGAATGTCCCACGTAGAGGATAGCTTACCAGGAATGTTGTCAAATATTACCGCCGAGATGTTAGGTTGGGTTAGGTTAGGTTATATTACTTCATAGACGTATACAGTGTTCCCACTGGGAAGTAGGGCCCGACAAGCAAGGAATGTTGTTAAACGGTACCCCGAGAGATTAGGTTGGGTTAGGTTAGGTTATATTAGGATACTGATGTATATAAAGGTCCCACGGACACGTAGAGGCCAACTCGCAAGGAATGTTGTCAAATATTACCGCCGAGATGTCAGGTTGGATTACGTTAGGTTATACTACGTTATTGATGTATATAAAGGTCCCACGGAGACGTAGAGTCCAACTCGCCAGGAATGTCGTCAAATATTACCGCCCAGATGTCAGGTTGGGTTAGGTTACGTTATATTACGTAATTGAAGTATATAAAAGTCCCACGGAGAAGTAGAGTCCAACTCGCCAGGAATGTCGTCAAATATTACCGCCGAGATGTCAGGTTGGGTTAGGTTAGGTTATATTACGTTGTTGATGCATATGAATGTCCCCCGTATAGGATAGCTCGCCAGGAATGTTGTCAAGTGTTACCGCCGAGATGTTAGGTTGGGTTAGGTTAGGTTATATTACGTTAGTGATGTATACGAAGGACCCACGCAGACGTCGGGGCCAACTCGCCAGGAATGTTGTCAAATACTACCGCCGAGATGTCAGGTTGGATTAGGTTAGGTTATATTACGTTATTGATGTATATAAAGGTCCGTCGGAGACGTAGAGTTGAACTCGCCAAGAATGTCTTCAAATATTACCGCCGAAATGTCAGGTTGGGTTAGGTTAGGTTATATTACTTCATAGACGTATACAGTGTTCCCACTGGGAAGTAGGGCCCGACAAGCAAGGAATGTTGTTAAACGGTACCCCGAGAGATTAGGTTGGGTTAGGTTAGGTTATATTAGGATACTGATGTATATAAAGGTCCCACGGACACGTAGAGGCCAACTCGCACGGAATGTTGTCAAATATTACCGCCGAGATGTCAGGTTGGATTACGTTAGGTTATATTACGTTATTGATGTATATAAAGGTCCCACGGAGACGTAGAGTCCAACTCGCCAGGAATGTCGTCAAATATTACCGCCGAGATGTCAGGTTGGGTTAGGTTACGTTATATTACGTAATTGAAGTATATAAAAGTCCCACGGAGAAGTAGAGTCCAATTCGCCAGGAATGTCGTCAAATATTACCGCCGAGATGTCAGGTTGGGTTAGGTTAGGTTATATTACGTTATTGATGCATATGAATGACCCACGTAGAGGATAGCTCGCCAGGAATGTTGTCAAATGTTACCGCCGAGATGTTAGGTTGGGTTAGGTTAGATTATATTACTTCATAGACGTATACAGTGTTCCCACTGGGAAGTAGGGCCCGACAAGCAAGGAATGTTGTTAAACGGTTCCCCGAGAGATTAGGTTGGGTTAGGTTAGGTTATATTACGTAATTGAAGTATATAAAGGTCCCACGGAGAAGTAGAGTCCAACTCGCCAGGAATGTCGTCAAATATTACCGCCGAGATGTCAGGTTGGGTTAGGTTAGGTTATATTACGTTATTGATGCATATGAATGTCCCACGTATAGGATAGCTCGCCAGGAATGTTGTCAAGTGTTACCGCCGAGATGTTAGGTTGGGTTAGGTTAGGTTATATTACGTTAGTGATGTATACGAAGGACCCACGCAGACGTCGGGGCCAACTCGCCAGGAATGTTGTCAAATATTACCGCCGAGATGTCAGGTTGGATTAGGTTAGGTTATATTACGTTATTGACGTATATAAAGGTCCGTCGGAGACGTAGAGTTGAACTCGCCAAGAATGTCTTCAAATATTACCGCCGAAATGTCAGGTTGGGTTAGGTTAGGTTATATTACGTTATTGATGCATATGAATGTCCCACGTAGAGGATAGCTTACCAGGAATGTTGTCAAATATTACCGCCGAGATGTTAGGTTGGGTTAGGTTAGGTTATATTACTTCATAGACGTATACAGTGTTCCCACTGGGAAGTAGGGCCCGACAAGCAAGGAATGTTGTTAAACGGTACCCCGAGAGATTAGGTTGGGTTAGGTTAGGTTATATTAGGATACTGATGTATATAAAGGTCCCACGGACACGTAGAGGCCAACTCGCAAGGAATGTTGTCAAATATTACCGCCGAGATGTCAGGTTGGATTACGTTAGGTTATATTACGTTATTGATGTATATAAAGGTCCCACGGAGACGTAGAGTCCAACTCGCCAGGAATGTCGTCAAATATTACCGCCCAGATGTCAGGTTGGGTTAGGTTACGTTATATTACGTAATTGAAGTATATAAAAGTCCCACGGAGAAGTAGAGTCCAACTCGCCAGGAATGTCGTCAAATATTACCGCCGAGATGTCAGGTTGGGTTAGGTTAGGTTATATTACGTTATTGGTGCATATGAATGTCCCACGTAGAGGATAGCTCGCCAGGAATGTTGCCAAATGTTATCGCCGAGATGTTAAGTTGGGTTAGGTTAGGTTATATTACGTAATTGAAGTATATAAATGTCCCACGGAGACGTAGAGTCCAACTCGCCAGGAATGTCGTCAAATATTACCGCCGAGATGTCAGGTTGGGTTAGGTTAGGTTATATTACGTTATTGATGCATATGAATGTCCCAAGTAGAGGATAGCTCAACAGGAATGTTGTCAAATATTACCACCGAGATGTTAGGTTGGGTTAGGTTAGGTTATGTTACGTTAGTGATGTATACGAAGGACCCACGCAGACGTCGGGGCCAACTCGCCAGGAATGTTGTCAAATATGACCGCCGAGATGTCAGGTTGGGTTAGGTTAGGTTATATTACGTTATTGATGTATATAAATGTCCCACGGAGACGTAGAGTTGAACTCGCCAAGAATGTCTTGAAATATTACCGCCGAGATGACAGGATGGGTTAGGTTAGGTTATATTACGTTATTGACGCATATTAATGTTCCACGTAGAGGATAGCTCGCCAGGAATGTTGTCAAGCATTACCGCCGAGATGTTAGGTTGGGTTAGGTTAGGTTGCATTACGTTAATGATGTATAAGAAGGACCCACGCAGACGTTGGGGCCAACTCGCCAGGAATGTTGTCAAATATTACCGCCGAGATGTCAGGTTGGGTTAGGTTACGTTATATTACGTAATTGAAGTATATAAAGGTCCCACGGAGAAGTAGAGTCCAACTCGCCAGGAATGTCGTCAAATATTACCGCCGAGATGTCAGGTTGGGTTAGGTTAGGTTATATTACGTTATTGATGCATATGAATGTCCCACGTAGAGGATAGCTCGCCAGGAATGTTGTCAAATGTTACCGCCGAGATGTTAAGTTGGGTTAGGTTAGGTTATATTACGTAATTGAAGTATATAAATGTCCCACGGAGACGTAGAGTCCAACTCGCCAGGAATGTCGTCAAATATTACCGCCGAGATGTCAGGTTGGGTTAGGTTAGGTTATATTACGTTATTGATGCATATGAATGTCCCAAGTAGAGGATAGCTCAACAGGAATGTTGTCAAATATTACCACCGAGATGTTAGGTCGGGTTAGGTTAGGTTATATTACGTTAGTGATGTATACGAAGGACCCACGCAGACGTCGGGGCCAACTCGCCAGGAATGTTGTCAAATATGACCGCCGAGATGTCAGGTTGGGTTAGGTTAGGTTATATTACGTTATTGATGTATATAAATGTCCCACGGAGACGTAGAGTTGAACTCGCCAAGAATGTCTTGAAATATTACCGCCGAGATGACAGGATGGGTTAGGTTAGGTTATATTACGTTATTGACGCATATTAATGTCCCACGTAGAGGATAGCTCGCCAGGAATGTTGTCAAGTATTACCGCCGAGATGTTAGGTTGGGTTAGGTTAGGTTGCATTACGTTAATGATGTATAAGAAGGACCCACGCAGACGTTGGGGCCAACTCGCCAGGAATGTTGTCAAATATTACCGCCGAGATGTCAGGTTGGGTTAGGTTACGTTATATTACGTAATTGAAGTATATAAAGGTCCCACGGAGAAGTAGAGTCCAACTCGCCAGGAATGTCGTCAAATATTACCGCCGAGATGTCAGGTTGGGTTAGGTTAGGTTATATTACGTTATTGATGCAGATGAATGTCCCACGTAGAGGATAGCTCGCCAGAAATGTTGTACAATATTACCGCCGAGATGTTAGGTTGTGTTAGGTCAGGTTCCATTACGTTAATGATGTATACGAAGGACCTACGCAGACGTCGGGGCCAACTCGCCAGGAATGTTGTCAAATATTACCGCCGAGATGTCAGGTTGTGTTAGGTTAGGTTATATTACTTCATAGACGTATACAGTGTTCCCACTGGGAAGTAGGGCCCGACAAGCAAGGAATGTTGTTAAACGGTACCCCGAGAGATTAGGTTGGGTTAGGTTAGGTTATATTACGTAATTGAAGTATATAAAGGTCCCACGGAGACGTAGAGTCCAACTCGCCAGGAATGTCGTCAAATATTACCGCCGAGATGTCAGGTTGGGTTAGGTTAGTTTATATTACGTTATTGATGCATATGAATGTCCCACGTATAGGATAGCTCGCCAGGAATGTTGTCAAGTGTTACCGCCGAGATGTTAGGTTGGGTTAGGTTAGGTTATATTACGTTAGTGATGTATACGTCGGACCCACGCAGACGTCGGGGCCAACTCGCCAGGAATGTTGTCAAATATTACCGCCGAGATGTCAGGTTAGATTAGGTTAGGTTATATTACGTTATTGACGTATATAAAGGTCCGTCGGAGACGTAGAGTTGAACTCGCCAAGAAAGTCTTCAAATATTACCGCCGAAATGTCAGGTTGAGTTAGGTTGGGTTATATTACGTTATTGATGCATATGAATGTCCCACGTAGAGGATAGCTTACCAGGAATGTTGTCAAATATTACCGCCGAGATGTGAGGTTGGGTTAGGTTAGGTTATATTACGTTAGTGATGTATACGAAGGACCCACGCAGACGTCGGCGCCAACTCGCCAGGAATGTTGTCAAATATTACCGCCGAGATGTCAGGTTGTGTTAGGTTAGGTTATATTACTTCATAGACGTATACAGTGTTCCCACTGGGAAGTAGGGGCCGACAAGCAAGGAATGTTGTTAAACGGTACCCCGAGAGATTAGGTTGGGTTAGGTAAGGTTATATTAGGATACTGATGTATATAATGGTCCCACGGACACGTAGAGGCCAACTCGCAAGGAATGTTGTCAAATATTACCGCCGAGATGTCAGGTTGGATTACGTTAGGTTATATTACGTTATTGATGTATATAAAGGTCCCACGGAGACGTAGAGCCCAACTCGCCAGGAATGTCGTCAAATATTACCGCCGAGATGTCAGGTTGGGTTAGGTTAGGTTATATTACGTAATTGAAGTATATAAAGGTCCCACGGAGACGTAGAGTCCAACTCGCCAGGAATGTCGTCAAATATTACCGCCGAGATGTCAGGTTGGGTTAGGTTAGGTTATATTACGTAATTGAAGTATATAAAGGTCCCACGGAGACGTAGAGTCCAACTCGCCAGGAATGTCGTCAAATATTACCGCCGAGATGTCAGGTTGGGTTAGGTTAGGTTATATTACGTTATTGATGCATATGAATGTCCCACGTAGAGGATAGCTCGCCAGAAATGTTGTACAATATTACCGCCGAGATGTTAGGTTGGGTTAGGTCAGGTTCCATTACGTTAATGATGTATACGAAGGACCTACGCAGACGTCGGGGCCAACTCGCCAGGAATGTTGTCAAATATTACCGCCGAGATGTCCGGTTGTGTTAGGTTAGGTTATATTACGTTATTGATGCATATGAATGTCCCACGTATAGGATAGCTCGCCAGGAATGTTGTCAAGTGTTACCGCCGAGATGTTAGGTTGGGTTAGGTTAGGTTATATTACGTTAGTGATGTATACGACGGACCCACGCAGACGTCGGGGCCAACTCGCCAGGAATGTTGTCAAATATTACCGCCGAGATGTCAGGTTGGATTAGGTTAGGTTATATTACGTTATTGACGTATATAAAGGTCCGTCGGTGACGTAGAGTTGAACTCGCCAAGAATGTCTTCAAATATTACCGCCGAAATGTCAGGTTGAGTTAGGTTAGGTTATATTACGTTATTGATGCATATGAATGTCCCACGTAGAGGATAGCTTACCAGGAATGTTGTCAAATATTACCGCCGAGATGTGAGGTTGGGTTAGGTTAGGTTATATTACGTTAGTGATGTATACGAAGGACCCACGCAGACGTCGGGGCCAACTCGCCAGGAATGTTGTCAAATATTACCGCAGAGATGTCAGGTTGGGTTAGGTTACGTTATATTACGTAATTGAAGTATATAAAGGTCCCACGGAGATGTAGAGTCCAACTCGCTAGGAATGTCGTCAAATATTACCGCCGAGTTGTCAGGTTGGGTTAGGTTAGGTTATATTACGTTATTGATGCATATGAATGTCCCACGTAGAGGATAGCTCGCCAGAAATGTTGTACAATATTACCGCCGAGATGTTAGGTTGGGTTAGGATAGGTTATATTACGTTAGTGATGTATAAGAAGGACCCACGCAGACGTCGGGGCCAACTCGCCAGGAATGTCGTCAAATATTACCGCCGAGATGTCAGGTTGGGTCAGGTTAGGTTATACTACGTAATTGAAGTATATAAATGTCCCACGGAGACGTAGAGTCCAACACGCCAGGAATGTCGTCAAATATTACCGCCGAGATGTCAGGTTGGGTTAGGTTAGGTTATATTACGTTATTGATGCATATGAATGTCCCACGTAGAGGATAGCTCGCCAGAAATGTTGTACAATATTACCGCCGAGATGTTAGGTTGGGTTAGGTCAGGTTACATTACGCTAATGATGTATACGAAGGACCTACGCAGACGTCGGCGCCAACTCGCCAGGAATGTTGTCAAATATTACCGCCGAGATGTCAGGTTGTGTTAGGTTAGGTTATATTACTTCATAGACGTATACAGTGTTCCCACTGGGAAGTAGGGGCCGACAAGTAAGGAATGTTGTTAAACGGTACCCCGAGAGATTAGGTTGGGTTAGGTTAGGTTATATTAGGATACTGATGTATATAAAGGTCCCACGGACACGTAGAGGCCAACTCGCAAGGAATGTTGTCAAATATTACCGCCGAGATGTCAGGTTGGATTACGTTAGGTTATATTACGTTATTGATGTATATAAAGGTCCCACGGAGACGTAGAGTCCAACTCGCCAGTAATGTTGTCAAATATTACCGCCGAGATGTTAGTTTGGGTTAGGTTAGGTTATATTACGTTAGTGATGTATACGAAGGTCCCACGCAGACGTCGCGGCCAACTCGCCAGGAATGTTGTCAAATATTACCGCCGACACGTCAGGTTGGGTTACGTTAGGTTATATTACGCTATTGATGCATACGAATGTCCCACGTAGAGGATAGCTCGCCAGGAATGTTGTCAAATGTTACCGCCGAGATGTTAGGTTGGGTTAGGTCAGGTTCCATTACGTTAAGGATGTATACGAAGGACCTACGCACACGTCGGGGCCAACTCGCCAGGAATGTTGTCAAATATTACCGCCGACACGTCAGGTTGGGTTACGTTAGGTTATATTACGCTATTCATGCATACGAATGTCCCACGTAGAGGATAGCTCGCCAGGAATGTTGTCAAATGTTACCGCCGAGATGTTAGGCTGGGTTAGGTTAGGTTATATTACGTTAGTGATGTATAAGAAGGACCCACGCAGACGTCGGGGCCAACTCGCCAGGAATGTTGTCAAATATTACCGCCGAGATGTCAGGTTGTGTTAGGTTAGGTTATATTACTTCATAGACGTATACAGTGTTCCCACTGAAAAGTAGGGGCCGACAAGCAAGGAATGTTGTTAAACGGTACCCCGAGAGATTAGGTTGGGTTAGGTTAGGTTATATTAGGATACTGATGTATATAAAGGTCCCACGGACACGTAGAGGCCAACTCGCAAGGAATGTTGTCAAATATTACCGCCGAGATGTCAGGTTGGATTACGTTAGGTTATATTACGTTATTGATGTATATAAAGGTCCCACGGAGAAGTAGAGTCCAACTCGCCAGGAATGTCGTCAAATATTACCGCCGAGATGTCAGGTTGGGTTAGGTTAGGTTATATTACGTTCTTGATGCATATGAATGTCCCACGTATAGGATAGCTCGCCAGGAATGTTGTCAAGTGTTACCGCCGAGATGTTAGGTTGGGTTAGGTTAGGTTATATTACGTTAGTGATGTATACGAAGGACCCACGCAGACGTCGGGGCCAACTCGCCAGGAATGTTGTCAAATATTACCGCCGAGATGTCAGGTTGGATTAGGTTAGGTTATATTACGTTATTGACGTATATAAAGGTCCGTCGGAGACGTAGAGTTGAACTCGCCAAGAATGTCTTCAAATATTACCGCCGAAATGTCAGGTTGGGTTAGGTTAGGTTATATTACGTTATTGATGCATATGAATGTCCCACGTAGAGGATAGCTTACCAGGAATGTTGTCAAATATTACCGCCGAGATGTTAGGTTGGGTTAGGTTAGGTTATATTACGTTAGTGATGTATACGAAGGACCCACGCAGACGTCGGGGCCAACTCGCCAGGAATGTTGTCAAATATTACCGCAGAGATGTCAGGTTGGGTTAGGTTACGTTATATTACGTAATTGAAGTATATAAAGGTCCCACGGAGAAGTAGAATCCAACTCGCCAGGAATGTCGTCAAATATTACCGCCGAGATGTCAGGTTGGGTTAGGTTAGGTTATATTACGTTATTGATGCATATGAATGTCCCACGTAGAGGATAGCTCGCCAGAAATGTTGTACAATATTACCGCCGAGATGTTAGGTTGGGTTTGGTCAGGTTACATTACGTTAATGATGTATACGAAGGCCCTACGCAGACGTCGGCGCCAACTCGCCAGGAATGTTGTCAAATATTACCGCCGAGATGTCAGGTTGTGTTAGGTTAGGTTATATTACTTCATAGACGTATACAGTGTTCCCACTGGGAAGTAGGGGCCGACAAGTAAGGAATGTTGTTAAACGGTACCCCGAGAGATTAGGTTGGGTTAGGTTAGGTTATATTAGGATACTGATGTATATAAAGGTCCCACGGACACGTAGAGGCCAACTCGCAAGGAATGTTGTCAAATATTACCGCCGAGATGTCAGGTTGGATTACGTTAGGTTATATTACGTTATTGATGTATATAAATGTCCCACGGAGACGTAGAGTCCAACTCGCCAGTAATGTTGTCAAATATTACCGCCGAGATGTTAGTTTGGGTTAGGTTAGGCTATATTACGTTAGTGATGTATACGAAGGACCCACGCAGACGTCGCGGCCAACTCGCCAGGAATGTTGCCAAATATTACCGCCGACACGTCAGGTTGGGTTACGTTAGGTTATATTACGCTATTGATGCGTACGAATGTCCCACGTAGAGGATAGCTCGCCAGGAATGTTGTCAAATGTTACCGCCGAGATGTTAGGTTGGGTTAGGTTAGGTTATATTACGTTAGTGATGTATAAGAAGGACCCACGCAGACGTCGGGGCCAACTCGCCAGGAATGTTGTCAAATATTACCGCCGAGATGTCAGGTTGTGTTAGGTTAGGTTATATTACTTCATAGACGTATACAGTGTTCCCACTGAGAAGTAGGGGCCGACAAGCAAAGAATGTTGTTAAACGGTACCCCGAGAGATTAGGTTGGGTTAGGTTAGGTTACATTAGGATACTGATGCATATAAAGGTCCCACGGAGACGTAGAGTCCAACTCGCCAGGAATGTCGTCAAATATTACCGCCGAGATGTCAGGTTGGGTCAGGTTAGGTCATACTACGTAATTGAAGTATATAAATGTCCCACGGAGACGTAGAGTCCAACTCGCCAGGAATGGCGTCAAATATTACCGCCGAGATGTCAGGTTGGGTTAGGTTAGGTTATATTACGTTATTGATGCATACTAATGTCCCACGTAGAGGATAGCTCAACAGGAATGTTGTCAAATATTACCGCCGAGATGTCAGGTTGGGTTAGGTTAGGTTATATTACGTTATTGA
This sequence comes from Xylocopa violacea, assembly GCA_963969225.1. Taxonomy (NCBI): domain Eukaryota; kingdom Metazoa; phylum Arthropoda; class Insecta; order Hymenoptera; family Apidae; genus Xylocopa; species Xylocopa violacea. Next base: position 1,816,264 of record CAXAJV010001011.1, on the reverse strand, counting down.
TGTATATAAATGTCCCACGGAGACGTAGAGTTGAACTCGCCAAGAATGTCTTGAATTATTACCGCCGAGATGACAGGATGGGATACGGGTTGGGTTATATTACGTTATTGTCGCATATTAATGTCCCACGTAGAGGATAGCTCGCCAGGAATGTTGTACAATATTACCGCCGAGATGTTAGGTTGGGTTAGGTCAGGTTCCATTACGTTAATGATGTATACGAAGGACCTACGCAGACGTCGGGGCCAACTCGCCAGGAATGTTGTCAAATATTACCGCCGAGATGTCAGGTTGGATTACGTTAGGTTATATTACGTTATTGATGTATATAAAGGTCCCACGGAGACGTAGAGTCCAACTCGCCAGTAATGTTGTCAAATATTACCGCCGAGATGTTAGTTTGGGTTAGGTTAGGTTATATTACGTTAGTGATGTATACGAAGGACCCACGCAGACGTCGGGGCCAACTCGCCAGGAATGTTGTCAAATATTACCGCCGAGATGCCAGGTTGTGTTAGGTTAGGTTATATTACTTCATAGACGTATACAGTGTTCCCACTGAAAAGTAGGGGCCGACAAGCAAGGAATGTTGTTAAACGGTACCCCGAGAGATTAGGTTGGGTTAGGTTAGGTTACATTAGGATACTGATGTATATAAAGGTCCCACGGAGACGTAGAGTCCAACTCGCCAGGGTTGTCGTCAAATATTACCGCCGAGATGTCAGGTTGGGTCAGGTTAGGTTATACTACGTAATTGAAGTATATAAATGTCCCACGGAGACGTAGAGTCCAACTCGCCAGGAATGTCGTCAAATATTACCGCCGCGATGTCAGGTTGGGTTAGGTTAGGTTATATTACGTTATTGATGCATATGAATGTCCCACGTATAGGATAGCTCGCCAGGAATGTTGTCAAGTGTTACCGCCGAGATGTTAGGTTGGGTTAGGTTAGGTTATATTACGTTAGTGATGTATACGACGGACCCACGCAGACGTCGAGACCAACTCGCCAGGAATGTTGTCAAATATTACCGCCGAGATGTCAGGTTGGATTAGGTTAGGTTATATTACGTTATTGACGTATATAAAGGTCCGTCGGAGACGTAGAGTTGAACTCGCCAAGAATGTCTTTAAATATTACCGCCGAAATGTCAGGTTGAGTTAGGTTGGGTTATATTACGTTATTGATGCATATGAATGTCCCACGTAGAGGATAGCTTACCAGGAATGTTGTCAAAAATTACCGTCGAGATGTGAGGTTGGGTTAGGTTAGGTTATATTACGTTATTGATGTATATAAAGGTCCCACGGAGACGTAGAGTCCAACTCGCCAGTAATGTTGTCAAATATTACCGCCGACATGTTAGTTTGGGTTAGGTTAGGTTATATTACGTTAGTGATGTATACGAAGGACCCACGCAGACGTCGCGGCCAACTCGCCAGGAATGTTGTCAAATATTACCGCCGACACGTCAGGTTGGGTTACGTTAGGTTGTATTACGCTATTGATGCATACGAATGTCCCACGTAGGGGATAGCTCGCCAGGAATGTTGTCAAATGTTACCGCCGAGATGTTAGGTTGGGTTAGGTCAGGTTCCATTACGTTAATGATGTATACGAAGGACCTACGCAGACGTCGGGGCCAACTCGCCAGGAATGTTGTCAAATATTACCGCCGACACGTCAGGTTGGGTTACGTTAGGTTATATTACGCTATTGATGCATACGAATGTCCCACGTAGAGGATAGCTCGCCAGGAATGTTGTCAAATGTTACCGCCGAAATGTTCGGTTGGGTTAGGTTAAGTTATATTACGTTAGTGATGTATAAGAAGGACCCACGCAGACGTCGGGGCCAACTCGCCAGGAATGTTGTCAAATATTACCGCCGAGATGTCAGGTTGTGTTAGGTTAGGTTATATTACTTCATAGACGTATACAGTGTTCCCACTGAGAAGTAGGGGCCGACAAGCAAGGAACGTTGTTAAACGGTACCCCGAGAGATTAGGTTGGGTTAGGTTAGGTTACATTAGGATACTGATGTATATAAAGGTCCCACGGAGACGTAGAGTCCAACTCGCCAGGAATGTCGTCAAATATTACCGCCGAGATGTCAGGTTGGGTCAGGTTAGGTTATACTACGTAATTGAAGTATATAAATGTCCCACGGAGACGTAGAGTCCAACACGCCAGGAATGTCGTCAAATATTACCGCCGAGATGTCAGGTTGGGTTAGGTTAGGTTATATTACGTTATTGATGCATATGAATGTCCCACGTAGAGGATAGCTCGCCAGGAATGTTGTTAAATGTTACCGCCGAGATGTTAGGTTGGGTTAGGTTAGGTTATATTACGTTAGTGATGTATAAGAAGGACCCACGCAGACGTCGGGGCCAACTCGCCAGGAATGTTGTCAAATATTACCGCCGAGATGTCAGGTTGGATTAGGTTAGGTTATATTACGTTATTGATGTATATAAAGTTCCGTCGGAGACGTAGAGTTGAACTCGCCAAGAATGTCTTCAAATATTACCGCCGAAATGTCAGGTTGGGTTAGGTTAGGTTATATTACGTTATTGATGCATATGAATGTCCCACGTAGAGGATAGCTTACCAGGAATGTTGTCAAATATTACCGCCGAGATGTTAGGTTGGGTTAGGTTAGGTTATATTACTTCATAGACGTATACAGTGTTCCCACTGGGAAGTAGGGCCCGACAAGCAAGGAATGTTGTTAAACGGTACCCCGAGAGATTAGGTTGGGTTAGGTTAGGTTATATTAGGATACTGATGTATATAAAGGTCCCACGGACACGTAGAGGCCAACTCGCAAGGAATGTTGTCAAATATTACCGCCGAGATGTCAGGTTGGATTACGTTAGGTTATATTACGTTATTGATGTATATAAAGGTCCCACGGAGACGTAGAGTCCAACTCGCCAGGAATGTCGTCAAATATTACCGCCCAGATGTCAGGTTGGGTTAGGTTACGTTATATTACGTAATTGAAGTATATAAAAGTCCCACGGAGAAGTAGAGTCCAACTCGCCAGGAATGTCGTCAAATATTACCGCCGAGATGTCAGGTTGGGTTAGGTTAGGTTATATTACGTTGTTGATGCATATGAATGTCCCCCGTATAGGATAGCTCGCCAGGAATGTTGTCAAGTGTTACCGCCGAGATGTTAGGTTGGGTTAGGTTAGGTTATATTACGTTAGTGATGTATACGAAGGACCCACGCAGACGTCGGGGCCAACTCGCCAGGAATGTTGTCAAATACTACCGCCGAGATGTCAGGTTGGATTAGGTTAGGTTATATTACGTTATTGATGTATATAAAGGTCCGTCGGAGACGTAGAGTTGAACTCGCCAAGAATGTCTTCAAATATTACCGCCGAAATGTCAGGTTGGGTTAGGTTAGGTTATATTACTTCATAGACGTATACAGTGTTCCCACTGGGAAGTAGGGCCCGACAAGCAAGGAATGTTGTTAAACGGTACCCCGAGAGATTAGGTTGGGTTAGGTTAGGTTATATTAGGATACTGATGTATATAAAGGTCCCACGGACACGTAGAGGCCAACTCGCACGGAATGTTGTCAAATATTACCGCCGAGATGTCAGGTTGGATTACGTTAGGTTATATTACGTTATTGATGTATATAAAGGTCCCACGGAGACGTAGAGTCCAACTCGCCAGGAATGTCGTCAAATATTACCGCCGAGATGTCAGGTTGGGTTAGGTTACGTTATATTACGTAATTGAAGTATATAAAAGTCCCACGGAGAAGTAGAGTCCAATTCGCCAGGAATGTCGTCAAATATTACCGCCGAGATGTCAGGTTGGGTTAGGTTAGGTTATATTACGTTATTGATGCATATGAATGACCCACGTAGAGGATAGCTCGCCAGGAATGTTGTCAAATGTTACCGCCGAGATGTTAGGTTGGGTTAGGTTAGGTTGCATTACGTTAATGATGTATAAGAAGGACCCACGCAGACGTTGGGGCCAACTCGCCAGGAATGTTGTCAAATATTACCGCCGAGATGTCAGGTTGGGTTAGGTTACGTTATATTACGTAATTGAAGTATATAAAGGTCCCACGGAGAAGTAGAGTCCAACTCGCCAGGAATGTCGTCAAATATTACCGCCGAGATGTCAGGTTGGGTTAGGTTAGGTTATATTACGTTATTGATGCAGATGAATGTCCCACGTAGAGGATAGCTCGCCAGAAATGTTGTACAATATTACCGCCGAGATGTTAGGTTGTGTTAGGTCAGGTTCCATTACGTTAATGATGTATACGAAGGACCTACGCAGACGTCGGGGCCAACTCGCCAGGAATGTTGTCAAATATTACCGCCGAGATGTCAGGTTGTGTTAGGTTAGATTATATTACTTCATAGACGTATACAGTGTTCCCACTGGGAAGTAGGGCCCGACAAGCAAGGAATGTTGTTAAACGGTTCCCCGAGAGATTAGGTTGGGTTAGGTTAGGTTATATTACGTAATTGAAGTATATAAAGGTCCCACGGAGAAGTAGAGTCCAACTCGCCAGGAATGTCGTCAAATATTACCGCCGAGATGTCAGGTTGGGTTAGGTTAGGTTATATTACGTTATTGATGCATATGAATGTCCCACGTATAGGATAGCTCGCCAGGAATGTTGTCAAGTGTTACCGCCGAGATGTTAGGTTGGGTTAGGTTAGGTTATATTACGTTAGTGATGTATACGAAGGACCCACGCAGACGTCGGGGCCAACTCGCCAGGAATGTTGTCAAATATTACCGCCGAGATGTCAGGTTGGATTAGGTTAGGTTATATTACGTTATTGACGTATATAAAGGTCCGTCGGAGACGTAGAGTTGAACTCGCCAAGAATGTCTTCAAATATTACCGCCGAAATGTCAGGTTGGGTTAGGTTAGGTTATATTACGTTATTGATGCATATGAATGTCCCACGTAGAGGATAGCTTACCAGGAATGTTGTCAAATATTACCGCCGAGATGTTAGGTTGGGTTAGGTTAGGTTATATTACTTCATAGACGTATACAGTGTTCCCACTGGGAAGTAGGGCCCGACAAGCAAGGAATGTTGTTAAACGGTACCCCGAGAGATTAGGTTGGGTTAGGTTAGGTTATATTAGGATACTGATGTATATAAAGGTCCCACGGACACGTAGAGGCCAACTCGCAAGGAATGTTGTCAAATATTACCGCCGAGATGTCAGGTTGGATTACGTTAGGTTATATTACGTTATTGATGTATATAAAGGTCCCACGGAGACGTAGAGTCCAACTCGCCAGGAATGTCGTCAAATATTACCGCCCAGATGTCAGGTTGGGTTAGGTTACGTTATATTACGTAATTGAAGTATATAAAGGTCCCACGGAGAAGTAGAGTCCAACTCGCCAGGAATGTCGTCAAATATTACCGCCGAGATGTCAGGTTGGGTTAGGTTAGGTTATATTACGTTATTGATGCATATGAATGTCCCACGTAGAGGATAGCTCGCCAGGAATGTTGTCAAATGTTACCGCCGAGATGTTAAGTTGGGTTAGGTTAGGTTATATTACGTAATTGAAGTATATAAATGTCCCACGGAGACGTAGAGTCCAACTCGCCAGGAATGTCGTCAAATATTACCGCCGAGATGTCAGGTTGGGTTAGGTTAGGTTATATTACGTTATTGATGCATATGAATGTCCCAAGTAGAGGATAGCTCAACAGGAATGTTGTCAAATATTACCACCGAGATGTTAGGTCGGGTTAGGTTAGGTTATATTACGTTAGTGATGTATACGAAGGACCCACGCAGACGTCGGGGCCAACTCGCCAGGAATGTTGTCAAATATGACCGCCGAGATGTCAGGTTGGGTTAGGTTAGGTTATATTACGTTATTGATGTATATAAATGTCCCACGGAGACGTAGAGTTGAACTCGCCAAGAATGTCTTGAAATATTACCGCCGAGATGACAGGATGGGTTAGGTTAGGTTATATTACGTTATTGACGCATATTAATGTCCCACGTAGAGGATAGCTCGCCAGGAATGTTGTCAAGTATTACCGCCGAGATGTTAGGTTGGGTTAGGTTAGGTTGCATTACGTTAATGATGTATAAGAAGGACCCACGCAGACGTTGGGGCCAACTCGCCAGGAATGTTGTCAAATATTACCGCCGAGATGTCAGGTTGGGTTAGGTTACGTTATATTACGTAATTGAAGTATATAAAGGTCCCACGGAGAAGTAGAGTCCAACTCGCCAGGAATGTCGTCAAATATTACCGCCGAGATGTCAGGTTGGGTTAGGTTAGGTTATATTACGTTATTGATGCATATGAATGTCCCACGTAGAGGATAGCTCGCCAGAAATGTTGTACAATATTACCGCCGAGATGTTAGGTTGGGTTAGGTCAGGTTCCATTACGTTAATGATGTATACGAAGGACCTACGCAGACGTCGGGGCCAACTCGCCAGGAATGTTGTCAAATATTACCGCCGAGATGTCCGGTTGTGTTAGGTTAGGTTATATTACTTCATAGACGTATACAGTGTTCCCACTGGGAAGTAGGGGCCGACAAGCAAGGAATGTTGTTAAACGGTACCCCGAGAGATTAGGTTGGGTTAGGTTAGGTTATATTAGGATACTGATGTATATAAAGGTCCCACGGACACGTAGAGGCCAACTCGCAAGGAATGTTGTCAAATATTACCGCCGAGATGTCAGGTTGGATTACGTTAGGTTATATTACGTTATTGATGTATATAAAAGTCCCACGGAGACGTAGAGTCCAACTCGCCAGGAATGTCGTCGAATATTACCGCCCAGATGTCAGGTTGGGTTAGGTTAGGTTATATTACGTAGTTGAAGTATATAAAGGTCCCACGGAGACGTAGAGTCCAACTCGCCAGGAATGTCGTCAAATATTACCGCCGAGATGTCAGGTTGGGTTAGGTTAGGTTATATTAAGTTTATGATGCATATGAATGTCCCATGTATAGGATAGCTCGCCAGGAATGTTGTCAAGTGTTACCGCCGAGATGTTAGGTTGGGTTAGGTTAGGTTATATTACGTTAGTGATGTATACGAAGGACCCACGCAGTTGTCGGGGCCAACTCGCCAGGAATGTTGTCAAATATTACCGCCGAGATGTCAGGTTGGATTAGGTTAGGTTATATTACGTTATTGACGTATATAAAGGTCCGTCGGAGACGTAGAGTTGAACTCGCCAAGAATGTCTTCAAATATTACCGCCGAAATGTCAGGTTGGGTTAGGTTAGGTTATATTACGTTATTGATGCATATGAATGTCCCACGTAGAGGATAGCTTACCAGGAATGTTGTCAAATATTACCGCCGAGATGTTAGGTTGGGTTAGGTTAGGTTATATTACGTTAGTGATGTATACGAAGGACCCACGCAGACGTCGGGGCCAACTCGCCAGGAATGTTGTCAAATATTACCGCCCAGATGTCAGGTTGGGTTAGGTTACGTTATATTACGTAATTGAAGTATATAAAGATCCCACGGAGAAGTAGAGTCCAACTCGCCAGGAATGTCGTCAAATATTACCGCCGAGATGTCAGGTTGGGTTAGGTTAGGTTATATTACGTTATTGATGCATATGAATGTCCCACGTAGAGGATAGCTCGCCAGAAATGTTGTACAATATTACCGCCGAGATGTTAGGTTGGGTTAGGTCAGGTTACATTACGTTAATGATGTATACGAAGGACCTACGCAGACGTCGGGGCTAACTCGACAGGAATGTTTTCAAATATTACCGCCGAGATGTCAGGTTGGGTTAGGTTACGTTATATTACGTGATTGAAGTATGTAAAGGTCCCACGGAGAAGTAGAGTCCAACTCGCCAGGAATGTCGTCAAATATTACCGCCGAGATGTCAGGTTGGGTTAGGTTAGGTTATATTACGTTATTGATGCAAATGAATGTCCCACGTAGAGGATAGCTCGCCAGAAATGTTGTACAATATTACCGCCGAGATGTTAGGTTGGGTTAGGTCAGGTTCCATTACGTTAATGATGTATACGAAGGACCTACGCAGACGTCGGGGCCAACTCGCCAGGAATGTTGTCAAATATTACCGCCGAGATGTCCGGTTGTGTTAGGTTAGGTTATATTACTTCATAGACGTATACAGTGTTCCCACTGGGAAGTAGGGGCCGACAAGCAAGGAATGTTGTTAAACGGTACCCCGAGAGATTAGGTTGTGTTAGGTTAGGTTATATTAGGATACTGATGTATATAAAGGTCCCAAGGACACGTAGAGGCCAACTCGCAAGGAATGTTGTCAAATATTACCGCCGAGATGTCAGGTTGGATTACGTTAGGTTATATTACGTTATTGATGTATATAAAGGTCCCACGGAGACGTAGAGTCCAACTCGCCAGGAATGTCGTCGAATATTACCGCCGAGATGTCAGGTTGGGTTAGGTTAGGTTATATTACGTAGTTGAAGTATATAAAGGTCCCACGGAGACGTAGAGTCCAACTCGCCAGGAATGTCGTCAAATATTACCGCCGAGATGTCAGGTTGGGTTAGGTTAGGTTATATTAAGTTTATGATGCATATGAATGTCCCATGTATAGGATAGCTCGCCAGGAATGTTGTCAAGTGTTACCGCCGAGATGTTAGGTTGGGTTAGGTTAGGTTATATTACGTTAGTGGTGTATACGAAGGACCCACGCAGATGTCGGGGCCAACTCGCCAGGAATGTTGTCAAATATTACCGCCGAGATGTCAGGTTGGATTAGGTTAGGTTATATTACGTTATTGACGTATATAAAGGTCCGTCGGAGACGTAGAGTTGAACTCGCCAAGAATGTCTTCAAATATTACCGCCGAAATGTCAGGTTGGGTTAGGTTAGGTTATATTACGTTATTGATGCATATGAATGTCCCACGTAGAGGATAGCTTACCAGGAATGTTGTCAAATATTACCGCCGAGATGTTAGGTTGGGTTAGGTTAGGTTATATTACGTTAGTGATGTATACGAAGGACCCACGCAGACGTCGGGGCCAACTCGCCAGGAATGTTGTCAAATATTACCGCCCAGATGTCAGGTTGGGTTAGGTTACGTTATATTACGTAATTGAAGTATATAAAGATCCCACGGAGAAGTAGAGTCCAACTCGCCAGGAATGTCGTCAAATATTACCGCCGAGATGTCAGGTTGGGTTAGGTTAGGTTATATTACGTTATTGATGCATATGAATGTCCCACGTAGAGGATAGCTCGCCAGGAATGTTGTCAAATGTTACCGCCGAGATGTTAGGTTGGTTTAGGTTAGGTTATGTTACGTTAGTGATGAATACGAAGGACCTACGCAGACGTCGGGGCCAACTCGCCAGGAATGTTGTCAAATATTACCGCCGAGATATCAGGTTGGGTTACGTTAGGTTATATTACGCTATTGATGCATACGAATGTCCCACGTAGAGGATAGCTCGCCAGGAATGTTGACAAATATTACCGCCGAGATGTTAGGTTGGGTTAGGTTAGGTTATATTACGTTAGTGATGTATACGAAGGACGCACGCAGACGTCGGGGCCAACTCGCCAGGAATGTTGTCAAATATTACCGCCGAGATGTCAGGTTGGGTTAGGTTAGGTTATATTACGTTATTGATGTATATAAAGGTCCCACGGAGACGTAGAGTCCCACTCGCCAGGAATGTCGTCAAATATTACCGCCGAGATGTCAGGTTGGGTTAGGTTAGGTTATATTACGTTATTGATGCATATGAATGTCCCACGTAGAGGATAGCTCGCCAGAAATGTTGTACAATATTACCGCCGAGATGTTAGGTTGGGTTAGGTCAGGTTCCATTACGTTAATGATGTATACGAAGGACCTACGCAGACGTCGGGGCCAACTCGCCAGGAATGTTGTCAAATTTTACCGCTGAGATGTCAGGTTGTGTTAGGTTAGGTTATATTACTTAATAGACGTATACAGTGTTCCCACTGGGAAGTAGGGGCCGACAAGCAAGGAATGTTGTTAAACGGTACCCCGAGAGATTAGGTTGGGTTAGGTTAGGTTATATTAGGATACTGATGTATATAAAGGTCCCACGGACACGTAGAGGCCAACTCGCAAGGAATGTCGTCAAATATTACCGCCGAGATGTCAGGTTGGGTTAGGTTAGGTTATATTACGTTATTGATGCATACTAATGTCCCACGTAGAGGATAGCTCAACAGGAATGTTGTCAAATATTACCACCGAGATGTTAGGTTGGGTTAGGTTAGGTTATATTACGTTAGTGATGTATACGAAGGACCCACGCAGACGTCGCGGCCAACTCGCCAGGAATGTTGTCAAATATTACCGCCGAGATGTCAGGTTGGGTTACGTTAGGTTATATTACGCTATTGATGCATACGAATGTCCCACGTAGAGGATAGCTCGCCAGGAATGTTGTCAAATGTTACCGCCGAGATGTTAGGTTGTGTTAGGTTAGTTATATTACGTTAGTGATGTATAAGAAGGACCCACGCAGACGTCGGGGCCAACTCGCCAGGAATGTTGTCAAACATTACCGCCGAGATGTCAGGTGGTGTTAGGTTAGGTTATATTACTTCATAGACGTATACAGTGTTCCCAATGAGAAGTAGGGGCCGACAAGCAAGGAATGTTGTTAAACGGTATCCCGAGAGATTAGGTTGGGTTAGGTTAGGTTATATTAGGATACTGATGTATATAAAGGTCCCACGGACACGTAGAGGCCAAGTCGCAAGGAATGTTGTCAAATATTACCGCCGAGATGTCAGGTTGGATTACGTTAGGTTATATTACGTTATTGATGTATATAAAGGTCCCACGGAGACGTAGAGTCCAACTCGTCAGGAACGTCGTCAAATATTACCGCCGAGATGTCAGGTTGGGTTAGGTTAGGTTATATTACGTTATTGATGCATATGAATGTCCCACGTAGAGGATAGCTCGCCAGAAATGTTGTACAATATTACCGCCGAGATGTTAGGTTGGGTTAGGTCAGGTTCCATTACGTTAATGATGTATACGAAGGACCTACGCAGACGTCGGGGCCAACTCGCCAGGAATGTTGTCAAATATTACCGCGGAGATGTCAGGTTGTGTTAGGTTAGGTTATATTACTTAATAGACGTATACAGTGTTCCCACTGGGAAGTAGGGGCCGACAAGCAAGGAATGTTGTTAAACGGTACCCCGAGAGATTAGGTTGGGTTAGGTTAGGTTATATTAGGATACTGATGTATATAAAGGTCCCACGGACACGTAGAGGCCAACTCGCAAGGAATGTCGTCAAATATTACCGCCGAGATGTCAGGTTGGGTTAGGTTAGGTTATATTACGTTATTGATGCATATGAATGTCCCACGTAGAGGATAGCTCGCCAGGAATGTTGACAAATATTACCGCCGAGATGTCAGGTTGGGTTAGGTTGGGTTATATTACTTCATAGACGTATACAGTGTTCCCACTGAGATGTAGGGGCCGACAAGCGAGGAATGTTGTTAAACGGTACCCCGAGATATTAGGTTGGGTTAGGTTAGGTTATATGAGGATACTGATGTATATAAAGGTCCCACGGACACGTAGAGGCCAACTCGCAAGGAATGTTGTCAAATATTACCGCCGAGATGTTAGGTTGGGTTAGGTTAGGTTATATTACGTAATTGAAGTATATAAAGGTCCCACGGAGAAGTAGAGTCCAACTCGCCAGGAATGTCGTCAAATATTACCGCCGAGATGTCAGGTTGGGTTAGGTTAGGATATATTACGTTATTGATGCATATGAATGTCCCACGTAGAGGATAGCTCGCCAGGAATGTCGTCAAATATTACCGCCGAGATGTCAGGTTGGGTTAGGTTAGGTTATATTACGTTATTGATGCATATGAATGTCCCACGTATAGGATAGCTCGCCAGGAATGTTGTCAAGTGTTACCGCCGAGATGTTAGGTTGAGTTAGGTTAGGTTATATTTCGTTATTGATGCATATGAATGTCCCACGTAGAGGATAGCTCGCCAGAAATGTTGTACAATATTACCGCCGAGATGTTAGGTTGGGTTAGGTCAGGTTACATTACGTTAATGATGTATACGAAGGACCTACGCAGACGTCGGGGCCAACTCGACAGGAATGTTGTCAAATATTACCGCCGAGATGTCAGGTTGGGTTAGGTTACGTTATATTACGTAATTGAAGTATATAAAGGTCCCACGGAGAAGTAGAGTCCAACTCGCCAGGAATGTCGTCAAATATTACCGCCGAGATGTCAGGTTGGGTTAGGTTAGGTTATATTACGTTATTGATGCATATGAATGTCCCACGTAGAGGATAGCTCGCCAGAAATGTTGTACAATATTACCGCCGAGATGTTAGGTTGGGTTAGGTCAGGTTCCATTACGTTAATGATGTATACGAAGGACCTACGCAGACGTCGGGGCCAACTCGCCAGGAATGTTGTCAAATATTACCGCCGAGATGTCCGGTTGTGTTAGGTTAGGTTATATTACTTCATAGACGTATACAGTGTTCCCACTGGGAAGTAGGGGCCGACAAGCAAGGAATGTTGTTAAACGGTACCCCGAGAGATTAGGTTGGGTTAGGTTAGGTTATATTAGGATACTGATGTATATAAAGGTCCCACGGACACGTAGAGGCCAACTCGCAAGGAATGTTGTCAAATATTACCGCCGAGATGTCAGGTTGGATTACGTTAGGTTATATTACGTTATTGATGTATATAAAAGTCCCACGGAGACGTAGAGTCCAACTCGCCAGGAATGTCGTCGAATATTACCGCCGAGATGTCAGGTTGGGTTAGGTTAGGTTATATTACGTAGTTGAAGTATATAAAGGTCCCACGGAGACGTAGAGTCCAACTCGCCAGGAATGTCGTCAAATATTACCGCCGAGATGTCAGGTTGGGTTAGGTTAGGTTATATTAAGTTTATGATGCATATGAATGTCCCATGTATAGGATAGCTCGCCAGGAATGTTGTCAAGTGTTACCGCCGAGATGTTAGGTTGGGTTAGGTTAGGTTATATTACGTTAGTGATGTATACGAAGGACCCACGCAGTTGTCGGGGCCAACTCGCCAGGAATGTTGTCAAATATTACCGCCGAGATGTCAGGTTGGATTAGGTTAGGTTATATTACGTTATTGACGTATATAAAGGTCCGTCGGAGACGTAGAGTTGAACTCGCCAAGAATGTCTTCAAATATTACCGCCGAAATGTCAGGTTGGGTTAGGTTAGGTTATATTACGTTATTGATGCATATGAATGTCCCACGTAGAGGATAGCTTACCAGGAATGTTGTCAAATATTACCGCCGAGATGTTAGGTTGGGTTAGGTTAGGTTATATTAAGTTAGTGATGTATACGAAGGACCCACGCAGACGTCGGGGCCAACTCGCCAGGAATGTTGTCAAATATTACCGCCCAGATGTCAGGTTGGGTTAGGTTACGTTATATTACGTAATTGAAGTATATAAAGATCCCACGGAGAAGTAGAGTCCAACTCGCCAGGAATGTCGTCAAATATTACCGCCGAGATGTCAGGTTGGGTTAGGTTAGGTTATATTACGTTATTGATGCATATGAATGTCCCACGTAGAGGATAGCTCGCCAGAAATGTTGTACAATATTACCGCCGAGATGTTAGGTTGGGTTAGGTCAGGTTACATTACGTTAATGATGTATACGAAGGACCTACGCAGACGTCGGGGCTAACTCGACAGGAATGTTTTCAAATATTACCGCCGAGATGTCAGGTTGGGTTAGGTTACGTTATATTACGTGATTGAAGTATGTAAAGGTCCCACGGAGAAGTAGAGTCCAACTCGCCAGGAATGTCGTCAAATATTACCGCCGAGATGTCAGGTTGGGTTAGGTTAGGTTATATTACGTTATTGATGCAAATGAATGTCCCACGTAGAGGATAGCTCGCCAGAAATGTTGTACAATATTACCGCCGAGATGTTAGGTTGGGTTAGGTCAGGTTCCATTACGTTAATGATGTATACGAAGGACCTACGCAGACGTCGGGGCCAACTCGCCAGGAATGTTGTCAAATATTACCGCCGAGATGTCCGGTTGTGTTAGGTTAGGTTATATTACTTCATAGACGTATACAGTGTTCCCACTGGGAAGTAGGGGCCGACAAGCAAGGAATGTTGTTAAACGGTACCCCGAGAGATTAGGTTGTGTTAGGTTAGGTTATATTAGGATACTGATGTATATAAAGGTCCCACGGACACGTAGAGGCCAACTCGCAAGGAATGTTGTCAAATATTACCGCCGAGATGTCAGGTTGGATTACGTTAGGTTATATTACGTTATTGATGTATATAAAGGTCCCACGGAGACGTAGAGTCCAACTCGCCAGGAATGTCGTCGAATATTACCGCCGAGATGTCAGGTTGGGTTAGGTTAGGTTATATTACGTAGTTGAAGTATATAAAGGTCCCACGGAGACGTAGAGTCCAACTCGCCAGGAATGTCGTCAAATATTACCGCCGAGATGTCAGGTTGGGTTAGGTTAGGTTATATTAAGTTTATGATGCATATGAATGTCCCATGTATAGGATAGCTCGCCAGGAATGTTGTCAAGTGTTACCGCCGAGATGTTAGGTTGGGTTAGGTTAGGTTATATTACGTTAGTGGTGTATACGAAGGACCCACGCAGATGTCGGGGCCAACTCGCCAGGAATGTTGTCAAATATTACCGCCGAGATGTCAGGTTGGATTAGGTTAGGTTATATTACGTTATTGACGTATATAAAGGTCCGTCGGAGACGTAGAGTTGAACTCGCCAAGAATGTCTTCAAATATTACCGCCGAAATGTCAGGTTGGGTTAGGTTAGGTTATATTACGTTATTGATGCATATGAATGTCCCACGTAGAGGATAGCTTACCAGGAATGTTGTCAAATATTACCGCCGAGATGTTAGGTTGGGTTAGGTTAGGTTATATTACGTTAGTGATGTATACGAAGGACCCACGCAGACGTCGGGGCCAACTCGCCAGGAATGTTGTCAAATATTACCGCCCAGATGTCAGGTTGGGTTAGGTTACGTTATATTACGTAATTGAAGTATATAAAGATCCCACGGAGAAGTAGAGTCCAACTCGCCAGGAATGTCGTCAAATATTACCGCCGAGATGTCAGGTTGGGTTAGGTTAGGTTATATTACGTTATTGATGCATATGAATGTCCCACGTAGAGGATAGCTCGCCAGGAATGTTGTCAAATGTTACCGCCGAGATGTTAGGTTGGTTTAGGTTAGGTTATGTTACGTTAGTGATGAATACGAAGGACCTACGCAGACGTCGGGGCCAACTCGCCAGGAATGTTGTCAAATATTACCGCCGAGATATCAGGTTGGGTTACGTTAGGTTATATTACGCTATTGATGCATACGAATGTCCCACGTAGAGGATAGCTCGCCAGGAATGTTGACAAATATTACCGCCGAGATGTTAGGTTGGGTTAGGTTAGGTTATATTACGTTAGTGATGTATACGAAGGACGCACGCAGACGTCGGGGCCAACTCGCCAGGAATGTTGTCAAATATTACCGCCGAGATGTCAGGTTGGGTTAGGTTAGGTTATATTACGTTATTGATGTATATAAAGGTCCCACGGAGACGTAGAGTCCCACTCGCCAGGAATGTCGTCAAATATTACCGCCGAGATGTCAGGTTGGGTTAGGTTAGGTTATATTACGTTATTGATGCATATGAATGTCCCACGTAGAGGATAGCTCGCCAGAAATGTTGTACAATATTACCGCCGAGATGTTAGGTTGGGTTAGGTCAGGTTCCATTACGTTAATGATGTATACGAAGGACCTACGCAGACGTCGGGGCCAACTCGCCAGGAATGTTGTCAAATTTTACCGCTGAGATGTCAGGTTGTGTTAGGTTAGGTTATATTACTTAATAGACGTATACAGTGTTCCCACTGGGAAGTAGGGGCCGACAAGCAAGGAATGTTGTTAAACGGTACCCCGAGAGATTAGGTTGGGTTAGGTTAGGTTATATTAGGATACTGATGTATATAAAGGTCCCACGGACACGTAGAGGCCAACTCGCAAGGAATGTCGTCAAATATTACCGCCGAGATGTCAGGTTGGGTTAGGTTAGGTTATATTACGTTATTGATGCATACTAATGTCCCACGTAGAGGATAGCTCAACAGGAATGTTGTCAAATATTACCACCGAGATGTTAGG